>CM040244.1:132336552-132738878 GCA_022545495.1 Chrysanthemum lavandulifolium | reverse complement strand
GCCGAAGTCAAGAGGACGGCGTCACGGACATAAGGTGACGCCGTCGCAAGGTTAACGTGGCCAAGACGAAACCCTAATGACGGCGACACGACGGCGCCACGAAACATAAGGTGACGCCGTCGCATATGTAATCTTATATATAGAATCCGAATTTTTCGGTTTAGGAGAGAGTCTTTTGGAGTAAAACCTAAAACCGAACCTAAGGTGTCTTGTACAAGATTTTAGGGTTTTAAACCCTATCTTACATCAAGATAAGTATTTACTTCATTAATTCAATTATGTCTTTGATTATTTGTGTGTATGCTTGCATGTTCTCCATGTCCGCTAATTTATTTGTGTGTTTGCTTAGGAAGTATGAAACTTAATTATTGAATATTGATTGGTTGTTTCTTATCTTAGTTGATCAATGATCTAGTAATGCGATAGGTCATTCGTTGTGTACTTAATGCTTGATTCATCTTTGTGAACCTTAGAATATGATTACCTAAGTAGTTGTAGGCTAAATTATCCAAAGAGTGCCTTAGAGTAAGAGTTTATCATCCCTAGTGGGTTTTGTAGACGAGACCCTTTGGTAAGTTCAAAGAGTTGGGAGAAACGATACCCTACAACTTTAGACACACAACGCAACTAAGAATATGGACGTGACAACTCAACCATCAATAGGAGATAATTAAGGCGTAGTACAACCTAAGTAAACACATCTTTAAACTATCATACGAGCACACATTAATTAGACATAGACTCCCACAACCTTAGTTTAGATAATTAGATAATAGTAGAGTAATCGGTAGAAATACCAACCCCCAAATCCAATACCCGAGATTCGTACCTTTCCATTTCATAAAATATAAAAATACAAAAATAATCTTCCTCAACCTTAACCTTAGCGTAGTAACTTCTTACTAGCATTCCTATTCCCCAGAGAACGATATCAATACCCGTGGCTTACCCTAATTACTACACTACAACGATTAGGTTCACCGCCTAGGGTGTTATAAAACTTGCTCAAGAAAAGGAAGTTTCCTTGACCCGAACGACGCTGTGGCGTTATCAATACACCGGTGTCATGAGTTCCATTAGGAATCCTCGACTTGGTCTAAGGCGATGAGAATCTATTCTCATCAAAGTCTCGCATCCCTTGATTCAATTATTGAGTTAATCGAAACATATTCATTAGGTTCAATAATATAGAACCTAAAAGCCTTGGAATGCTCAAGATATCCAACAAAGATGCGATCGATGCCTCTTTCACCCAAAGTTTTTAGCTTTGGATCGTGGAGTCTTACAATGACCCTACAACCCCAAACCTTGAGATAGTTCAGTTGGGTTTCCTTTTAGTCCGAGTTCATAAGGGGTAACCTTGTTCCTTTTGTTGGAAACCCTATTTAATAAATAGCAAGTCGTTAACATAGCTTCACCCCGAACCTTGACTCGATCTGAATAGGACAACATGGAATTAACCATCTCTTTCAAAGACTGTTTTTCCTTTCGTAAATACCATTTTCTTTGAGGAGTATAAGGGCGATCGTTTCATGGATAATTCCAACAGATCGAAAATACAGAGTATCCATGTACTCACCTCCCCTATCGATCCTTAATCTTTTGATCGGGGACCCAAGTTGTAATTCAACTTGATTTTAAACACTTTGAATTTATCTAATGCTTCATCCTTGGTATGTAACAGATAGACATAACAAAATCTAGAAGCATCATCAATAAATGTCACAAAGTACTTCTTATTCCCCAAAGAAGGAGTGGCATGCAAATCACACAGTCATTGTGTATAAGCTCAAGACCTTAGTCTCACGACTAACACCTTGAAAAGGTTTCTTGGTTATCTTGGTCAACATGCAAGTTTTACACTTTTCGATGTCCATGTCAAATGTTGGGATTAAACCATCCCTAGACATATCTTGCATTTTTTATAGTGTACATGGCCAAGTCTTGCATGCCATAGGGTAGAGCCGGTCGGTCGGTGGTGGTCACAAAAGTGAATTAACATGTCAAGAGAAATATTAAGCCCGAACATTTGATTACATAAATAACCAAAACCAATAAAAACACCATGCTTAGAAAGCACAAATTTATCATATTCAATAACTTGTTTATATCCATGATCATTCAAAACACTACTTGAAACCAAGTTTTTCCTTATATCAGGAACATGAATAACATTAAACAAAGTTACAATCTTTCCAGAACTAAACCTAAGGTCTACACAACCACGACCATGCACGAAGGTTGTTGACTCATTTCCCAAGTGAAGAATAGAACCATCATTCGGTGACTCATAAGTCTTGAACCGACTTCTATCTTTGCACATGAACTGTTGCACCGTAGTCAACCCACCACGCAACATCATCATCCCGCACATAATGAGATTCGAGATACATATGTAACATAATAAATCGAAAAGACTTATTAACCATATTCGACCTTTCGGTGAGTTGGAAGAACCACCACCCCCGAACCATTAGTGCTCGATCCATTGGCTTTACCACCAACTTTAACACCTTTGCAATCCCTTTTAATGTGACCGGTTTGCCACATTTCCAACAAGTAGGTGTTGCCTTCTTGTTAGGATCCGCCCTTGTGTTGTCATGATATTTGTGTTTGCCTTTGTTGTCATTGTACCGTGGAGTTGTTATGCTCTACCATATTGACAATGATGGTCCAAAGAAGATTGCTACCCTTTCGCTTGTCATTATCCCGCATCTTGAGAGATTCCTCAATGTGCGATGATCGCCCAACTCAACCGAGTTAATTCCTCTTCTTATGTTTCAAGGTATGCTTGAAATCTTTCCAAGAAGGAGGAAGTTTATCTATAACACAAGAGACTTGAATAGCCTCATCCATGTGCATATTGTGTTGTGTAAACCTTCCAAGTATTCCAAGAAGTTCATTGTATTGTTCCATGACCGGTCTTGAATCGGTCATTTTGTAATTGTGAATTACTTACAAGAAACTTCTTACTTGATGCATCCTCACCATATATTTGGCATCCAAGGAATCCACAGTTCTTTGGAAGATTCAAAGTTATGATAAATATCAAGCAGAGCATCGACATACCATTGAGAATAAGACCTCTGCATATGTAGTCATCATTCTCCCATTTGCTCCTCCTCCCGATCCGCTCCACAAGTAGCATCATCCCCATCATCGTGAATAGGTGTAGCTAGCACATACACCACACTCATGCCGGAAAGCAAAGTGCATCTTCTTCGCCACCTCCTAAAGTTCACCCTTCAAACTTATCAAGCTTGGCAAAGTTTGAACCCTTGTGTTTCATTGCGCAGTGACCATTGATTATCACAAAATAGTTTACTTTTATTGTTGGTGTGTATTCGCCAAAGATGGCGTGGTAAGATAATCAATTCGGTGAGTAAACAAGCAACAAGTCGTGAAACAAATACCACTAGGTGGTTCTGGATATCACTTGGAATCGTGTGATCACTTTCCAAAGTAAACTATTCGACCCTAATGCCTGGGTTACACGAATATCTACTTGGGATAAGACCAAATGCAGTTATGGAATTAGGCACAATTCTATAACCCTTGCGCTAATAAGTGTTTATGGTTTTCTATGTGTTTTTCATGCATAAACAGATCTCCTATTTATAGGAGGTTACTCTTAGCTAGTCAAATGGAATTATGAGTATTAATCGGCCCATTAATAGCCTCATAATTATCCCCATTATAGCCATTAGTGGTTACATGACCAATTATACGTGGTCATTAAGCGGTTAAGCCGCCACTTGAATAGGTCAAAGTTCGTTACAAGCGAAGATTTCTTCAAGATTTCATAGCGCTTATCGGTGGATACACCGATTCGATTAAATCACAAGCTTCGATGGAAACATCGCTTATCGGTGGAAACACCGCTATCGATGGAAACCACAAGCAAGACATTCCACAAGCGATCTTTCCACAAGCAAGATTTTCTACTAGCACTACCAATACAAACCACTATAAGAGTCGTGGTGTTCATGGACCTTATGGGTGTACACTCCACTCCTAACCCATTGAGGTGTGAACTAATCCCACAAGTGCACTAAATTTTCCAACAATGTATAAGTTTGTCTTTCTAAAAGGAAGAAAATATTAATTGCATTTGGTTGACATATTTGCTGATTGGTTTGAATTGTCAAATGAAAAGCTCTCATCACAACTTTGAAAGCTACGTATCATATTCTACTAACGTTATCAAGTATATGTCTAGCATCGTCAAGTATGTCGCTGTTATGTTGTCAACAATGTATATTCTGCATTGGTAACCATACATTCATGTATTCCAAAAAAACGGTTTCAACTTTATTAGATTGAATGTGTGGTTGTTGCATCTTTTATATGATTTTGTATGATTGTAATTGTGACATATGACATATCATATCTGTCTGTTATTGTTATATAGTTCCTAAGCCTCACGCAACCCATTTATTAACATTGAGTTTGGTTCAATAAAGATCAAAGAAAAACTTAAAATCAAATAAAGCATTTTCAATCACTTATTTTTCATCAAAATAATAAAATAAACTTTCACTCTCATTTTTAAAAACTAAGAGAAATAATCGTGGGATTAAACTTGGCCTAAACCAGACACAAAGTGTCAAAGATCTTGACGACCGCAGATGTGACCACTTATTTTACAACCCATCAGGATGATGCTAAGTGGGTTTAGACTTTTAGGTATAAGTTTAAGCCTAAGTTTAGGTCCATGTATCATTTCTCAAAAACTAAATATCTAACAAACTATTGATCGTTAGACGAAACTAATCATACCATCACGACAAGCATAAATTTACCTTTAATTTGATATCTCACATCATATACTTTCGACGAATTTTTTGTTCCGACTTTTTTGTGGGTTTACGGTTAGGGTTTAGGTGTTTAGGGTTTAGGGGTTTGACTTTTTAGGGTTAAGCTTTTTAGGGGTTATGGGTTTAGGTTTCTTACGGTTTACCGGATAGGGTTTAGGTTTTTTTGGTTTAGCGGTTAGGGTTTTAGGGGTTTAGGGTTTTTAGGGGTTTAAGGTTTTAAAGGTTTAGGGTTTAAGGGTTAGGATTTGTTACGGTTTAGGGTTTAGGCTTTTTAGGGTTTAGGGGTTGTGTTAACACAAAAGAGTATTTTTAAAATTTTCATTTATAGCGTAATCAAAACCCGTAAAAAACGATAAAAAATAAGTTCATAGAAAGTGTACAATATTAGATCTCTATAGAAAGACAATTTTATTTTTGTCGCAATGGTATAATTAGTTTTTATATAACTATTAACGGTTTGTGAGATATTTAATTTTTAAATATAAAGTTGAAAGTTAATTTAATTAATTTGATAAAAATGATTGGTTGAGATTGATCCACTCGATCTTGGTTTTATGTGATCTTTATTGATCTCACCCCAAATTAACACAAAGATAGAGGAGGAATTTTCAAACGATTCTTCTTATTTTGGTGTTCTGGGGACAATCCTTCCATCCATCTAGTTTGATCTAATGGTGGGATAAACCCAAGATTTAATATAATAACATAAGTCCATGTTTTTTTCCCTTTTTTTTTTTTTTAACATTTTTTCTTTTTCTTTTTTTTTTTTTTTCCAAATTCACATTTTATTAAAATTTACCTTTTTTTTTTTTTTTTTTTTTTTAATACACGCTTTTTCGCTTTCATCGCTTTCATCTATATTCATGCGTTTTCGTTCGTTTTATACGCCGTCAGTGTTCATATGTTTCGTCCGTTATTTTACGCCGCGACGTTTATATCTGTTTAAACGCGTTTTCATACGTTTTATGCGTTTATATCGTTTTAAATCATTTTTAGACGTTTTGTCCGTTTTCACACGTTTCGTCCATTTTAGACATTTTCTTGTTTTGAGACGCCGTCCGTTTCATCGTTTTAAATCATTTTCTTACGTTTCGTTTTAATTTCACACGTTTTGTCCATTTCTTACGTTTTGTTCGTTTCACACGTTTTAAATCTGCTTTCATCCGTTTTCTTCGTTTCGTCCATTTTCTTACGTGTTTTACGCTTTCATACGTTTCGCGTCATTTTTTACGTTTCGTCCTTTTCAACCATTTTCATACATTTTGTCCGCTTTTTAGGTTCTCATGTATTTTCGTCCGTTTTAGACTTTTTAAATACGTATTTTTATGTTTTCATGTATTTTGTCCGCTTTATCGTTTCGGATGTTTTCATTTTGATATTTGTAAGTGACACTTATTTATCTCTTGTGATATAACACCGTGTAATGAAGATGAAAAGTATTACATTCTTCATCATGTATGTGTTATCGGTTGTGATACTCAACTAAGAATGTAATGGTTGTGTTTTGAATATATTTAGGAAGCTTTTATGTTTTATGATATTATGAAATATTAGAAAAGTTGTTCAATCGAAAACAAGAGATGTTATGATCTTTTGTTAGACTTGTGGTGGATTTTTCTATTTAATGGGTACATTGTGCATGTTTCGACAGGTTTATAATGGGATTTGAAAATATCATGGTTGAATCGACAAACTAAATGCTATGGTTCAAGATAGCACATCTTTATAAACAAACCGAGGAAGCTCAAACACCGTGATATCACGGTGATATCACCTCACTTGTGATATCACACGTGATATCGTGTGTGATAACACCGGTGATATCACCTGTGATATCATGTGTGATATTACCGGTGATAGCATGTGTGATATCACAGTTTATATCACTTGTGATATCACCAGTGATATCACTTGTGGTATCATGTGATATCACAAGTGAGGTGATATCACTTGTGATATCATGTGTGATATCACAAGTGTTTGAGCTTACTCAGTTTGTTTATAAAGATGTGTGCTTTCTTCAACCATAGCTTCTTTAGTTTGTTGATTCAACCATAGATATTTTCAAATCACGCTATAATACCTATCGAAACATGCACAATGTATCCATTAAATAGAAAAATCCACCACAAGTCTAATAAAAGTTTCATAACATCTCTTGTTTATTATCATTTCTTTCATATATACACAAAAATCTTCCTAAATATTTTCAAAAATACAAATAAGAAAAATGAACATAATCATCACAGTAATATAATAAGTGATGTTTATTATCATTTCTTTCATATATATTTGGTAAAATACTAAACTCTTATCACATTTGGTATGAATTTAATATTTCTCATTCTTGGTTGAGATCACAACCGATAACACATACATGATGAAGAGTGTAATACTCTTCATTTTCTTCTGATGTTATATCACAAGAGATAAATAAGTGTCACTTAACAATATCAAAATGAATAAAAAGGAAGTAAAGTATGAAAATAGAGACTCGACATATTCTCAAAATCAAACAAGTATTGCATGAAATTAGCATTTTTTTGAACAAAATAAGAATTCACCTAAAAAGACTTTAACCATTATATTTCTACTAAGCGCATTAAAAAAAATATGCGCTTGTCAATTGCGATGAAAAACACAAAAACTATCTTGTAACTCAAAATTATAAAAATATTAGAAAACATATAGGTGATAATATATAAAAATATACATAGCAATGAAATATCTCAGATGATATTAAAGGTTAAAAAAACATAGAAAAAATATCTTGTAACGCACAAAAACGTATAAAAACGAATGAAAAGAGTATAAAATTGTATGAAAACGGAAAAAGCATCTGAAAACGGACGAAAACATATAAAAACGGATGAAAATGGACGAAAACGTATGAAAACGTCTAAAAAAGACGAAGCGCCTAAAATGGACTAAAACGTAAAAACGGACGAAAGCGATATAAACCTATGAAAACCGATGAAAACGTAAGAAACGGACAAAACGTAAGAAAGCGAGACGAAACGTAAGAAAATGATTTAAAAGGTATGAAAACGGACAAAACGTAAGAAACGGACGAAACGTAAGAAAACGAACGAAACATAGGAAAATGGACGAAAGTGTAAGAAAACATGCGAAACGTAAGAAAGCAGATTTAAAACGGATAAAAACGTATGAAAACGAAGAAAACGTATGAAAAGCACGAAAACGTAAGAAAACGGATAAAAGCGTAAGAAAGCAAGAAAACGAAGAAAAGACGAAAACGTAAGAAAACGGCGAAAACGTAAGAAAACGAAGCGAAAAGACAAAAACGTATGAAACGGACGAAATGTAAGAAAATGCGAAACGGACGAAACGTAAGAAAACGGATGAAAACGTATGTAAACGGACGAAAACGTATGAAAACGGACGAAATTGTAAGAAAAAGGACGAAAACGTAAGAAAACAGGCGAAAACGTAACAAGGCTGACGAAAACGGACGAAAACGTAAGAAAACGTATGAAAACAGACGAAAACAGATAAAAACGCAAGAAAACGGACGAAAACGTATGAAAACGGACGAAAACAGATGAAAACGGACGGAAACGTATGAAAATAGACGAAAACGTATGAAAAGCCGAAAAATGGGACAAAAACGGACAAAAAACTAACGAAAAAAAAATTAAGAAAAAGTGATTAAAGGACAAATAATGAGAAAATAAATAAGAAAGATAAAAAGACAAGAAAAAAAAAATGACTTAGGTTTAGGCATATTAAATCTTGGGTTAATCACTATCATTAGATCTAACTAGATGGAATGTGAGGATTTATCCCTTAAGATGCAATAAATTTTGAGATCTGAAATAAAGTCACTGTATGATAGAGATGTGATTTCACTAATATTTAGCGGAATATAAAATCCTGGTAATAATATGAGATGGGAGTGGTTATATGTCACTATATGGTATGAACATAATGATTGCATCAAAACAAAGATTTCAATGATATCTCCAAACGTTCAATTATAAAAACATTTTGTGGGTGCATCAATATTCAGTACTGTACCATTTGATGTAGAAGTTGATCATGCAAACCTTAATTTTGGTGACTACAAAATCTTCATAAAACATAGTATTGTTTATTTGAAAACCATTCGTGGTAGGAAAACCAATGTTTTGAAAATCGGGTTTTTAATTGATCTGATCGAGTTATCGTGTTACCGGTTTGACCGTCAAGTCAATCCGGTTCTTTATTAAAAAAAACTATTTTTTTTCAGCCGGGTCACCGATTCGACTAGCGGTCAACCCGGTTCGGCCACCGGGTCAACCCGGTTTTCTATTTAAAAAAATGAAATAAACCAAACCCCGCCGGGTTCCGAGAACCTGGTTGACCCGGGTGACTTAAAACTCGACGGGTCTAACCGGTTAACCCGTTTCCAAAAACCCGATTTATTTTACCCATTTTTTTTACCGGAACCGGTTCAACCAATTAACCTGGCCAGGTCGACATGGGTTTCAAAACGTTGAGGAAAACGACCAAGTGTACTTTTCAGTACCACACAAGACCGGAGGGAAAAAAATGAATTCCAAGTCGGTCAAAAAAAATTGTTGTTTATTTGGATTTAAGTTATAAAGAAATTTATTGGATATTAACAAGGGCCAATTGGCAGACACTTCGTTATAAAACTGGTAATTAACTATTGAGGGTGTTTACTAAATTAAGTGGTTTGATCAATGTCTTTATTAGTCATTTAGGAAGCAATATCGCCTAAAACCTTAATTCCACTTATTTAGAGACCCATACAAGTTTAGCTCTCCCTTTAAAAAGCTAAATAAGTAGCTAATATAGACAATGGTAAAATCACTTAATTTAGTAAACACGATCGGCGGTGCACCCACGAGGAGGATCCCGCCAATTAACTTCCTGCGCTTGCGGGTTTACTCACCCGTTGACAAAAAGATGTCTTCGCTCTAGAATAAAACCATCTATCAATTACAAAACTTAAGCAGGTTGCTGGGGTAGAGATAGGTACCCCCAACAGGCTGGACGATGTTGGGTTACGCATTTACTTACATACGTTCAACTTTATGTTCGATTATTGAAAAGCAAGAAATTAAAACTTAGACAGGATATGTATATATCATGTCGATTTAACACTAAGAGCATTTCCATCAATAACTTAGGTTATACTTTAATATCTGTGTAACAATTCGCATTTTCGAGAATTTACTATTCACCTTCACTATTCATCCCGTAAAATTTTTATTTCACATTCTCGTAAGATAAATTATTTTAGTAATGACCTGAGAGTTGGACAATCGTTAGATCATTTTCGCAAAAGTTATTAAGAAAACATCGTCTTAAAGTTTCATTTTGGTCGGAACACCATTTCAACATCCCGCAGATAACGAAAACCACCTCTCAAAATTTTCCCACATCGATTAATTTTAGATCACTCATAATTAATTAGAGAATTTTTAAGATTTCTTTTAAATGTTACCAAATAAACCCGTGTCGCATTTAAACTAAACTTACGTTTTAAACAAATCTACGTAGAACCGACTTAACCATTCATGCATCAGATTTCCTAAGATATTTTGAAACTTTTACATTTTTGGAAAAGTCAAACATATTTCCTCCTCCTTTGACCATAAAGAAATTAACCTTGTACGTTCTACATTTTGATTAAATCACAGAACTTTTAGACTTCACGTATAATCATTAAGTTATCCCACGTCTGATTTAAAACCACATTTTGACATCTCATATCACTTTTAGACTAATTTTAGTCTACTCTAAATAAATCCACGGTCATTTCCCGAAATCTCGCTCTTTCCGATAAATTGCATTTACGCGCTTTTGACCCGTTTTCGGTTTTAGCGTTTAAGCAACCCGATAGAACGTATCACTAATCTAATATGATTATATAGAGTATATTGATAAGTTTTAACATATTTATAAGATTCATATTATTTGGATACCCGATTTTAAGTTTCGTGACTTTACGGCTTACAGTTAGCAATTAACGGGTCCAAAACTCACTCCGTAAACAAGATAATACCAAGCAACTCATATCTAGTCATCCTAGATAGGCCTTGAACGAAATTTAAGCCACATGGGGCGTTTTATAAGTGATCACCAAGATAAGGACATGAAACTTACATAGGAAGCTTATACATGTGTAGAAACTTAGCAACTAAGTTAAGTAAATATCCTAAGTCTTGCACATCCTCATCTTGCTATAAAAGGAACTCATTTTCTCCCTTTCTTCTCCATTTAATCGCCCAACAAACAATTCACAACACCATGATTCTTTAATCTTCAAACTACAAGTTATATATCAAAGTTCAAGGCCTAGTTATTCCTACATGATTCAAGAGTTTGTTTGGTGATTCCATGGTTGGATTAGAGCTATACAAGGTGAAAAGGGCTGAGTTAGAAGTGTTCTTACAAGGTTAGATCAAGCCTACCAAGGGTTAGCATGATGTGTTAAGGATTTGGAAGCTCGGGTTCATATTGAAAGGGTTTAGGTTTTAGTGTCCTAGTTCTTTGTTCTTGATTTGTTTCATCACAAGGATTGTAAGAAAACTCTTATGTTATCATTTGCTTATCAGATATTGATAACGCACACGCGTCGCTCGGGGTCAAGGAAACTTCCTTTTCTTCGAGCAAGTTTTATAACACCCCAGGCGATGAACCTAATCGTTGTAGTGTAGTAATTAGGGTAAGCCACGGTATTGATATCGTTCTCTGGGGAATAGGAATGCTAGTAAGAAGTTACTACGCTAAGGTTAAGGTTGAGGAAGATTATTTTTGTATTTTATATTTTATGAAATGGAAAGGTACGAATCTCGGTATTGGATTTGGGGGTTGGTATTTCTACCGATTACTCTACTATTATCTAATTATCTAAACTAAGGTTGTGGGAGTCTATGTCTAATTAATGTGTGCTCGTATGATAGTTTAAAGATGTGTTTACTTAGGTTGTACTACTCCTTAATTATCTCCTATTGATGGTTGAGTTGTCACGTCCTTATTCTTAGTTGCGTTGTGTGTCTAAAGTTGTAGGGTATGCGTTTCTCCCTAACTCTTTGAACTTACCAAAGGGTCTCGTCTACAAAACCCACTAGGGATGATAAACTCTTACTCTAAGGCACTCTTTGGATAATTTAGCCTACAACTACTTAGGTAATCATATTCTAAGGTTCACAAAGATGAATCAAGCATTAAGTACACAACGAATGACCTATCGCATTACTAGATCATTGATCAACTAAGATAAGAAACAACCAATCAATATTCAATAATTAAGTTTCATACTTCCTAAGCAAACACACAAATAAATTAGCGGACATGGAGAACATGCAAGCATACACACAAATAATCAAAGACATAATTGAATTAATGAAGTAAATACTTATCTTGATGTAAGATAGGGTTTAAAACCCTAAAATCTTGTACAAGACACCTTAGGTTCGGTTTTAGGTTTTACCCAAAAGACTCTCCCTAAAACCGAAAAATTCGGATTCTATATATAAGATTACATATGAGACGGCGCCACCTTATGTTTCGTGACGCCGTTGTGTCGCCGTCATTAGGGTTTTCGCCTTGGCCACGTTAACCTTGCGACGCGCCACCTTATGTCCGTGACGCCGTCCTCTTGACTCGACGCCGTCTGGTTGCATCTAGGCCGCCCGAGTAGCAACGGCCTACTCTTTTAAAGCCCGACGTCGTCACTTGAAAATAGGGTTTTGCCTCTTGATCGTCACAAAATCCTCCGACGCGCCGCATTAACACCGGACGCCCGCCTGCTTTCAGCAGATTTGAGTGTCTCGATTCGACTTTGGCCATTTTCTTCATATATTCGCGCCTTTTCGTCCAAATAAGTGCCATTCCAAGATTTTGCCTTCAAGAGACCTAAAAGTGAAAAGGAACGATATTAAGCAATAACGGATACAAAAGTGATCAAATAAGGACTTAAACGACCCTCAAATGGTACCTTTTAAAACCTTATCAAATATCCCTACACTTGTTATTTGCTTGTCCTCAAGCAAATGTGCTTTTAGCCAATTAATTTATAAGTTGGGGTCATGAAGCATTAATTCAAAATGGTCCACAACACATATAAGCCCAAAAAAGTCATAACAAGCACGAATACATACTAGGACCTCACATGGGGTGTTTGGATACTCACATCTCTCTCGGGTGTATATATGAAATATAACAAATAGGAAATGGAAGATAAACACTCATTAACCGGTCCTAGTACATAGATTACCATAGGCTTGAGAATAGATCAAACCTCCATCGCTTTGGCGAAGCACCTAGGAAAGACTATCAAAGAGGTCTTTTAAAGGGTTGTAATGTTAGGCTTACGGTAGGGAAACAAGGGTTTGGTGGGATAGGCTATTTAGTGGTGGCAAGTCAAAATCTCTATGTTAAATGCATACGAAGAATGACGTTGCTAAGCCAAGACTCGACACTCTAAAACTCTAGGTAACGGAAATAAACAAACATAAATTTAAAGGATAGATATAGGATGGTAGCCGTTTTTTTTTTTTTTTTTTTTTACTCTATATTTTTTCTTTTCTCTTTTCTATTTTTTTTTTTTTTTTTTTATACACTTTTACTCTACCATCCTCTATGGTAACATCAAAATGATAGGGATTTATAGGCACATCCCTACACTTGAGTTTTTATTACTCTAACACTAATTTGACCCGAATTGAAAAGATCAAAACACTTGGGGTACATTATTACGCAAACAAAGGGAATTTGAATTTAACATTCCCTTCCCGTCATTTTATAAACTTTAACTTTTCCCATGAATCCCAATCGTCCCAAAACTGTATACAAAGGATATGACTCGACTTAGCAACTCATGCAAGCAACTAGATAATTGAACTAAGGGTTTAGGGTGATAATAAACATTTGCACTAAAAGTGAGTGCATAAGGGTAGGCTAAGGCGATTTGGGTGTATATTTGGGGTGGGGTGTAAACAATGTTTTCATTGATATTTCGAAAACCGAAACATCACGAGAACCGCGAAAAGGATAGGCTCGAGGGGTTAACTAGGGTATCGTGTACTAAAGATGAGTACAACGCAAAGGTGTGGGGAATTACTCAACCGATGTGGAAGAAGTAATTATATTACGGTATCAAACAAGGGTTTATCCTAATGCCTCTTATCATTTAGTTATTCCTAACTACACAAGTGTAGCCTCACTTGCGACCTCGGAATGCATCACAAAACAAGTTCTAGAATCTAATATACTACCGGTTCACACTCTAAGCATTGAAGATGAATGCTTTAATTCCTACTAATCTAAGGGCGATCCTCACATTTTGGGTGGAATTTGGGTGGTAAAGGGTTTTTGTGCTAGTCATGCAACTTTCTATCCATGAGACGCTTTTGTTAAGACTAATGGCCCACTCCTATATGTCATGAAAAATTTAAATTTGGTGCCAAAATTACCCTAACCGACATTTTCTCATGGTTTATTACACAAATGCAATTTGACAAAGCAAATAATCAAGGATAAGCATAGTTTCAAAGTTCCGCTTTATTTTCCTTCCTACACTTAAACCGAACATTTTCCCCAATGTTCCCGAAAGTATCAAAGTTATGATAATGGAAGGTAATTAAAACGAAAGAAACTAATACTCCCCGATTAGCTTGGTAGGATCCGTAAAGTGGTGGTTGCATCCTTTTCAAGAAGAATTATTGCGTGAGCGACTCCTTCCAATCTTATGTAACTTCTTCTTGACAAACTAAACCGCGCACACTTGAAGAAAACAAACGAAACCTTGGCGTAAAATCGGCGGTAATAATATATATAAGACTCGATTTAAACTAGGATATAATGCTTGTGGAATGGATGTTTCTGTAATTTCTAAGAAAATTAAGACACGGAAAATTCCAAAATTTATAAGTAGCTCGTAAAACGAGAAAAAAGTAATCGATGTTTTACTCCTTCCCGACGCCGTCAGTTGCAATCTGACGCCGTCAGTTATCCCGACAAAACCGGTCTCGCGATTTTACGGAAAAAATTCGGAAAATTTACATCTTTAGAATCGGGAAAATTTCGCAAAAACATCCATTATGACTCGATACAAGCATTTGACTCGAACAAACAAACATAAATATCTTTTAGTTAATTGTTATTCTCATGTTTACGCTTTTGAAAACGTGTGTAATCCTCCCTACACTTATCCCTTATGTAAAATACCTTTATATGCAATTAAGACGAGGTTAAAAACAAAATAAAGCATTTTTACAAATTTAAACATGAGGATAAACAATTAATAAAAGATATATGACACTAACAAGCAAACAATTAAGCATGGGTTGCCTCCCACGAAGCGCTTTTCTTTATTTAAGAGTCTTGTAGCTAGACTCATAGTCGTGCTCCTACGGTTTTTTGATCTTAGAGGCCCATTCGATCTCCTTAACTCTTCTTTCATCACGAATATATTCAGCACTAGTTCAAGACAAGCGATGTAGTAGACTTTGTTTTTCCAACCTACTTGAATGCCGGAATGTTATCTACATCTAAATCATCCATGCCCTTATAATTTTATTTTTATGGGGCATTATATATTTAACACTCTCGGCTTCATTTGAGAACTCGATTATCCCTTTCTTTATCATAAACCATCTTAGACTCTTCTATAAATGGTTTCCCAAGTATCACGTCTCCTAAAACCCATCAATGATTCCTTTGACATTTTCCGAATCATGAAATCACACCTATATGTGAAGTTACCTATGAACACGTGCAATCCCTTAACCTCCCCACATAGTTACTTGCTTTCCTAGGCGAAGGGGTCCTCATAGGCTCTAGCTTTTGCTCATGATCCAATTGTAATAGAGCCTAGACATTATATTCATGGGTGCCTTATAATCAATGTAGGTGTGATCCTCAGATAAGTATCCAATCATACACGGTATTTTGATGTTTTTAGGGTTTCCCTTCCTTATACGAGGCTCGAAAGGTGGTCTTGGAAAATTGACCACATTATGGTGATAAGCGGTTTCTTTCCTTTTAGGGTATGAATCAAAGTACTCCCTAAGTTCTCCCTTCTCCTTACTACCCTCCATAATTTCTAGCATCTTATAATCTCCTTCTTCTAGATCATCATCCGAATCACTTGTAGTCGAATCACTATCTAAAGGTTGATCAGATTCCTTAAGGGCTTCCTCGAGTGTATTCTCAATTATCATATTTAATTTCCTAAGCTCTCCAATCTCACTCATGATACGGGCTCAAGTTGGTTAGCAGAGGTCGGGTCAAGCATGGGTGTTTGTTTAGTGGTGAAGCGTTGTTTGGTTGTTGGTTATCGAGTGGTGGTTGGTCATCATCTTCCATGATGAAAAGTGATGGGTGTTACGAACAAAGGTCACGAAGAGGGGATAGACTCAAGAGAAAGCTAAAAATGAGAAAATTTACTTGATAGGAATCAAGCAAAGAACCTAAACGAGGTGGACTACTAACTAGCTATTCTATTCCCCGCAATGCGCCAAAACTTGATAACGCTACACGCGTCGTTCGGGGTCAAGGATACTTCCTTTTCTTCGAGCAAGTTTTATAACACCTGGCAAAGTGAACCTAATCGTTGTAGTGTAGTAATTAGGGTAAGCCACGGTATTGATATCGTTCTATAGGGAATAGGAATGCTAGTAAGATGTTACTACGCTAAGGTTAAGGTTGAGGAAGATTATTTTTGTATTTTTATATTTTATGAAATGGAAAGGTACGAATCTCGGGTATTGGATTTGGGGGTTGGTATTTCACCGATTACTCTACTATTATCTAATTATCTAAACTAAGGTTGTGGGAGTCTATGTCTAATTAATGTGTGCTCGTATGATAGTTTAAATATGTGTTTACTTAGGTTGTACTACTCCTTAATTATCTCCTATTGATGGTTGAGTTGTCACGTCCTTATTCTTAGTTGCGTTGTGTGTCTAAAGTTGTAGGGCATCGTTTCCCTAACTCTTTGAACTTACCAAAGGGTCTCGCCTACAAAACCCACTAGGGATGATAAACTCTTACTCTAAGGCACTCTTTGGATAATTTAGCCTACAACTACTTAGGTAATCATATTCTAAGGTTCACAAAGATGAATCAAGCATTAAGTACACAACGAATGACCTATCGCATTACTAGATCATTGATCAACTAAGATAAGAAACAACCAATCAATATTCAATAATTAAGTTTCATACTTCCTAAGCAAACACACAAATAAATTAGCTGGGACATGGAGAACATGCAAGCATACACACAAATAATCAAAGACATAATTGAATTAATGAAGTAAATACTTATCTTGATGTAAGATAGGGTTTAAAACCCTAAAATATCGTACAAGACACCTTAGGTTCGGTTTTAGGTTTTACTCCAAAAGACTCTCCCTAAAACCGAAAAATTCGGATTCTATATATAAGATTACATATGAGACGCGCCACCTTATGTTTCGTGGACGCCGCCGTGTCGCCGTCATTAGGGTTTTCGTCTTGGCCACGTTAACCTTGCGACGACGGCCACCTTATGTCCGTGACGCCGTCCTCTTGCCCGACGCCGTCTGGTTGCATCTAGGCCGTTTGAGTAGCAACGGCCTACTCTTTTAAAGCCCGACGTCGTCACTTGAAAATAGGGTTTTGCCATCGATCGTCATTAAAATCCTCCGACGCGCCGCACTAACACCGGACGCCGTCGCCTTGCTTTCAAAGAACTTTGAGTGTCTCGATTCGACTTTGACCATTTTCTTCATATATTCGCCTTTTCGTCCAAATAAGTGCCATTCCAGATTTTGCCTTCAAGAGACCTAAAAGTGAAAAGGAACGATATTAAGCAATAACGGATACAAAAGTGATCAAATAAGGACTTAAACGACCCCTCAAAATGGTACCTTCTAAAACCTTATCATATATACTCGTATTTTAGGTATGTTATATGTTCTATATGCTTATTATACTTGATTGTGCTTGGATAATTGAACTAAAACACTAGAAACTGTCGAAAGGACTAGATTTGCAACACAGAAACTGGACAGGGGCTGTAAACATAAATTCTGGGTAAAATTCGTGGACTGAGAAAGTTAAGTAATTACATAGGATTATAGATCTA
The DNA here is from genome assembly GCA_022545495.1 of Chrysanthemum lavandulifolium. Taxonomy (NCBI): domain Eukaryota; kingdom Viridiplantae; phylum Streptophyta; class Magnoliopsida; order Asterales; family Asteraceae; genus Chrysanthemum; species Chrysanthemum lavandulifolium. The sequence continues at coordinate 132,720,954 of CM040244.1, read as the reverse complement.
TGTCTTGTGGTCGTTTCACCGGGTGGCTCGTGCCGTAACTCATCACGATATTTAAATTAGAGCCAAAACGGCAAAACGTGTCCAAATCTGAGTAACAGATTTCAAACGGGTAAAACTCATAAAACTTGCATATAACCAACTATTAGTCAAAGAATAAAAGTTGTAGCTAACACCCTAACTTGAACATGGCCGCTGGCCGTGCATTAAATGGAGTTGTAGAACTCGATTTATGACCAAAACCGTGAGACAGTTTGCTGCTGATTGAAATAACTAGTACATCCAAGGGTAAATTGGTAATTTTACATTAGTTAAATAATTTTTGGGGCAGTAGGGCCCACTAATCTGTTTAGCTCATTCAATTACCTTTCCGAGGACATAAAAATCGAGTCGTGATCATTTACGGTTTAGAAGTAACGGGTAGATTTAGACGGGAAAAACTTAAATAAAAGAAACGTAAACACTTATACGACTTCACAAATGTTAAGTATCCAAACATAATTGGTGTAATAACTATATAAGGCATTTATACATTCACATCGTTATTTTAGAACCTAAGACTCAACACATATTCTAGGTTGCGCGTAGAGGTTTCTCGGCTTATCCATCGATTCGTTATACATTGGATATCACATTTATTAAGGTGAGTTCGTAGCCCCACTTTTACTTATTTAAATACTTTATAAACTCTTTGGGGGAGATACATGCTCAACTAATTATTTTTACTTTTACAAATACTCAAAACATTATACTTGATTGCATTATACTTGATTGCGTTATACTTGATTGTGTTATACTTAAGTTTGAAAGTCTCCCAACATAAACGGAGCAGTACAATTTGAAAGTCTCCCAACATAAACGGAGCAGTCCAATTTGAAAGTCTCCCAACATAAACGGAGCAGTCCAATTCGAAAGTCTCCCAACACAAACGGAGCAGTTCTCTATCGAAAGTCTCCTAACATAAATGGAGCAGTCCAATTTCAAAGTCTCCCAATTTAAACGGAGCAGTCCAATTTGAAAGTCTCCCTTATCGACGGAGCAACACTAAGTGCAATCGTGAACTATTATGATCAGATGTGTGCTTGACTATAAAATGTACTATATTTTAGTAGTGGGTTGTAAACACACGGGTTGCAAGTTTTGTATGGGCGGAACTTGGGCGAGTTGATTTACAATGCCTTTCTTTGTGTGAACATTCTTTAAAGGCATTACATGTTAAATAAACTCTATGAACTCACCAACCATTGTGTTGACACTTTTAGCATGTTTATCTCAGGACATAAGGCGATAGCTATTGCATGGAACTTAGAGTCGCACGACATTTTTGAAGACATTATACATTCTTATTTACCATTCGATAGTACATTTTGTAAACATTTATGTATATTACTTTGGGACCTCATTGTTTGTAACTCTGATTTCATTAATCGAATGGTAACTTTTCAAAAACGCCTCATTTAGAGGTCGTTTTCTATAACTTGTACGTTGTATTATGAAGTAGCACCCCAATGACACAATCTTTCTGCGCAAGATATTTTGGGGTGTTACAATCGCCAGCGTCGCTGCCACATCGCCTTTAACATTTCACCTTAACATCCCCAAAAACACCCACAACAATAACATCCCAAGTTAAACTTTAATATTTCATATTTTCAATTTCAACCCCTAAACTAACACTTCATTTATTAAACTAAACATATCATTAAATTTGAAAACATATTACAATACGAAATTAAAAAAAAAAAAAAAAGTTACAACGAAATAAAAAAACACACTACAAATTAAACGTTACAACATAAAGGAAATGACGAGAATACAATCTAGTGACGAGATTGCAAGTTATATTTTATTTTGATTCGTTCTTTTTCGTCATTGATCCAAGCCACAACATCTGGATCTTTGCCTTCAGTATCAACCATAAAAAACTTTATCTCTTCCAACCTTGTTATTGTTTCATCTTTGATTTGTTGGGCCCTATACGCCGCTGCGGCGGTTTCACGTTTGATACGATACTCGTTTGCCATAGTTTCGGTGAAATAAATTGACGAGCTCGTTCCTCCCGTGCTCGCTCCCCCAGTACTTGTCGTGCTCTCGAATCTTGCTTTCTTGGAAGCACGTTTCTTTCCCATGAGGCGTGGTTGTTCATCATGACCAAACAAAGCCTCGTTTGTTTGACTTGGGACATCGCCGGTTAAATCAACCGGTTCCGGCTTGTCCCATTTCTTATAATGAACAAAACCTCCCAAGCTTCATCTTGAGCAAACGGTGTGCTTTGGTTTCCTCACGATACCATTGCTTTGCCCGTTTCATGACATCCATCTCACTTTCCCGCTTCTCTGTTCCCGCTTGCACGTTTGTAAAAACCGTTGAACTTTGTGCAATAGTGGTTCAACGTTTTCCACTTGCTTGACATCATATCTGTGGAAAACTAGAAGGGGGGGGGGGTTGAATAGTTTTACCAATTTAGAACTTCATTTTAAATATTTAGATCGACTTATGTCAATCTATTTGGATGTGTATGTTGGACGTTGATAGATAGATATATAAAAGTGTAATGAAAGATAAAGAGTAAGAAGCATATAAGCACGACACGAGTATTTATAGTGGTTCGGCTACAAGGACACCTTCCTTCCCTACTCCACTCCCCGAGTCACCTAATCGAGAGTTCGTAATCACTACACAACACCGACTCCTTATGGTGGAGAAACCTTCACAACGTTGCCTACTCTTTTTCCGGGACTAGGCTAACCACCGGGTTCTTTCACACCAAGGTGAACCACACCTACCACAACGTCGCCTACCCTTTATCCGGTACTAGGCTAAGTACCGAGTTCCATTACAATGGAGGAACTACTACCCAACACTACACAACACCTAATCCCAAAGGAGACCAACTCCTTATTACAACACCATCAAGGATATCAACATCCTTGAATATAAACAATCATTATATGTATAACGATGCACCTCATCGATTATCGACCTAGGCATTCTTCACTAATGCCACTTGATTTGATTTCTAGGCATCCTTCACTAATGCCTTTGACACAACGCTTGGCACCTTTCACTAATGCCTTCGCCTTGACACCTTTAGCATTCTTCACTAATGCTTTTGACACGCACGTTAAGCACCTTTCACTAATGCTTGCCTTGACTCCTTCGGCATCCTTCACTAATGCCTTCAACACAAAACATCTACGGAGGAAGAAAGAACTATCAACAAGAGAACCTCGGAGTCTTGATGATGACGAAGCATGGCAACTCATGGACTTGAGCTTGCTCGACTTCAAGTGGTGATCTCGCCTTTAAGAGGAACCTAGAGAATCACACGAAAACAAAAGACAAACTACATAGAAAGATCCCTTAGGATCGGTGGTTAGAGAGTTACAATACTTGGGAAAGTATGTGTGAAAGTGGCAAGCCAAAAGGAAGAAATGGCTCACTATTTATAGAGGAGAAATGCTTACTGTTCCCCGGATCCCACAGATCCCTCCCACAAGAGATCCGTCTAGTGTAAAACTTGGGATCCGTGGGACGCTCCTCTTTGCCCATGGGTATTTTGGTTATGGGTCATGTGTTATGGGTTATGGGTTGGTCCATGAGTATTTCTTTAGATACAATGTATCTAATGTATCTAATGAGTGCAATGTGTTTAGTCAAGTGGGTATGGATAAATACCATGGGTTATAGTTTTTACCCATTTATAGTACATACTAGTTATGTATATATTTGCCCAATATGTAAACACTAGTTGTTGTACATATGTATTTCTAAATCATAAAATCACTTATACTTGTTTCAGTGTTTTATGTGAAAACGTAAGTGTGTTAGAAAACTATTGCTCAAACTATTTACGTATTTTATTTGTTTCGTTAAAATGATTTTACGTTTGTTGTCGGCAAAACATTAGAAGATCGTAAAATATAAATAAACTTTTTACGACTTATTTGTATTAACAATATCCTTGTTACACCGTTGAAAGTTGAGTCTATTGAACTCATTTGTGACCCGATACCAAACGTATCTTTGGGTTGTGCACGCCCAAAACGTAATTCTTCATTCTTTGAGTCCAACGCCCAATAGCTAATTCTTCATCATCATCGATTGGTTCGGCTCGGGGTCTTTGGATTTTGTAAAATTTTTAATTTTTTTTTTTAATGTTGATAACGTTCGTTGGGCAAGTAACGTTGGGCAAAGTAACGCGCGTTAACGCCAGATGTCCAAGGGCTAACGCCTGTTAACGCGCCTCGTTTCCCTCTAACGCCCGTTACCCACGTTATTGATGTGCATGCTCTAAGGTCTAAGGGCACGCTGGCCTTTTGTCCTCTTGGAGAATATACGTGTAGCTAAAGAAAAAGGGGTCACTGTATGTCTAGATACAACCAATTTATTCCATGATTACTATTACGCTTGTCATACACATAAAATCTGATTAGAGAGTTGATTGATTTAAAATGTATTGTTTGATAGACAAATAAATGGCCTATTAGATACATGTATATGGCGTGACACACTGACACCCATATAAGTTATTACATCATCATTGGTACCCAACAAATGCACAACAAAATAGAAATTAGCGAGATGCATGTATACAACAGAAAAGGTGACAAGCTGATACACAATGAAAAGAAAAAGTTAGATACATCTTTAAACAATGAATTTGCTATACAATATTAATTGAGCAGTGGTTAAGATACATATAAAAAAAACTTTGACTTTATTAAATTAAAAATCACATATATTTAAGGTAATTTAAATAAATAACTACGTTAAATATGACAAGAGTTAATTATTTAAAGTCGAGTTATTTTCAATACCATCAATTCTTCACATACTAACGGATTGATCTGGATCGTTGATATAGAAGATAAAATTTAAAGGATAAAAACACGGAAGAACTAAAATTGTAAATTCACTCATAATTCACCTCACCCACTCATTCATTTTTGCCTATATCCTACCAACCAAAAACGCACACCCACACACACTTTTTTCTCTAACTTTCAAACCCTAACCTCCAACCATAAAAATCAAAAATCAACCATAATTTAACCATACAAATCACATAGAAATGGATGAATCGATGTATGCAAAATGAATATGATAAAAAACGGTTGAAAATGAACCGATTTAAAATTCGAATAATAGTACGCTACTTATTTCGTTTTTTAACTATCTTTTGTGCATTTGTTAGTATTTCAGTATTTTATTTGTGTTTTTGAAACTATTTACGAATATTTTTTTGTTTTTCTTTTTTTTAATCATGAAAACTATTCAATTATCATTTAGAAAAAGTTACATCATGTTGTACCCATGGCTTAACCGAATGAGGCACAAATGTTGGTAAATTTAGTGCACTTGTTGGATTAGTTCACACCTGGTTTTGGGTTAGGAGGTACGGAGTGTACACCCATGAGGTCCCCGAACACCGACTCAACTCAAGAGTGGTTTGTATTGCTAGTATATTGGTTACTACCGATAGTGTAGTAACCGATGATTCCTCTTGGTAGTGTTATGGTTCCGCCGCTAGTGTAATTGTTCCCTTGGTAGTGTATTGGTTCTCGCCGCTAGTGTAATGGTTCCTCTTGGTAGTGTTGCGTTGATTAATTTGTATGACTTTGACTCATTCAATTGGTTGTTATGACCGCTTTATAACCACGCTTAATTGGTCATGTAACCACTATTTCTATGATAATGGAGGTTTATTATGGATGATTAATTGGCCGTTAATCATACATAATGTCCATTGATTAGTATTGAGTGTTCTCTACTATAAATAGAGAGTGACATCTTCAGCTTGAAGATACACTGAAAGATACAATATCAGGAGAAACAAACAGATAACATAAACACTTGTAAGCACAAGGGTTATTGAATTGTGCCTAATTCTATAACCAACATTTGGTCTTATCCCAAGTAGATATTCGTGTAACCGGGCATTAGGGTCGAATAGTTTACTTTGGAAAGTGATCACACGATTCCAAGTGATATCCAGTAACCACCAAGTGGTATTTGCAGTTACACGATTGTCTTAACCTCGCTCGGGTCGTTACCACCAACAATCAAAGTAAACTATTTGTGATAATCAATGGTCGCCGCCGCAATGAACACATGGCTTCAAACTTTGCCAAGTCGGACAAGTTTGAAGGGTGGACTTTAGGAGATGGCGAAGAAGATGCACTTCTTTGTCAAGCATGAGCGTGGTGTATGTGCTAACCACTCCTATTCTTGATGATTGGGATGATGCTACCGTGGAGCGGATCGGAGAAGGAGCAAATGGGAGAATGATGACTACATTTGCAGAGGTCTAATTCTCAATGGTATGTCCGATTCTCTATTTGACATTTATCGAACTTTGAATCTTCCAAAGAACGTGGATTCCTTGGATGCCAAATATATGGTCGAGGATGCATCAAGTAAGAAGTTTCTTGTAAGTAATTTCACAAATTAAAAATGACCGATTCAAGACAAGTCATGGAACAATACAATGAACTTCTTGGAATACTTGGAAGGTTTACACAACACAATATGCACATGGATGAGGCTATTTAGGCCTCTTGTGTCATTGATAAACTCCTCCTTCTTGGAAAGATTTCAAGCATACCTTGAAATATAAGAAGGAGGAATTAACTCGTTGAGGTGGGCGTCATCCGCGCATTGAGGAATCTCTCAAGGTGCAGTGATAATGACAAGCCAAAGAGTAGCAATGTTGTTGGTGCATCTGTTGTCGATGGTGGAGCATAACAACTCCACGTGTACAATGACAACAAAGGAAAACGCAAATATCATGACAACACAAGGGCAAATCCTAACGAGAAGGCAACACCTACTTGTTGGAAATGTGGCAAACCGGTCATATTAAAAGGGATTGCAAAGGTGTTAAGGTTGGTGGTAAAGCCAATGGATCGAGCACTAATAGTTCGTGGGTGGTGGTTCAACCAACTAGCGAAAGGTCGAATATGTTTAATAAGTCTTTTCGATTTATTATGTTACATATGTATCTCGAATCTTATTATGTGCAGGATGATGATGTTGCGTGGTGGGTTGACTCGTGCAACAGCTCATGTGTAAAGATAGAAGTTGGTTCAAGACTTATGAGTCTTTGAATGATGGTTCTATTCTTCACATGGGAAATGAGTCAACGACCTTGGTGCATGGTCGTGGTTGTGTAGATCTTAACTTTAGTTTCGGAAAGATTGTAACTTTGTTTAATGTTATTCATGTTCCCGATATAAGGAAGAACTTGGTTTCAAGTAGTTTTTGAATAATCATGGATATAAACAAGTTATTGAGTCGATAAATTTGTCTTGTCTAAAAGTGGTGTTTTTATTGGTTTTGGCTATTTGTGTAACCAAATGTTCAGCTTAATATTGTCACCGATAGTGTTAATTCACCTTTGTGACCACCAATGACCCGACCGACTCTACCCTTTGGCATGCTAGACTTGGCCATGTACACTATAAAAGAATGCAAGATATGTCTAAGGATAGGTTAATCCCAAAGATTTGACATGGACATCGAAAAGTATAAAACTTGCATGTTGACCAAGATAACCAAAAACCTTTTCGTGGTGTTAGTCGTGAGACTAAGCTCTTGAGCTAATACACATTGACTGTGTGATTTGCATGCCACTCCTCTTTGGGGAACAAGAAGTACTTGTGACATTTATTGATGATGCTTATAGGTTTTGTTATGTCTATCTCTACATACCAAGGATGAAGCATTAGATAAATTCAAAGTATTTAAAACCAAGTTAAATTACAACTTGGGTCTTTGATCAATAGATTAAGGATCGATAGGGAGGTGAGTACATGGATACTCGGTATTTTCATCTGTTGGTATTATCCATGAAACGATCGCTCCCTATACTCCTCAAAGAAATGGTATTTCGAAAGGAAAACAGGTGTCAAGGAGATGGTTAATTCCATGTTGTCCTATTCAGATCGAGTCAAGGGTTCGGGGTGAAGCTATGTTAATGACTTGCTATTTATTAAATAGGGTTCTAACAAAAGGAACAAGGTTACCCTTATGAACTCGGACTAAAAGGAAACCCAACCCGAACTATCTCGTGGTTTGGGGTTGTAGGGTTGTAAGACTCCCGATCCAAAGTTGAAAATTTTGGGTGAAAGAGGCATTCATCGCATCTTTGTTTGGATATGCCGAGCATTCCAAGGCTTTTAGGTTCTATGTTATTGAACCTAATGAATCGATTTCAATTAACTCCATAATTGAATCAAGGGATGCAAACTTTGATGAGAATAGATTCTCATGGGTCCCTAGACTAAGTGTGAGGTTTCCTAATGGAACTCTAGACACCGTGTATCGAGAGGTCCACGATGAAGAACCATCATGGTCCCCGATGAGGTTGTGGTTCAACAACTCGAACCTATGCTCGTGAAGAGCAAAAGGGTCGACTCCAAAGTCATTTGGACTTGAGTTTCAACTATACTTGGTTGAAGGAACAAGGGATGAGGTCTCGACCAATACTCCTATTGCTTCATTATTGAGGATGACCCCAAAACATTTGAAGAAGCAATGAAGTCCCGTGATATTGCTTTACGAAAGATGCAATTAATGATGAGATGGATTCCATCATGGGCAAAAACACTTGGGTGTTGGTTGATCTACCACCGTTGCAAACCTCGGGTTGCAAATGGATTTTCAAAAGAAAATGAAGGTAGATGGAACTATTAAAAGTTCAAGGCTAGACTAGTCATTCGGGGCTTTAAACAAAAGTCGAATTGACTATTTTGATACTTATGCCCCGTGGCTCAGATCGTCCCATTAGATTGCCGATTGCTTTGGCATCAATTCACAACTGATTATTCATCGATGGAGATGAAGACAAATTTCTTGAATGGTGAATTGGGTGAGGAGGTTTACATGAACCAACCTCGTGGCTTCATCTTGCTCGGCAATTAAAACAAGGTGTGTAAACCGATTAAGTCTCTTTATGGACTAAAGCAGCACCTAAGCAATGGCATAAGAAATTTGATGAAGTGGTTTTGTCTAGTGGTTATGTTCTTAACCAAGTCGACAAATGTGTATATAGCAAATTTGATGAATCGTAAAGGAGTCATCATTTGTCTATATGTTGATGACATGTTGATCTTTGGCATCGACCAAAATCAGTTGACCGATAAAGGAATTTTTGTCATCAAGGTTCTCCATGAAGGACATGGGGAGGCGATGTTATCCTTGGTATAAGGATTAGACATGAAAGTAAAAGAATTTCTATCTCTCGGCCTCATTATATTGAGAAGGTGTTGAGGAAATTCAATTACTTTGATTGTACTCCAGTGAGTACACCTATGGATACTTGTGAGAAGTCGATGCCTAATCATGGCAAGGTCAGATCTCAACTTGAGTATTCTAGGTAATTGGTCGCTTGATGTATGTCATGACTTGTACAAGGCCCGATATTGCTTGCGGTGGGTAAACCGAAAGGTATACTAGTAATCCTAGTGCTCATCATCGCAAGCGTTCAGAGGGTATCAAGTATTTGAAGAGAACTATGGATTATAGTCTCTCATATACTAGAACACCCCGATTCTCGAATATTTGTTTGTTAGGTCACAAGTTTTACAACACAAGCTTATAAGAGAAGAGATAAGGCGGATGAACAAGTATCAAACACACACACACACAATATAGTATACGGTTATGCATTGTAGAGAGCATGTGAAAGAAATAACTTGAACAACCAACCTTCAAATGAAGGTTATTAATGTATATATAGGCAAGGAGCTAGGCAACACTCCTCTCCTTCCCTATTCCTTATTGGGCTTGGGCCTCACTTATGGGCCTTCTACATGTCGGACCTTAAACAAACATAAAGGCCGTAATAAAGCTACCTATTACATATGAAATATAAATACTTGAAATATCGCTTAGAGTGATTCCAACAATCTCCCTCAAGTATATATGAATGTAAACGGTGAAGGCGTTGATGTAATAGTAGCGTGACGCCTTCGACATTCTTCTTTCTTGTGAGAGGAATTGTCTTGATTCGAACAATCTCCCAAAGGTAGAGAGATCGTTAACTTTGAGCAGCTATGCTTTGACGTCATCATTGACTTTGTTCTTTGATCATTGTTCTTAGTGGTGAAAGTGATAGTATGTTGTTGTTCGTGATCACCGCTTCAGTTCCGCTTCACGCGCCCAAAGGTTCCACGTCATTCTTCAACATGCTCACACGCCTTTGACGGTGGAAATCAATATCGATGAAGTTCTTTAAGTCTTAAACTTTGTAGATTCTTTGGTTTGACTAAGAATCATTTCGACGATTGTGTTGCTTTTGAGTAGAACTTCCATTAGTGATGATGTTGGCGTGAGCATGAGAAGAATCAAGACGATCATCCCGCCCCGAGCTTCCATAAGAAGAAAACATTTCAAACGGTTAGTAATAAGCGGTTTCCTAAGACTTACAAGTTAGAACTTCGAGAGTGTTAACAAAGATAGTGTGAAAACACAACTCTAATTCTCACAAAGGCCGCTCTCGAACCGGAGTCCCACAAGTGAGATAACACGATGTACCAAGTACATCTACAGCTCGATGAGTCGCCGAGGTACACCAAGCATCACCTCACGATCAGACCGATGAGACACACCGCGTAATCCACGGGAGTTACCGAAGCGACCGCCGTGGTCGTTTGATGTTGACCCCGGCAGAGTTTCCATTTAATCACCGAGGATCACAGTGTGAACCTCTCATAAATGTTCTCGATGATGATTGCTAAGATCCGTGAAGGACTCGATATGAACCATCGAATCATCAAGATCTTATTTGTTGATCAACAAGTGATTAAATGTCAAGTGTTCCTAAGAGATCTTTGATGAATCTCGTGGCTCTAGACTCAACAAGCGCTTTGGTTTTCCCGAGCGGAGACTAGGAGAGGGTCTCCTTCTTCAATACCACGATCTCTAAGAGAAAGCCAATAGTTTATGTAGGGTTCCCGTGAGAATGAAACAAGCTTCGCTGAGAGAAACTTGAGTGGCTAAGAAGGTTTAGTGCATGCGCCATCGGGTCCATGACGACTTTTAATCTTCAATACCGTGTCACTAAGTGACAACCAAGAGTATATGAATTGAACCCTTGTCCGCCTCTAAGTTGAATAACTGAGGGCTATTTCTTTTCACCCTTTACTTTACATTTCTTTTGATTCTTCAACTCCTTCTTTCTCCGATTCTCATTTTCTCCTTTTACAATCATTCCTAAGGACTTCTAACACTAACTAATGGTAGTGTCCTTGGGTAGATCCTCCGCTCAAGGATCATAGGACTGTTATTCCTAACCTTAGTCACCTTATAACCCATGACTAACCTATGTTTGCCATTATAACCATCGTAAGTAAACAATATCTCTCAAAGGGTTTGTAAATGAAAACATGTTTGAACCACAGTGAGAGATAAGTTTTGCATAAATACCCCTCCACATGTGCTTAATAGTTTTATGGTTAAATGCACAGTGAGGAAAGAGCGCGACTTTATGAATTGATCCACTAAAGATAGACAATCTCCGCGAGACACGGTTACGTTGAATAGTTAAAGAGTTACATTGTCGCTTTTAGGTGACAACTAGCTCTAATAACTACCTTGAAGGTGTAGACAAACCTCGAAAGGTTGTCATACCCCACGAGTTCATGTCTATCAAGAGCTTCTCGAATGGTACCTTCTACTAAGACAAGTCCTTTCATGAGACACGCTTACATCACTAGCGAACTAGCTTGAAATTATTACCCGTCCAGACAAGTCTTTTCGAGTTACAAACAGCTTTAGTACCGCCAATTCGCTGGTTAAGTCCGATGTACACGGATTCATTTGCATTCAAAGACAACATATTTCTTATCACACAATTTTTCTCCCTCAAAATGGCATATAGGATGTTATTTTTGAAACATTTTGAGAATAAATATGGCCATTTTGAGTGTTGGGAAGAGTGACCATCGTGAACAATTTGTGAACAAAGTTTTAATTCAAATACTCCCTCAATTAGTGATACAAACGGTTGAGGTTTTGAAAATCTTATGGGAAGTACTTGTCTTTTGAGCAAAACCTTGAATAATGAAAGGTTTGATAGGTTTTACTCAAAATAAGAAGCTTCGCTCCTTTTATAAGGATTGTGGCACCGAGGCGCACTACGTGGTCCTTTCTTGACACTTACGGGTTGTACATCGTTATGTGTGCACAAGCCATTCACATATATAATCATACATCCAAAATTATATGAAGGAAACCAATTAAGGGGTACCGTGAAGTGCAGTGATATTCCTGAGAGCGCGGGCGCTGAAAGCCGATGATGTTTCTCCCGAGTCGACCACCAACATAGCTCTCCAACCGTCTCGAATCGATCCTTCGAACAACCGCTCATCAATCAAGGTGATGATACGCCTCACATCCCTCCTTTCCCGAGAATTCCAACGCTTAGGATTCCCAATTTTATTGCGATATCCTTCAATCAGTATGCCAATCCATCCCTAACCATCTTCAAGGTATGATCCCCGATTTGTGGAGCTCACTACACGCCATTAAACAGCTTCGCAAGTTCACCGCGTAAACAATGCCGAAAGGTTTGTCGATGAGCGTAAGTTGTTTGAGCCGGTTGATGTCGAAGGTCAGTCGTGGTGGAGTGAAGTTTACACGCTTCGATATGATTCAACACCATCCGGATATCTTCGACACGCTCTTTGATCACAATGCGCCTAATGAAGATGAGAACCGACTTGATAAATTCACGTTGAACTTCACGAGAACTGCCTCATACGACTCGCACTTTGGCAAGATACATGTCTTCGATGTCGCTGAGGACAAGTTCTCAAAGTCGCCTCGAGAATCCATAGTCCTGCTCATCTTGTCGCTTGACTATGATATTCTTTAAGAATGTGTAGTCCCACTTAGACTTGAGATCAATGTGTTTGATGGCCACGATGTCCTTCGAGCTAAACACCGCATGTTGAGACTTTTGAACCAGCAGCTTTCGGTAGTAGATTCTTCGCTCGTGCCAATGATGAATCCCATACAATGCATCTTGGTCATATGCTTGCACGCTGTCGAAAACAAGTGGGTTGCACGCCTCGATAGCTATGCGCTAGAGTAAATGGTCATGGGAATGGAAGAGTCAATGATGTAGTGTATTTTTCGAACCATCGCCACCATGGAGAAGAAATTCCGTGTCTTTGTTGAAGAAATATCGGAAGGGAATCCTTGGTTCGTCTGCTGGCCAATGGTTGGTAGAGGTTTAGTCCAATCGGTGTAGTATGGAGGGTTGTCCTTTGTGTGAAGTCAATGTTTGCTTCCGGATTGAGCCAATCCATGTTGTTAGACATAGCTCGAGCGATGTTCTCAAGATGATATTCGACCTCGGGCACTTTCGAGTCGTCTTTCCATAGTTGAAAGGCTTCATTCTTGATTCGCTCAATTCGATTTCGCCATTTTCTTCACATGGAACTTTTCTTGCAACAGCTTTGCATGCTCCAATGTTGAACCATCTACCAATTCTTGGCCTTCATCGTAGGAGTTTGATTGACAAGTGTGGAGAACCATTCAAACTCTTCGGTTTTATCGTCATCTAGCGCGATACGACCGGCCGAGTCGTCTGCTTCTTCTTTTGGAAGGCTTTGATGATGAAGTCGGTTTCGCACTTGTTTGGGTGAGGTGGGTTGTTGTTGGGGCTCAAGGACCTCTTCATCGTCACCACCCGTACTCAAAGTAGTCACCGCTTTATGAGTCGTGGGTGGTAACTCGAATCGTCCCGAGGTTTTTCGCTTGAAGAACGAGTAGAGACCTTTGTTGAGTAGGGGTCCGCTGGGGAGGAGGAGGCATCAAGAAGATTCACCGATCGCTTCGACGCTTAGGTGCGTAGTCTTTATCCTTATCCTTATCTTCATCGCCTCGGACGCTTCGCTTTTCCGCTTCAAATCTACAAGCTTCTTGAAGTTGGTAGTCTAGCAATGCTTGATACGCTTTTGCTTCTTCAAGATTGAGCATTGCGATCGTGGCGACATTTGTGTCACAAGCTTGGCTACCAATTCATTATTCGAGAACACGACCGAATCGGTCGGATTGATTGTGACGGTTAAGGCGTTGATCGAATAGTTTGTTTGGCGATCCGCATCGATTGGATAAAGTTGTCTAGTGAATAACTCCTTTGTGACTTTAGGAACGATTCCGTAAGGTACTTTTAGTGTAGCCTTCGATCATTTCGCTCAGCCTCCTCCCGACGGTGTTGTTGCATGAATTCTCGAACAAATTTCCTTTCCTTTTGCATCTTTTCATTCTCGCCATACAGATGTCAGATGTGATCAAGAAAGAAATTCACTTCTTGTTGAGCACGCCTTCTTTCCTCGACTTGTTTGATGCCTTTGGTAATCCGCTCATGAGCTTGAGAAATCCAAGATTTAGGTGGTTTCTTCACCGATTGGATGATGATCCGTTGACTTTGTTGATGGTGGTGGTGATGAATGAGATGAAGAGTCTGATGATGAGGAGACATGAGGAGACTTCATGTCCTTAGGAGTTTCGAGGTTTTCCTTTGAATGAGTTGGACTGCCTAGAAGAAACTTTGAGTAATCATCCTCGCCATCCTTAGACTTTTCTTTCTCGCCCAGCTTCTCAAAATCATACTCAATAGTGTCTTCAATGTGCTTTTGTTGTTGCACAAGAGGGTGGCACCAGCCCCTTATCGGGTTGATTAACCGCATCGAGATGGTTTAGAGTGGGCAAGACCACTTGAGCCTCCGGGCCACCCATTTGATCTTTAGCAAATTCAATGCCTTTTGAGTGTGTCGGACATTGTGAAACTTTTTCCGTATGATTTATCCAATTGCTCTTCTTCATCTTCGTAGCTTTCATCCCGAGGTACAAGTGCGTAGTCTTCTTTCCTTTAATAGTTTGAGGACTTGGAGGTTTTGGCACCGAGGATCTTCATCCTTGCGCTTCAGAATGTGATCTCTTCATCTCGTGTCAAGATCCTCGTAATCCTCATCCCCGAGTTGTCTTTGTGGTTCAAGTGAAAGGATCGGAGTGGCTTCTAGAGAAGGAACTTTCTTCTTAAGAGTGGGTTTCTTTGAATGGGTTTCTTCTTAGGAACATTCCTTTGACTATCTCGTACTTGTGATACTTCCTCAAGACTTCCTTTTCTCGGTTCTCCTTACCGTGTACCGTAAGATTTTTCATCGAGGTGACCAACTTTGCCTTGTTTGACCGCTTCCAGATATCTCTTGTACGCTTCGAGCTTTTTCGACATCTTCGCTAGAAGGAAATGCAAAGACAAAGACCTTGTTTCTTTGTAGACGCTTCCTTGATTCTTACAGATAGAATAGGTTCCGCCAACATGTCGTGATTGTTGGGGTCATTGAGCCTCTTGGGATGTCGATGAAGTCCAAGTGCTCTTTGGATCAACAATTTGGTATATCCGATGTAGGGAATCTTTGAGCCAAGTTTGTTGAGAAATGACATCATGTCATCCCAAATCGTAGCTTCAATAGCGATGTGTTTCGCTGACGAAGGCCCAAAATATTTGCGCTCTATGAGCTTAGGATGCTCATAGTCACCGCCACGACCGTAAAATGACTTGGTGATGATCATGTAGAGTGTTCTCCATGGTTGAGGAATACTCTTAAGCTCTACTAGAGAGTGCTTGTTGATTACTCCCGTAGCCTCGCCATAACCGATATCGATTAAGAATTGGAGAGTGAGCTCTTCAAGAGGTGAGGCATATAGTTTGGTTGGATCGACTTCAGAATTAAGAGAATGTTCTTAAGTCCGCAGTGTAATGATGACTTGTTTGTGATTCGAGTCACCTTCACAGCAGCTTGTCCTTTGACCCTTTCCATAGTGTTCCGTAACTGCTGGATGTAGATCTCGTGACGCTTGCAGAGTTAGTAAGCATGTTCGATATGGATGAGTCCTCGTAATATCAATAGCAATGAGACATGAAGATTCGAGCAAGTGAGGGTGTCAAAGTCAACACGGAGGTTATTCTTTCCTATCTTCATTGGATAGCCATGAGGATAGATATCAAGAATGGAGAGAACTTGTGTGCATCCACATTCATTTGTTCACCATGTCGTGATCTCGAAATAACATTAGCCAAAAGAACCAACATATCGAAGACATAATGTTAGTCAATGTAAGGTCTTATTGTCTAGTTATTGAATGTACAAAGGTCAATGATTGTTACGAGTCCTAAGTCACTTGTATGTTCAATAGTTCAATGATATCGTGAAATGTTTCGTGAGTTAGTTAACTTTAAGTTTTAAAGTTTATGTTATCACTTATTGTTCACAATATATCGACGATTTAAGTTTATTAGTGACATTTTGGATTCGTGATGATATGATTAGTTTATTTACAAGTTTGTACACGTAACAATTCATCATGAAAGTCAATCCGTGGATAAGCGTAGTTTTGGCAAAGTTATGCGAGATGTGAATGATATATGCTTAGGCGTAAACTTACACCAGAGAATCCTATCTTACGCAGAAGAAATGTTACGCGAGGAAATGGAGTCCTTATGCGAGAGCTTATGCGAGGCATATATTTATCCTCACGCCGTAAGGCTACCGTAAGAGTTGACCTTGCGTAGGGGTCATCGCCACGATATCCTTCACGTGATACGCCGTAGTCCATTGTAGAACCTGTTTAGAAGCTACGCCAGAAGACAAGTCTTACGATAACAATCTACGCGTAAGGTAATCCTTATGCGAGATAATCAAATGACCTTGATTCTCAATTATAAGTGTAGCAACTCAAATAAATCCATCAAATCATCAATATTAACACATACATTCAGTTTATCAATAGAACATGGCACTAACATATGTTACACGCTTATATAGAATTGCATACGCAGAGACTAAACCCTAGATCTACGCAGTATGGAATCTAGCCATGGATTATGCACCAAACTTTTTCTCGTAGCTCTAAGATGTTGTATGAGCATATATACCAAGTTATAACATCTAACTCATGGTGAATCAAAATACCCAATCTTATGAACCTTAAACCCTAATTTCAAAATCAATTAATCAAGTGTTTCGGTAGTTATAAAGCAAGGATAAGATTAATTCAACATCATATGAACATAACCCAGAATATTTAGACCAAAAACACTTCACATTTAGAAGAACCCAAATCCACGATAAACCCTAAGTTTCAAAATCAATCAATTTATGTTTCGTAAGATTTGAGGATAAAGATATCATCATTGATGCTAAAGGCACGCTTTGAAACAATCTTTTAACCAAAACACACACACAATGATTATGTGATCATACGCTATGCGAGATCACAAAATCACTCGTAACACACATTTTAGCCGTTGATTTGCGTGATATTAAAACCCTTAGCTTAAAACTATGTTCGATCATTAAAACACTTACAATTTGATGATCGTAACAACGGATTTCTTGAATGAATCTTAGGCGAGATGAGATTAGGTTTAGTAATAAATGTGAGTGAAAGAGTTAGGTGGAGAGGTGTTTTATTAAAGTTAACTTTAAACTTTTGGCGCTTTAGTCCCTCCACCTTTGCCTTTTTCAAACCAAGCCTTTAACTTCCATTTAGGTTACCAAACAAAGATTTTTGAGAAAGAATCATGACGACACTCCCCTCGACTTGAGAAAATAGTGAAAGGTTTTAATTAAAGTCCGAGGAGTGTCTTTGAACCGTAAATTTACCACCATTTGTAAAGAATCAACCGAGATGTGATAACATGCAAGTACACGATGTTTTGAAACAAGCTTAATGGATTATTTTTTCCCTCAACACTTGATCGGAAAAATATTGAATTTTGAAAGATTAAAGTGTTGACGGAAGAAATGTACTTGCCATGTTGATAGAAAGATAGATTAGAGAATATTTTTGTTGTTTTATAGGATTTTATATTTTTGTATTTTGTTTTGAAAAGTTTATTTACAAAAGATGTTTTGGTGTTCGATGTGTTTTAAGACTGCTTTTAAGAGGTCATCCAGCCTCTTGAGTCAACACCTCATACCAATTCGTGGACCAACTCATTAAACCTAGCGGGAGGCAAGGCTTTGGTGAGCGATCCGCCAATTGGTATTCAAGACCACAAAGTATAATTCAACTGCACTGCTCCACATGATCCTTGATGAAATGATAGCGTAGATCGATGTGCTTTGATTTCGAAAGTGTCGAATCGAGTTGCACGAGATTGCAATGGCACCGATTGTCGCAAAGACATCGGATTCTCACAAATACGTAACCATAGTCTTTGAGTTGTGTTCTCATCCAAATGACTTGAGCACAACACGCGGACATGGCTACATATTCTCGCTTCGTTGATGACAATGATGTACAATCCCGCTTCTTTGATTGCCAAGACACCGCTTATCACCGAGAAATTGTAGTGCCTCAAGTACTTTTCCTCGAGTCTAAGCATCCCGCGTGATCGCCTCAAAAGCTATTAGTTCAAAACCGTAATCCTTCTGATACCGATCCCCAAATTAATGGTTCCCTTTATGTATCGGAGGATTCTTTAGCCTCGTAGAGGTGAGTTTCATTGGTCGCGATCGATAACGGAGCATAGATAAACGGCAAAGACAATATCAGTCTCGCTAGTCGTTAGATACATGAGGACCCAATAATACTTCAGATTTGGTAGGGTCCACTAATTTCCCATGTAAATCAAAGATCTAATTTCTTGGTATGAGCCATTGGTGTGGCATAAGTATCACGTGTTTTCATTCCAAATTTGTTTAACAATTCAAGGGCATATTTGACCGACTCAAGAAAATACCACGGGTGATTGATGAACTTGCGCCCTAGAAAGAACGTAAGTTCACCCATCATGGACATTTCAAAATTTTTCTTCATGAGTTTTGCAAAAGCGATTGAAAACTTTTTATGTGTTGACCCAAAATGATGTCATCCACGAATTTGAACAATTAAGATGTGTGCCCGTGATATTGTATGAAAAGAGTTGGGTCAACCGAGCCTTTGGTGAAATTATTGGCAATGAGGAAAGATGATAGCTTATCGCATCATGCCCGAGGGGCTTGTTTGAGACCATAAAGAGCTTTGTTCGCTTTGTAGACATGGTTCGGGAACTCGTGATCAATGAATCCATCCGTTGGTCGACATAGACCGCTTTTAAGTTGCCCATTGAGAAACGCCGCTTTGACATCCATCCGATAGACCGTCATGTTCATATGAGCCGCGAACGCAAGAAATATCCGAAAACCTCAAGACGAGCAACCGAGCAAAAGATTCTTCAAAGTCTATCCTTCTTCCCGACGATAACCCTTAGCAACTAGACGTGACTTGTTTCGATGACGCCCTTCAAAGATCCAATTTGTTTTTCCAAATCCATTTGAGACCAATGACGAGACCCTCGTTGGTCTTTCAACCGCTCCCATACTTCAAGACGCTTGAATTGGTTAAGTTCTTCCCGCATGGATTCAATCCAGCTTGTCTTTGTCATTGCGCCTTTAATGTTTTTAGGTTCGATTGGCGACACATGAGTGCATAAATGCAATGTTCACCGTCTCGAGCGAAGACGTTGTCTCGAACGATCGTTGATTCGGGTTGCCAATAATGTTAGCCGAGGATGGTCTTTTGTCCATCTATGTGTAGAGGGTTGATGTTGATATACATTGTGCGATTCTCGAGGATTCAAATGGTTTGTTGAAGATTCCGCAACATCCGTGCAGCAGCCTCATTAGCAAACGGGTCAAGAACGATTTGGATCAAAATCGCAGTGGGGTACTTCATTCGTAATATCATCACCGGTTCATCATTGTTGGAAGCGTGTGTTCAACTGCTGTGTTGGAGTCAATTGGTGTAGGTGCATCTTCAACAAGAGTTGTTGTAGCAGTGTATCGTATAGGAATATTATCGTTGTGCAATGAAACAATGGATACACCAGAGCACGCTCATCAATATCATCACGTAACGTAGGAGCAAATAACCTTTCCATTTGTTGACGAGTTAATGAGGGCTTTCTTCACCGATGATGGGGTTGAGGAAGTTTAAACGGTTGTGTCCGGTTCTAAGTCATATACTCGTAAGCCATTTCCGTGAGTTCATCGAAATGAGCATGAATCGCTTCCATTACCTCCTTAGTTCGACGATTCCGATTCGAAACCTTTAGAATTGTCACAAGATCCAATAAAGACCCAATATCGCCTTTTGCTTTGAGCTTTCCAAAATCATCACGATCATTATTCGGATAGCAAAGGGATCCAAATACATGAAAGTGTTTGAGGTTCGGTTTATAGTTGTGGACAAGCTCAAAAGGTGTTTTGTTGTATGCTTTGTGATCATAGAACGGTTTTGAGTATAGCATGCAAGAGATACCGCCCATAAGTAACCGGAAGTTTAGCATTGATTAACATTGTTCTGCAGCCCACTAACGCTCGGTTTCGCCTTTCAACAACTCCGCTTTGTTCGTGTGTCCGCAATAGATGTTTGATGTCAATTCCACTTTCTCATAAAATTCACGAAGGGTTTTGTTAACAAATTCGGCCTTTGTCCGTCCGAATAATTCGACGGTGTCATGGAGTCGAACTCAGATCTTTGTGAGAAAGGTGATGATCATTTGTGGAGCTTGGTCTTTGCTACGAAGAAAATAGACCCAAGTCCATCGTGAGTAGTCATCAACAATTACTAAAATGTAGCGCTTGCCGCTGATCGCTTGCACACGATCGGGCCACACAACCATGTGAAGAAGATGAAGCACATGTCGAGAGTCGGTTCCATCTTTGAAGGAAAATGAGCACGAGTGCTTTTCCCTTGTTCACATGCCGAGCAAAGGTGATCTTTGAATACCGGAATCGCGGGAGTCCTTCAACTAGTTTGTGTCGAGCAAGGTTGGTGATGGTTTGAAAGTTTAGATGTGAGAGACGACGGTGCCATAGCCGGATTTTGTAGATGTTGCCTTTGAAAGTAAGCGATGGGAGAGGAAGCAACCATGTCTTGCATAGAGATAGTGTAGACCGGAATTACGCGAGCCGACATAAGATCGCTTCCTTGTAGATCACGAATGAAACAAGTTTTCTCCCGAAAGCAACCTCCAAATCTCCATCACAAAATTGACCCATCGAAAACAGACAGACCGAGGCCTTCCACATAGTAAACCCCGCCGATTTCGATGTTCCCATTAATATAATCTCCGAGCCCATGATGGTCGCAAGTGATCGCTCCCGAATCGACAAAGCCAATGAACTTTGCAATAAAGTTTGATAACAGCTTGAGATTGCTCGTCATGTGTCGGGAACATCCGCTATCAACAATCCAGAATGATCTCAGACACCGCATTACACATGCATTTACACAGATGGAATAGAAGTAGATGTGGAACCCAAATGTGAGAGGGTTCCAAGCGTATATGTTAGATATACACACATTTATAATTTTAGGCATCCATTTAAATCCTAGTGTGTTATATATCCATTTCGCCATCTATAACTACTCTTTGCTTTAGTCTTAGTGAAATCACTAGGTGGTACAACATTCTTAGGAGGTGTAGTGAGCTACCGTGATAGCAATGGTTGCCTTAGAATCTAAAGATGGTGGTTTACCAAGCACGCACTTAGAATGATTAGTGGCCTAGAGGTATTCCGATTCTTAGGATTCCGTAATTTAGAGATTATGGCTTTAGCAACACATTTGTCATGACAATCGAATTCATACTCTTTTGACATATATCACAAGGTGCATCGATCAATATCAAAGGTACTCAACGGTTTAGCATTCGTTACATCACTATTTCTATTACATTTGCCGACGCAACATCTATAGTGGAAGTAACTTGAGTTTTATTCGATTCCTAGGGTGTTCTTCTACTTTAGCATTCCTTATTGATCTTTTCTTAGGTCGCAACTTCCTATTCTTCGCTTGAGTGCTCCTAGGTCGTGAAGTGCGGACGCTTGGAAAAGATGCAACTATTTCTGCTTCAAGAGAGGGAAACACATTAGCAACTTGTGATTTGGCGTGGGAATTCTAGGTTCACGACATCGAGTGTGACCGGTGCTAATCTCTTAATCACATTAGGCGGAGTTGTTCATACTTTCCTAACATTTCCGTAACTTAGAGATGGTGTGAATCGATCTTGATTTTCGTAACTAATATTACCAAAGAAAATTCATGACATCTCTAGTGTGAGCAAGATAGTGATCAAGTTCATTAGATGCTTCATCTCGAGTCTTTTGAGTAAATCAAATATGACACCATATTCTGCTTAACTTTTAAAAGTTCTTGTTCATATTTTGAGATTTGACTTTTCAAAGACACGCTTTGATCATCTAGTTGCTCAATTTTAGGATCAAGATTTTGCACTCAATTGAGCGATTTTCTTTTGAAAACTAAGTTGATGGTTGTGAATATCTTTTCACACCAATGAAGACGACGCTTTGCATTGTTAATTTCGTGTAATCGCTTATTTTCGCCTTTTAAAGACTCGATCCGAAGCACATTATCCGTGTTCTCAACAGCTACAACAGCTTCAACAATATCGCAGAGATATGATCGATGCATATGGCAACGAATAGAATAGCACAACATTATGGATATCAAGACGATAACATCTTCCAAGAGTCGATCAACATCTTTTCTCAACAGCTTTTTATGCTTTGTGTTAGTAATAGATGTTTCGCTTTCTCGAAAACGCTTTTCATTACCCCAAGTTCCTTATGAAAATCCTTTTCCTGTGCAATTGCACAACTTTTCAAGTTTTTAACATTAGGTAAAAGATTTTTCCGAAAAATGTCTCTTTGTTCGCGCGCCGAGGCGATTGAAAATGTTCAACTTTTATTTCGGATCGATATTCTATCTCATGTTGTAAAATTTTGAGGTCTCGCCATGAAAATGTCAAAATATCAAGGATTTTTCGATTTTCGTGTTTTGAGTTTACTTCACTAATGGAAGGTAAAGGACCGTAAGTTTGTGCAAAGACTGCTTTGGGATTAACAATAGAGGACTCGGTGTTTTGATGATAACCCTTGGTGTGTTAGAAGAATCCGTTGGTGTGACGAAGTGACCGCTTTTATAATTAAAAGGTTTGTTGTAAACAACATTTTTAATTTTGATCGACTCGCCTTCTCGCATCTAGTTCCTCTTGACGATGGTATTCAACAACACTCATGACAAGATTATCAATTTTGTATTGTGCATCGGAAACTTCGTGAGTTGGTTTGAATGTTTTAGTGAAAGCTTAGGTTTGTAATCGCCTAGATTTTTCCATATCCATTTGGATTGGGTTTTAAGGTAAACTTTTCAATAGTCATATCGATTCACCATGTTTGTAAACAACTGCTTTAAACTCTTTAATTTTGTTTTGCAAACCGAGAATTTCGCAAGAAGGTCATCTACCCGATTCGTTGAATGCTTTTGTATGCGGAGAACTGCTTTTGACAATTTAACAACTCACCTTTAGCTTTTGATGTTCCAAGGTGAGAGCGTAAGTTGCTTTTTATGTTCATGTTTCAGCTTGTTCTATTTCGACAACAAAGCATTCTTCGAGGCGGCTAGATCACGATCCGTCTCTAAATATTTTTCGCTTTGATGAGATTTTGCAAAGCGGCTTCAAAACCTTTTTCACGGTTTTCTTGAGTTTTGAAAAGTTGAGTTGCATTTGTAAACATTCAAATCCTTTGTTAACAAAGGCATTTTTACTTTTTAAGGACCGATTTAATGCATAACATTCCTCCATTTTGATTTTATGGTCTTGAATTAACCGAGCAAAATCCGGATGAGGCAACAGATCATCTTGTTCAACGCGAGTCTCAACATGATCATTCTCAAGATCCTCAAGCACGACCACGGAGTCAATTTGATTATCAAGGAAACCATGAGGTCATCTTGATCGCCAAATGTAACTACTGTGGTTAACTTGAAAATCGCCGAGGAAGATGTAGAAGACTCATTTTGAACAACCGATCCGCGCTTGATTCGAGATATTGGCGGAGATATTAGTTCGATATGATGATGGTTTGTTCGGCACCGAGACAAGCCATCGCTGTCATACACCGGGCCCGAATCACTCATGTGCACTCATGCATATTAGCCATCAACATAACAAAATGATTAGCTTGCAAGTCCTCCATATCATCATCTCGAGTCTCAGATCCGCCATAAAGCTCGTTTTGTCCGTAAGAGATCCACCGCCTTCATCCTTAAGAGCCGTAAGTAAGGCCTCTTTGAAATAAGCGCCCTAGTCCTTGGCTTTGGGCATGCATTAGCCAGTGTCCTTTTCATTGCGCTTGTAGCATCTAAGACCATTTAACCGATTCTCGAGCATTTCTGCTCCACCACTTGAGCTCGTTGTTATTCCTACCCACAAGATTAAACCCTTGACCACCGCTCATCCGACGCACCATAATCACGATTCTCGAACTTCAACACGCCCATTGTTCACAACACTTGAGTCCGTGTGTTAGATGAGGAACGAATACGATTGTTGGATTTGTTGGTGTAACGCCAAAAGCATTAGCAATCATCACAAATCCTTGTTGCAATGCTTCAATGGATCGATTTCTCAAGAGCTTCACCGACATATGCTTGAGCATTGTTGCCGTATGGGACCAATTGATTTTGTTGAGGTTGAGGTTGTTGCCGTGAAGGTGTGTTGGAAGTGTGGTTGAGTTGTCGGTCGAGAGGATAATTCGCTGAGCATACAAGGCAAGTTGTTGATTGTCCCGTTGTGACTGCTTAGCAATTTGAGCACGGAGAATCCTTTCCCGATCAACTTCCTTTTCATGAGGCTTCAAGTAATCGTACAACAATCCATAAGTAGAATGATGCATGTTCTTCGCTTGACGGAGAAAATGACATACTTCTCCCATTCGGGACCAAGACTACTCAGAACTTAGTATTCACCGCAATTCTTGGCATGATGATGTTGTGTTTATCCAAATCATTGATGATATCCGAAAATCGATGATGATAGGATTCTAGTGTCTCCGTGTTCAATCATGAAGTGTTCATAAGCCAAGTAAATTTTGGATTCCAAATCCTCCCGATTGAGTATGATCCTTCCATAAGAAGACTAATATGATCCCACATTTTTGTGCGCTTTTGAGCATCAACACTACGAAGAATTGGGTTTGGTAATCCTAAAAGGATGTATTCCATTGCAAGTTCATCGCCTTCATAGTGTAGAAGTTCAGAGGATTTAAATCGCAACAAGAGCAATGTTGGTTTGTTCATCTCTTGGTGGAACAAAGCAGCTGATCTCCTGCACAAAGTGATGAGAGGCATCTCAAATGGACCTTCCAAGATAACCTTCTTTAAGAACTTTCCATGTGGCTTCTTCGCATCACGTAACCTAAAGAACCTAATCACCCATTGATCGTAGTTTCGGAGTGAGCATGGAGGTCTATCAAGTGATCCACTTCATGAATTGATTGTTGGTCGCTTAAAGCTTCACACATCTTAGCAAACCAAGTGGGTTCCTTCATAGTGGTCCGTGATGGATGTTGATTGAAATCTTGTGTAGGGTTGAACTTGAATGCTTGGTTGTGGTTGAACCATTTGTGGTTGTGGAATTGCACCAAGTTGTGGAGTATGTTGTCGATTAAATTGTTGTTGATAAATGGCTTGTTGTTGATTCCATTGTTGATGTTGTGGAGTTAATTGTTGTTGTTGTTGATGATTATAAGTGTGAGGAAATAGTTAGAGTATGGTGGTTGAGACATGATTATAAACTTGTGTAGTAAGAATGGATCTTTGTAGTCGAATGAACCTTTGTTGATGAAGTATCCTTAGGCGAGAAATGACAAGAACCAAGTAGCACTTATGCGTAAAACACCAAAAGTTACGCGTAACAAGAATAGTTACGCCAGAGGATTTAGCTTACGCGAAGGTGAAAAAGACTAAAGTTACGCGTAAATGAAGTTAGGCGAGAAAGTTAGGCGAGGATTACCTTATGCGTAGGATCAAGTCTACGCGTAAGATGAATCTTAAGCGAAGATTTTCACGCGTAAGCTTTATGCTTGCCGTAAGATTGTGGTTTTATCTCAGTGATCTTTACACTTCACAAAGGCAAAAGATATCCAAAGTCGACGATTTTCGCACTTATCCAAGTAAGAAAACACGGAATAAAACGTAAAATTGAAGATCAAACCAAGGATAAAGTTATGCGAGAATTAGGGTTTTGAAACGCGTAGTTCTACTCGTAACTTTGATTCTATCCAAATGTGTTTCTAAACCGCTTTTGTGTGTTGAAATAGCTTCAATAACACCAAAATAACACAAAAGTGTGAAATTTGATGATCCAAAGCACTTAAAACGGTTACGCTGTAGGATAACACTTCATGCACAAAAACAAGCTTTAAAACAAGGAAAACACGTAAAGTTCCAAACTTTTGCCAAAACCAATAGTTTAACACCTAATAACGTTGAAAGTACAAGAATCTTGGATAAAAAGTGTAAAAATCGCTTTTAAGCGAACCAAAGATGATGTTATCTTTACGCAGAAGACCCAAACCAAAACTTCAAAACAAACGAGTACACCCAACTATTTGGCGATTGATACCATCGTTAGGTCACAAGTTTTACAACACAAGCTTATAAGAGAAGAGATAAGGCGGATGAACAAGTATCAAACACACACACACACAATATAGTATACGGTTATGCGAGAGAGCATGTGAAAGAAATAACTTGAACAACCAACCTTCAAATGAAGGTTATTACAATGTATATATAGGCAAGGAGCTAGGCAACACTCCCTCTCCTTCCCTATTCCTTATTGGGCTTGGGCCTCACTTATGGGCCTTCTACATAAGTCGGACCTTAAACAAACATAAAGGCCGTAATAAAGCTACCTATTACATATGAAATATAAATACTTGAAATATGCTTAGAGTGATTCCAACAATCTAGTTTTGATGATTTACTTATTAATATTTTATACCTTTTATACCGTGACGATTTTTTTGAAAATATGAGATTTTAGAGTTACGTTTCAATATAACATCGTTAGATTTGCGGTTTTAATAAATAGTTTTGATACTATGTGATATTGTGAAGATTGTTGTGATAATATAATAGATTAGATGTTAGGTTTAATTAAACACAAGAGATATTGTGCCGCTTTTTGATTATAATGCAAAATCACAAGTGATATTAAATGTAGAAGGTGCTCGAGTAAATAAAATGATGTTATGTATAAAATCACAAGTGATAATACATTAAATTATAAAATGTTAGTTTTTCTTTTAAATATCACAAGTGATAAAATATAATTAATTTTGTGGTCTTTTTAAATTGCACTATAGGACGTCTGTTAGATAATAGAAGAAAAGATTGGAGATATTTAACTGAGAAAGCAGTGTTGGAAGAAACAGAAACAGAAGATGATCGAGATGACGATGATGATGAAGATGAAAATGCAGTGTTGGGATAGATAATGATGCTTCTAGAAACAAAAAAGGTAGTGACGGTCTAGATGATGCTGGAAACTGTTGGAACACAAAAAGCGTAAATCATTAGTGCATGGACTTCTATTCATATTTGTTATATACTAGGGTATGTTATGTAACTTAGTAGTGCCTTGCGACACCTATTACTCTCGCAACACTTGCATAGTTGCGAGGGGAAGCTGGCCGTGTGTATGGTTATAAATACCCCCTACCTCATGGGTTATGAGGTATGTGTTTCTAATATATGTCTTATGTAGACTTTCTATCTTTCTCTCTAGAATGAAGTGCTCACACCCACTCTCTCTCTTAGATTATTAGTGTAGACGTGATATTATTGAAACAACAATTGGTATCAAGAGCCAAGTATGAATCGTTGCTTCATCTAGTAGTGTTTTAGTTTTGCTTTGATCTTATCTAGTAGTAAAAGTTTTGATTTTTGTAGGTTTTAAAACTTTCTTCTAAAACATCTTTTTCTATTAAATGCGGTTTCATAAGATCATTCCTTCATGTTTAATCTTATAAAACGTGTGTTAGAGAAACATATTTGAGATTAAGGAAGAGTTTTTTATCATTCTATACAAAATTTTTATGAATTTGGTGAAGATTTGTGCTTGAAAACGTGGTTTGAAGAGTTAAGAAAAGTGTACTTTTATTTCCTAAAATAGGTTTAAGTTTTTGCTCGTAAAACTTGGCAAAAGAGGGTTTTATTGCGATAGTTGGTCAAGAAAAGTTATGATAGTCGTCTTTTGTTGTGATAGCTAGTTGAGACAACTTTTGGTTGCAAATGTTAGGTTGCGATAGCCTTTTCAATTTAGTTTGCGATAGTTACCTTGTGATAAAAGCTTTACGAAGCTTTTGTTACCCACAATTTACTAAAGAAAACTCGTCCAAGTCGCAAGAAAAGTTCCGATAGCTTCATATCATTGTTGTGATAGGAAAAATTGCGACACTTCTCTTTACGAGACTTATTGTTACCCACTATTTTACTTAAGAAAAACTATGCCCATTTTTCACCGCATTGTTGTGATAGCTACTGTTTGCAAGACTTTAATCAATCTAATATCACAACATCAAACAACATACTCTCAACAATCTCAACACTAACAAGCTAAAACACAACCTTCAAACAAAACAACATCTCATATTAAAGATCCAACATCACAATGTTTACTAGTTATGATGGAATTATCATAGCAAGAAAAGTTAGACCACCTATGTTTTTCCCATGGAACTGCACAAATTGGTCTTTAAAATTCAAGATTTGGCTCCCAAGCTTTGATGACGCTGAACTCATGTTGAACTCCATCCAGAAGGGTCCATATGAAATGAAACTCATTGCTGATCCAAGTCATCCAGGATTCACGACATTTCAAACACAAGATGACTTACACAGTTGACCTCCGGGCAAGATTCTTCATCATGTTAGCTCTTCCAAATGACATTTATCGTCATGTTTATCAATACGACAATGCTTATGATTTGTGACAAGCTCTTGAATCTTTGCATCATGAAGAAGAACCTCAACTCGTAAGATGAAATTAATCTTCATCATCATCACCCACAAACATTCTCTTTGAATCATCACCATCAAATCAATCAATTCCAACACCGTTGTTAATCATGGCACCATGACCTACACCAAGGATGGGATTTACTACACCTCAAAATGAACTCGTGATATCTTCCAAGATACCATCTTGCAACACTAAATCAATATGAGCAATCACTCTTTAGAAACTTGGCTAAGCTTTGTGAATGATATCTAACAACAGACTCTTCAAGGCAAACCAAAATTTAAAATGGTTGCTACTCCTGAAGGGTCAAGTGGAAATTTATCTTCACAAGACACAAGAATCAACACCAAGAGTAAGGTTCTAAACTCTGAATACTACAAGGCGAAAATGCTGCTCGCTCTGAAGTTGGAATCTGGATGTGAGTTGGATAAAGAGATGCTCAATTTCATGGAAGATACGGATGATGAATTTAACACCTAATAACGTTGAAAGTGCAAGAATCTTGGATAAAAAGTGTAAAAATCGCTTTTAAGCGAACCAAAGATGATGTTATCTTTACGTAAGACCCAAACCAAAACTTCAAAACAAACAAGTACACCCAACTATTTGGCGATTGATACCATTGTTAGGTCACAAGTTTTACAACACAAGCTTATAAGAGAAGAGATAAGGCGGATGAACAAGTATCAAACACACACACACACAATATAGTATACGGTTATGCGTAGAGAGCATGTGAAAGAAATAACTTGAACAACCAACCTTCAAATGAAGGTTATTACAATGTATATATAGGCAAGGAGCTAGGGCAACACTCCCTCTCCTTCCCTATTCCTTATTGGGCTTGGGCCTCAGCTTATGGGCCTTCTACATAAGCTGGACCTTAAACAATCATAAAGGCCAGAATAAAGCTACCTATTACATATGAAATATAAATACTTGAAATACAGTTTAGGAGTGATTCCAACAGTTCTCTACTATAAATAGAGAGTGACATCTTCAGCTTGAAGATACACTGAAAGATACAATATCAGGAGAAACAAACAGATAACATAAACACTTGTAAGCGCAAGGGTTATTGAATTGTGCCTAATTCTATAACCAACATTTGGTCTTATCCCAAGTAGATATTCGTGTAACCCTGCATTAGGTTGAATAGTTTACTTTGGAAAGTGATCACACGATTCCAAGTGATATCCCGGTAACCACCAAGTGGTATTTGCGGTTACAACGATTGTCTTAACCACGCTCGGGTCATTACCACCAACAACAAATCCATCATACAAGTCATCTATACTATCATATAACGCTCTTCTAGCTAACACATGAGCGACTTTATTCCCTTCACGTCGCACAAAAGACCAAGTACAAGAATTAAATGAGATACATAATCGACGTATATGGAGAAATAAAGCTCTAATGTGAACTAACACTTTGCCGTGTTTGAATGCCTCTAAAGAATACTTGAATCGGTCAACAAAACAACTTTTTTAAAGCCCTTAGCTAACGCCACTTGTATAGCTCAAAAGATTGTTTTTTTTGTTTTTGTTTATTCTAGTTTTGATGATTTACTTATTAATATTTTATACCTTTTTATACCGTGACGATTTTTTTGAAAATATGAGATTTTAGAGTTACGTTTCAATATAACACTGTTAGATTTGCGGTTTTAATAAATAGTTTTTGATACTATGTGATATTGTGAAGATTGTTGTGATAATATAATAGATTAGATGTTAGGTTTAATTAAACACAAGAGATATTGTGCCGTTTTTGATTATAATGCAAAATCACAAGTGATATTAAATGTAGAAGGTGCCTGAGTAAATAAAATGATGTTATGTATAAAATCACAAGTGATAATACATTAAATTATAAAAATGTTAGTTTTTTCTTTTAAATATCACAAGTGATAAAATATAATTAATTTTGTGGTCTTTTTTAAATTGCACTATAGGACGTCTGTTAGATAATAGAAGAAAAGATTGGAGATATTTAACTGAGAAAGCAGTGTTGGAAGAAACAGAAACAGAAGATGATCGAGATGACGATGATGATGAAGATGAAAATGCAGTGTTGGGATAGATAATGATGCTTCTAGAAACAAAAAAGGTAGTGACGGTCTAGATGATCTTTGAAGCTGTTGGAACACAAAAGCGTAAATCATTAGTGCATGGACTTCTATTCATATTTGTTATATACTAGGGTATGTTATGTAACTTAGTAGTGCCTTGCGACACCTATTACTCTCGCAACACTTGCATAGTTGCGAGGGGAAGCTGGCCGTGTGTATGGTTATAAATACCCCCTACCTCATGGGTTATGAGGTATGTGTTTCTAATATATGTCTTGCGAGACTTTCTATCTTTCTCTCTCTAGAATGAAGTGCTCACACCCACTTTCTCTCTCTTAGATTATTAGTGTAGACGTGATATTATTGAAACAACAATTGGTATCAAGAGCCAAGTATGAATCGTTGCTTCATCTAGTAGTGTTTTAGTTTTGCTTTGATCTTATCTAGTAGTAAAAGTTTTGATTTTTGTAGGTTTTAAAAACTTTCTCTTTCTAAAACATCTTTTTCTATTCGTACGGTTTCATAAGATCATTCCTTCATGTTTAATCTTATAAAAACGTGTGTTAGAGAAACATATTTGAGATTAAGGAAGAGTTTTTTTTATCATTCTATACAAAATTTTTATGAATTTGGTGAAGATTTGTGCTTGAAAACGTGGTTTGAAGAGTTAAGAAAAAGTGTACTTTTATTTCCTGAAAATAGGGTTTAAGTTTTTTGCTCGTAAAACTTGGCAAAAAGAGGGTTTTATTGCGATAGTTGGCTGAAGAAAAAGTTATGATAGCTGTCTTTTGTTGTGATAGCTAGTTGAGACAACTTTTGGTTGCAAATGTTAGGTTGCGATAGCCTTTTCAATTTAGTTTGCGATAGTTACCTTGTGATAAAAGCTTTACGAAGCTTTTTGTTACCCACAATTTACGAAAGAAAACTCTGTCCAAGTCGCAAGAAAAAGTTCCGATAGCTTCATATCATTGTTGTGATAGGAAAAAATTGCGACACTTCTCTTTACGAGACTTATTGTTACCCACTATTTTACGAAGAAAAACTATGCCCATTTTTCACCAGATTGTTGTGATAGCTACTGTTTGCAAGACTTTAATCAATCTAATATCACAACATCAAACAACATACTCTCAACAATCTCAACACTAACAAGCTAAAACACAACCTTCAAACAAAACAACATCTCATATTAAAGATCCAACATCACAATGTTTACTAGTTATGATGGAATTATCATAGCAAGAAAAGTTAGACCACCTATGTTTTTCCCATGGAACTGCACAAATTGGTCTTTAAAATTCAAGATTTGGCTCCCAAGCTTTGATGACGCTGAACTCATGTTGAACTCCATCCAGAAGGGTCCATATGAAATGAAACTCATTGCTGATCCAAGTCATCCAGGATTCACGACATTTCAAACACAAGATGACTTACACAGTTGACCTCCGGGCAAGATTCTTCATCATGTTAGCTCTTCCAAATGACATTTATCGTCATGTTTATCAATACGACAATGCTTATGATTTGTGACAAGCTCTTGAATCTTTGCATCATGAAGAAGAACCTCAACTCTCAGAAGATGAAATTAATCTTCATCATCATCAGCCTACAAACATTCTCTTTGAATCATCACCATCAAATCAATCAATTCCAACACCAGTTGTTAATCATGGCACCATGACCTACACCAAGGATGGGATTTACTACACTCCTCAAAATGAACCTGTGATATCTTCCAAGATACCATCTTGCAACACTAAATCAATATGAGCAATCACTCTTTAGAAACTTGGCTAAGCTTGTGAATGATATCTAACAACAGACTCTTCAAGGCAAACCAAAATTTAAAATGGTTGCTACTCCTGAAGGGTCAAGTGGAAATTTATCTTCACAAGACACAAGAATCAACACCAAGAGTAAGGTTCTAAACTCTGAATACTACAAGGCGAAAATGCTGCTCGCTCTGAAGTTGGAATCTGGATGTGAGTTGGATAAAGAGATGCTCAATTTCATGGAAGATACGGATGATGAAGCAAGAAAATTAGGACCAAGCATGGCTTTCATGGCACATATTGAAAACATGGATGGCTTTGAAGCATTATTAGACGACATATCTGAGGCATCTCCAAATTATGACTCCGATAACACAGGGGGCATATTCAATGAGGTACCCCTTTTCTCTGACAATGAACACAACGATGATCTTGATGAACTAATTCATGTCAACATTCTAACCAGTAATAAGATAAATGAAATCAACACATGCAACTTAACAACTACAAGTGATGACATTCAATTATCCAGTACAGGTGTAGAATATAACCATGAATCAACAAGTCAAGATCAACATGATATGCTTTAAAACTAAGCCGCCATTCAATCTCAAATTCAAAATTATGCTAACTTGATAAAACTGGAAAAAGATAAAAGTTCTTCCTTAAAAAAGAAAATCAAGGACATGTTACATGATGAACAGTCTGAATGACCATTAGTGCTAAAATGTCAAATTCTTGAGTTACAAAATGAGATTTTTCATTTAAAATGGAATATTTCAACTTTTGATAACATTAAAAAGAATTATGAAAACGGAGTTTCAAAACTCAACGAGGATAAAGCTAATTGTATTCAACGATTAACAAAAGCTAAAACTAAACTTCGCACTACCGATCAGATTATTCAAATTGTACACATGTTAATACCCAAACCAGATTCTATTTTGAATCTAAATCAGGGTCTTGGTTGTTCTAAACCATTATCTTGACATGGTTAAACGTATTGAACCAAATTTGTATAATGCTGATTACATGAGACGTGGCACCTTTAAAGACTACTTGTTTGTTCCTAATGACATCGCTCAAGAGGAAATTGAAAAACACTTGCATGTTTTACAAAAGAAAACTAATTTATCCTATTTTAGTGCAGATTATGGTTTGATAAATAAAGAAAATATTCTTTCACGAAAACCAAAAAATGTGCAAAATCATGTAGATCAGATTTCTGACAACCCATATGATTCAAACAAATATGAGGGTTTAGCGAGAAAAAGTTTTTGTGATCTAAAAAATCAAATAAATTGTACACTAGCTGTTATTCGTGGAAAGCAAGAATTTAAAATGTCTGAACTTCTGAAATCCACTTCTTAGAAAATGGAAATCTTAAAAGAAGTCAAATACCTTTTAGAAGTCTTAACTGAGCCTTCCATGAACATAGTTAATGACAAATTTTCTGCTTCTGAAGAAGCATTGATTTATGAAATGCGAACTGACTTAACTTATATTACATCTCTTGAAGATGAATATGACCTTCTCAGTTCTAAACTTTGTCATTCAAAAAGAATATTTCTCAAATCAAATTGAATCAATCAAATCATAATTTTCACTACAAAAAGAAAAAAAATGGTTGATCTACAAGAAAAACAAACATCTTTCAAAATGGATTTTTTTTACTCAATGAGAGTTTAAGAGAATGTTTGCAAAAGAACGTTGAGTTGAACGAGGAATTGTCTTGTCATACGGCCATATTTGAAACCACTTGTGCTAAACTTGAAAAACAATCTTTAACGTTTGAAGCAAACTAGCAGCACAAAATATAAGAAAACAAATATGACAAGCCTTTCTACAAAGCTTCTTTGAAATTACTTTAAAAAGAGAATGAGGAACTCAAATCTAAAGTTCTTGATTTGAGGAAAACCAAGAATCATGAGTTTATGGACTCAAACCAGTTGGATAATCAAAAAATTTCTTATTTTTCGAATCAACCAACTTTTTTGGCACACCAAAAACACAAAACTCACATTCTTGAGCCAAAACAAAAATAGGTTTTATCTAATCTTAAACTCTAGGTATGTATAAAATTGGATCTAATTCTTTTAAAGAACTATATGGTTCAAATGATATGATTCATAATAGGGAATTAGAATTAGCTAGGAAACAAGCAGTACTTAGAAAGGATATACCTCTAGATGCATCAATGTGTTCTTTGACTCCTCCCCTATTGAAAAGAATCCCAAAGAGTCAAAGAAACAAAATAACAAGAATCGTAAGAAACATAAATTAGATCAACATGATCAAACTACAAAATCTCCTAACGCAGATTTGCTTTTTGATTCAGGTTTAGACACTACTTGTAGCAAGGAAAGACCACCTAAGAAAAGTGCTTTGAAGATTAGTGCCTCTTAGACTTCTACTGCAATAGTATCAAAACCTAGAACTTTTAAAGCTTTCAATAAAAAACTCTCTAAGCACAAGGATAAATGTAATGACTTAAATTTGCATGGATCTGTTGCTTCTAATCGCAAAAATGCTTGTTCTAATTCTGTTGCTTATAATTATGTTTCTTATGAATGTGTGCATGATAATTTGAATTGTGATAATGTGAATGCCAAACCCACTAGGAAAATTCCACCAAAACAAAGAAACCATAAGCAAAAGAAAAAACGGGTATGGATCCCAACGAGTAGAACATTTGAGTATTATGAAGTATTCCCTAGACCATGCCCTAAGTGGATACCGACTGGAAGAGTGTTCAAACACGTAGGCTTTTGATGGAAACCAATTAAGAAGTCATGCGAACCTAGCACCACTATCATGGAAAATTCAATCCTCTAGGCTTGCAATCTGCTTTGTCTAACTACGTGGAACCACTTTATCAACGGGTTCCAAATTTTCTATATCTTGCTTTGTTGTGCAGCTTGGCCAAGTATGCCTCTCGTACCTCGATTTGGGGTACACCCGACATATGACAGGGAACAAGGCACTGCTCAAGAACTTCGTGACAAAGTTCTTGGGTATATTGCATTTTGGGAATGATCACATTGCTAAAAGCACCTGCTTTGGAGATCTCATTCATGATAAATTCACAATTCACAAAGTCTACTTTGTCTAAGGACTGGGTCACAACTTGTTTATATTGGTCAATTTTGTGATAGCGGATTAGAGGTGGCATTTAGAAAACACTCGTGTATTGTTCGTACTCTCGAAGGATTTGATATTCTCAAAGGCTCCAAGGATTCGAATCTATACCAAATTGCTTTAAAAGAGATCACTTCACCAAAACCAATTTGCTTGCTTGTAAAAGCAACATCTTCATAAGCCTGGCTATGGCATCGTCGATTCTCTCATCTGAATTTCAAAACATTAAAGGACCTTTCTAATAATAATTTAGTCATAGGATTGCCCAAACTTACTTTCAAGAAATATCCTCTTTGTTCTGCATGTGAATTAGGAAAGATGACACATACAACACTCAAATCCAAATCGTTCCGTTGCTCCTTTGCATTTATTGCATATGGATTTGTGTGGAATAATGCATGTTGTCAGTTGAAATGGAAAGAAATATACTTTGGTTATTGTGGATGACTACTCACGTTACACTTGGGTTCATTTTCTTGCCACTAAAGCAGAAAATCTAGATGTAATCATCAAGTTCATCAAAGAGTTCAAGTTGGTTTACTAGCTCAAGTCCGAAATGTACGAACAGATAATGGAACGGAGTTCAAGAATCAAACTCTTCAGAGCTTCTTTAATTCTACTGGCATTACTCATTAGAGATCTGCAGCTTACACCCCTCAACAAAATGATGTCGTTGAAATACGAAACCGTACACTCGTAGAAGCTGCTAGAACAATGTGTTAGGTTCAGTGAATACCCAAACCCCTTAAGTCAAGGATTTGAATAGAAAATACCCTAAGTGTTTAGTCCCTTAAACACTAACAAGTCACCGAGCGATAGTCACTCAATGAGTCGTCTTTAGGATACTCAAGAAAGACAAAGAAGAAGTCTCTCCACCAAGAAGGCGTAACTTAAGGGATGAATATCGAGTCAAGAAGAAGATGGTGGATTCAGTGAGTGATGACAATAACTCAATGAATCCTCAAACTCCTCACCAACTACTATCATCAAGACAAACTAAAGACTAAGAAGGCTATGAAGATCAAGATTGAGCGGGACAAGGGATAAGTTTGAACAAGATGAAGTCCTTATCAACCAAAGTCAAACTTTCCACGAATTACTAACTACTGTGCTCGGTGTCATCACCGACTGAAGAAAGTAGCCTTGTCACTTACCCTAAATAGCCAATAAAGCAGAGACAAAATACATCAAGATTTTGTCTTCTCAGAACTGTCGATTGTCCTCTAGGATAGAGTTAAAACCACACTTATATAAATAGCATAAGAGTTGGAGTGGAAGATTTTAAGCTTGTGGATTAATTGTAACACACACACACAAGCCATCTTTCACTCCTCCAAATACAACTCTGTCCCTGAGATAGCTCAGTGGTACCATTGTAGTTGTGCTCAGACTTAGCCTGAGCTTAGTGAGGAGATACCATACTTTGTCATTTCAATCCCAAGAATGTATTCTTTTTGATTTGTTTCTAATAAAGAATATATAAGTTGAAAGTTAATCAGTGTGTTTTTACTTGCTTCTTTTCAGTCATTATTCACAATCAATTGTTTTAATTGTTTTTTTATTGTTTTATACGATTGTGAAACGGGAACAACAAGTGGTATCAGAGAAGGCTGATTATAAACCCCTTTTTAAGCCGCTCAAAAACGTTTTTAAATCAGGATCCTAATGGCTGAAATTGATGTGCCCCAACTTGTCGACAAAAAGGGTGGGGCTTATTCAAATTGCTGCCCTCGACTCGAAGTTGGTAAATTTAACAAATGGAAAAGCGAATGCTTTGCTATTTGTTGGGATGGAACCTTACTACATTAAGTGTATTAATGAAGGTCTATTTATCCCAAAGATGAAGGTTTGCCTACACCAAGCTCGGCTGACTGGACGAGAGGAGAGTGGTCAACCAGACCAAAGGCTCAAAAGCATCATCATATCTTATCTTCCCGATGATGTTATGAAGTTCTTATAGTCGTAGTACTGACTAAACAAACACAGGATGACCCGGTCAATAGTCATGAAGGTCCCTCGATACCAAGGAGAACAAGATTATGGACCGAAACTTGAGTATAACACCTTCGTGGCTAAGGACTCGTAAACTCATCTCAAACTTACACATGGTACAAAACTTTGTTAAATGAATGTCAAATGATGGTGTTAAGTTGTCCAAACATGAAATCAATGTTGGTTTTGTCAATAGTCTCCACGAGAAGTGGTTGAATTTCTCTCGTGGACTTAGGAATGCAAATCACATCCGTAATCTTGAACTTCCCGAAATTTATGGGAAATTTGTTCACGAGGAAAACCTCATCACAGACGATACCGACTTGAAGAAGTCTCAGAAGTCAAGAAGTCCCTGACCACCACTTCAACACCAATTTCTACTGCTTTTTATTCTAACAGTGTGGTTCAGGATTTTCAGGAAAATTCAGATGATGAGCCTGATGAGAGATCTTGTGAGGAGTACCTAAATGACCTAAACATCGAATTTTAGGAAAATGCACTCCTTGCTAACTCTAGAAGGTTTATAAAAAGAAACAAATGTTTTTCTAATGCTAAAGATAATGAGGAAACTGAGTGTTTTAAGTGTCACAAAAGAGGTCATTTTGCCAAAGACTGTTTTTCAAAAACATTTTCTGAACCCTCTTACAAACCATCAGGGTCAAATCGGTCCTCGTGCTTTAGCAAATTTCAACCAAAATCTATGGCCTCATCGTAAATTTCAAAACAAATGATCAAAATAAAGCTGTTGATTTTGAAGCTAAGTATAGGAAAGCCAAAGCTAAGCTAGCATCGCTGAGGCCACCCATCGTAAACAACAAACAATGTTAAACGTGCGGGGTAAAAACAAGGGCATAGTTGTCAAGTCTTCGATGGGATGAAGAGCCAGTCTCCTCTGACGACGAAATGGTGCAAGTCAGGCACTGATGGCTCTCTCAGAAGAGGACAAGCTAGCTTGTCGAACTCAAAGACCTTGATAGATCTTAAGCACTCGGAGATCGTTAGTGTTGCCTATGTAATCACAAGCAAACTAATGGAAGATCTCTACAACTCGTATTTTGAAGCGGAAAGTAAATACAAGTTATAATAACTAAGAACTCTTTGATCCTCTATGGATCTTTTTATTATAGAAACTCTATGTTTCGGATAGTTTACAAGACTTGAAAGACTTGAGAAAACTTATCTATTACAAACTATCATGGTTTCTTATATAGGCAAGAACCCCAATGAGCGCTGACAATTTACGCCCTAATACTAATATAGACTAAGCATGCATTTTAGACAAGCATGCAACTAATCATATTGTTTTGTTAATCATATTGTTTATTCCGAGTAAGCTCTACATAATACGGCGCCAACCTATCTTCAATACGGCACGACTTTTACTCAGACCGAGCTTATCTCTCTACGTGGATTCACACTTTCAAGAAGAACACGATATTCGCTTAACACTTCTGTCAAGTATAACTTCGAGAATCCATTCTACTTGCGAGAATCCATTCGCGATGCTTCAGTAATCGAGTTTACCTTAATTCCCAACAATCCTCCCTAAACCGGAATTTGACTAGGTTAAGTTCCGTTTCCTTGATAGATCGATAATGTTGTTGAGGATTGTACCTTTTGTGAAAAATTTCCAAACAAGATCCTCTCCATATCTTAAACACTTCCGAGCTATGAAAGTCCGTGTTCTTGAGGATCAAAGAAGAAAGAGTCAAGAAGAACATCTCTATGATGACCGAACTGTGTGACACTAGATCTTTGCAAGAACATATGACATCATGTACATCAAAACATATAAGTTCAATACTATTCTCATCACTTCCGGTGTGTGAACTCCCGTGAGAGGTGAATCATTGAAATTAATGGGTTTGATGTCTCTTACCAATAGCCATTACTACCGGAGTAGCCACATGTTTGAGTTCGAAAACTATGGTACATTGATAACCATCGATTTATTGGCAAACCAAAGAACTATATAAACGGATTTGACTTGTCTTTACCGTAGCCGCTTGCTCGGGACTAGTCAATTCTTAGAATTGGTGAATTGAGAACCAAATATGGATTCATTGCCTTTACCACATGCCATATACACGTGGGCTAGCTAATTCTTGGATTCCAAAAGGAATAGACCATGGTGAATTGATGACCATACAACCCTCAAGATTAAGCATGGGTGGTTGCATACCCTATGATTTTGAGCAAACCATTACGACTATCAACAGATTTGTTGTGTCTTTACCAAAGTCGTACACTTTGGACTAGCCAACTCTTTGACATACACAAGGTACATCAGGTGAGTTAAAAACCTTCAGAATTGGACAACAAACAAACCTGCATAAAAGTTAGTTTTTTTTGTTTTTTTTTGTTTTTTGTTTTTTTTTTAACTAATAAATAATTGAAAACACAAGAAAAGACAGGTATATACATGACTCAACTAAAAAGCAACAAAACTAAGAAATGAAAAGGGTACCAAGATTCCGGATGTGGATGAGGATGAGGCCTATTGCAGTTGTTGAAGTTGAGTCTTGATTAAACCCACCAATGTTAAAGGCATCGTCTTTCATTGCCCATGTGATCCTGGAGGAATTTCAATTCGACTCAACATCTTTTCCATAAGTCTTTGGGCAAAGGATACTTTCTTCGTAAAACATGTAGACGGTGATTCCACCCTTAGTCTCAAGCACATGCACACGAGGGAGAGGATAGAATCTCCGAGATTCAAGCTTCCACCGATGTGAGTTCTCCCAAATGGAATGTGCTTTGCTATTGGGAATGTGAGAGTTCAACAGGCTTAAAGATCTCTGGTAAAACATCCCGTAACCTTGTGGTTCCTTGTTGCGAATAGGTGGTAACACGGTGAATAGAGAAATTAAGTCTGCCCTGTCTACCAAGTGCAGAATTTCCTTTAGAAAGGTGAATTCCATTGAAGTGGAGTCCCTTCGATGAATGACATTCATCTCATCATCCTTCAATTTCCAATCTACCACCTCATCTACAATGAAAGTTGAGTCATCAGCTTCAAGATCCACAGGAGATCTTTTGGCCATTCTTTTCTTCCTCCCACCAGTCTTATGAGTGTCCCCAGATGGAGCATTTTAGCTTGAACTTGTGTGGTAAGACTTGAAGAGGATAGGAGAGTTAGTTGAAACACCTTCACGTAGTGCATTCATTCTCGTGAAGCATTTTTCTCGCCCTTCGCTTTTTATTTCGCAAGATCGCCTTCCTTAACTTTAGAAGCTTCTGTGTGCTAATGATTGCCATCGATGAAGTGGGAGCCGATATATCGATGCTTCAGAGTATTGGAAGATGCTTCACAGATTGACCCTTGTCAAGATAAGAAGCAACTTCATGAGATGCTTGAGAGGAATGACCGGAGATGATTCCTTGGTGGAGCATCATCGAGCTTGAGTCTTTTGGCTTCGGAGGCGACTTCATTCTCTGTAATCCTTCTCAAGTGTAGAATGTGTCAAGATGATGATTTGTCCTTCATGATCCGATTATATTTGCGATATGAGGACATGATCGTGAAAAGCCTTGACTTGTTTCATTGTTAAGCCGAGTTGTACATCGAGCATTGATTTTCACCACCATTCTTATTTGACTTTAGACGGAGGTTTCGCTTTGTCCTTCCGAGCTTTGATGGCCCTCTTTGTGCGATAGCATCTTGCTTCCTTTGTCTTCCCCGAGCCATCATTCGCTCCACATAATTGTCACCGAGGAAATCTCCACCTAGTATACTTTGAGCAAGAGAAGGTCTTGAAATGACTTGTCGAGTTAGAATATCCAAGTGTTCAAGAGTATCCGAACCTCATTGCATCCAGTTCTCTTCTTCTCTCAGGAGTCAAAGATGAAAAGTCCTCTGTTTGAAGTTGACGAGCCAATACTACACTTTCCTTTGACTTCTCAAACTCAGCCAATCTACTTGCTTGACCTAGTCTTTCCTCCTCACTTACCAGGTCTGGACCAAGCTCATCTTCAGATAAATCAACTACAGGAACCTCAGTAGATATACCCAAGTCAACATGTTGATGTAGATTATCAACTGGAGTGGTCAAGACAACAACATCAGGAAGATCTGCTGAAGGTGAAGGGCCTGACGGTTCTTGAACATATGAAGATTGACCATGATCCGAAGATGCATCCTCCATTTGCACATCAGCAGATGTAGCCTTGTCAACATCAGTTTCCTTTGAAGCTTCAGAGGAAACCTTATGTGAAAAGGATCTCCTTCTTCTTTTGTAAAGGATAGGTTCCTTCTGCCTTGAGGAAGTAGCAGCTACTGATGAAGGGTCATTGAGAGAAACATCAGCCAACATGTCCAGAGACTCAAAATGAGGTACTTCTTGTTCTTCATCAGAAGAAACCACAAGCTTCCTTTTGGAGCTCCCTTTGAGTTTGTCCTCTAAGACTTTGACTTGATTCTGCAGTTCTTCAATCTTACTCCCAAGAGAAGATTTGGTCTCGCAAGCTCCTTTTCGGACTAGTGACCTCAAAGAAGACACCATGTTGACAAGAGCATGAGCATGATGAGAGTGTAATGGGGTCCTCGGCCCACCAATGATTGCTACGTGGTGGGGAGCTTCATTGGACCTTTCAGAAGAAACATGGTCATGCTCAATGTGAGGAAGATCATCATTAAGAGGATCCCTAACAGGACTTGGTGTGGGTGGTCTATTAAGATCTGATTCATCATGTGTAACAAGTGTGGGTGATGGACTGGGACAAGGTGGTTGGTCATGAGCAACATGAGTTGTTTCAACAGTTGATGAGGGGCCCTCATCAATGTTAACTAATGGATTACCATCAGTAGCAACAGGTGAGGAAGGAGGATTATGAGCCACATTCTCCTCATCGTGACCTCATTACCTTGGGGCAACATGGTCGCTAGTAAGGGATGATGTTCCCCCTGGAAGTGGGTTCTCATTGTGGCATACAATTTAGCAGTTAAAGTACTTATAGGATAAAAAGCTTGGGCTTGGGTAGTTGTGTCTAATATCATTTGCAGAAACCTTGGGTACATTAAAAATTTACCCTTTGTATTTTGAATATTTTCAACCATGTTTTCGAAAATATACCTAGAAAAATTGAAAGTTACCCCTTGAGAAAGACACACAATACCATATCCCAGTTTGGTAGAGAACTGGTCCCATCCTCCAGTCTTATTGCTCATGCATTGAAGCAGCGTGTGAACCAGGAACCTCCACTTCGGGCAAGGTTCCTTTTTCAGCCACATATCAGTCCTTGTACCACGATAGCCAATAGCCCTTAGCCCAGTAATCACATCTTCCTGATTAGAGTAAAAAGCTCCATCAGTATCTTCCAAGTGAAGCTTCCTCCGAATTAGGTCCTCTGTCACAATGTGCTCTGTTCCGTCAATCACTGCCCTAATCTCTGTTTCATTCCTTTCTTCAGCAGATTCCCAAAACTGAGTAACCAAAGATTCATATATCTCATTTGGAGAATGAGTTAGAGCATAACAAATCTTGGACCTTTTCAAGAATTCCACCATTGGTTCGTACAGATCATATCCCTTACCGTTTCCCAGAAATGCGACTTTGTTGTGATCATTTTTAAAT
Organism: Chrysanthemum lavandulifolium; assembly: GCA_022545495.1. Taxonomy (NCBI): domain Eukaryota; kingdom Viridiplantae; phylum Streptophyta; class Magnoliopsida; order Asterales; family Asteraceae; genus Chrysanthemum; species Chrysanthemum lavandulifolium. Next base: position 132,677,508 of record CM040244.1, on the reverse strand, counting down.
TCAAGAGCCATGAGGGATATGAGTGTTTTAAGGTTATGATTCTTGAAATGGTGAGTGTTTGTGAGAGCGGAATGAGAGGAATATGTTTGTATCAAGAGAGTGATGGTGGATTGATAGTTTTTCCCAAATTATAGTCAAAGAAAAATTGACCGCTTGGTTGACTATTCTCGACGTGTATTGTATCTTTCGACCCAACCCAAAACAACACTTCAATAGAACACATGATCAATCTGCTGAAGTTATAACTTCAAAGTGAGAATGCATCAAGGATACGAAATAGCTTCGGTAAGTTTCTAGAATTACTGTGCCAACCACTCGCATTAAACTCATTGAACCTCGAACCCGTCTATAAAATGATCCCAATGTAACTCATTTCTTCATCAAGATCCCCAAATAATTACCACAAACCCTAGATGTAAAATAACCCCAATTAACCAAATTGCACCATGAATACCAAACCTGAGATCATAGATCTCACATCCTCATCTTCATCATCCTCTTCATCATCATCAAGTGGTGAAACAAACCCATGGTCACGTTACTTTCCTCAACCCTACCCACGACCAAATAAATCACCCTTTCTTTCTTCTTCAGAAGATGACAGTGTAGTGAATCCAAGTGAATCTGCTGATGACTCCTATAAGGAGGGAACATCTTAATCCCAACCTCCAAAGACCTCGGTCTCAACAAAGACCTCGTGCTGTGAATCCGCCACTCCCAAAGATAGAGAGGTGGTTCTTGGTCTCATCGCGCCATCTTTTGGTGCATGAACACACATCGTATAGAAGAAGGGCTTAAGGAGGTGGATCGATTGCATTTTGGTTGAAATGAATAGATGAAGCACACAGACACGTTATTTTTCTCCGCCATCCTGCGTGGTCATCGTCATCGTCAATCGTTTTCATCAATCCATCCTCCATTTTGGTCCTTAGCATCTTCGTCGGTGGCCATGCATATCCAACCAGCCCGCTAGACCGAATGGGTGGTTATGCAAGACCCACGAAAGCAAAGCCAAGATTCAACGATATCCAACATTCACTTAGATTTCGGAATGAAGGATATACACTAGATTAGGATTAGCTTTGTACATTTCGTATCTTGTAGATGCATAGTAGTAGGTTGACTTTATGTAATTCGAAAGTCAGAAGCATTTCTTGAATGTATGAATGAACAATTTGACTTCAATTTCTTTTCTTTAGTATCATAACTTGATTGGAATCAAATTGTATGCTTGAAGATTTTCCATTTCAGAAGAAACCAGCAACCATCTTTTAGCTATTTTGACCATATACCAATGTATCACACTTGATGAATTTGATCTCGTTCATGGGATAGACAAACTGCAATTCAGATAACTGCAAAACAGACACAAAAATACACAAGAACAACACAAAGACAAACAACTACAGAATTATTAGACAGTTAGTGTTAGTAACTAATAATGAATATCAGAGACAAAAATGCAAATTAGAGAAAATTAAGAAGATAAAATCTATTAAATAAACGCTATCACTATTGGCAAAATGATGTTTTTACAAAGCTTAGGAAGATAGAAAACAGATTTTAGAAAAAAGAAAACTGTTTATTGAACAAAATATGACACAAACAAAATATGCGAGTTTGCACAAATTTCCCCGAGGCATATGCCTCCCCGAGAACCTATGCCTCCCTTAAACTATGCGCAAGGGTTTAACATTCCAATATTGACCACGAGGTGTTGAAACCTTGGTCCATCAAACGCTTTTGTTAATAGGTGCGCCACATTATCATCAAGATGGATTTTAGCCACTTTAATCAAATGTTTTCATATGCATCTCTTATAAAGTGTGTGCCGATTTCAATGTGTTTTGTCTGATCGTGAAAGACTGGATTTTGACTATGAGATGGTACTTTGATTATCTATATGAATTGTAGTGTTTATGAAGTTGTACCCATAGTCCAAAGAATCGGTTTTGGATCCAAAGGACCGTCCACAAAGAATTTGCGTGAGAACATACTCGCTTCAAGAGTTGAGGCAGCCACAATGGTTTGTTTCTTGCATTGCCAAGAGATCAACCTCTTGCCAAGAATTTGTGACCTCCAGGTTGTGGATCTTCTATCCGATTTGCACCAAAGATAATCACCGCCACTATATGCTTCCAACTTGAAAGGAGACTTTGGGTACCAAAGGCCCAATGAGAGGTTGGCCTTTGAGGTACTTAAAGATCTTCTTGATAGCATTTAGATGGGAAGTAAGTGGAGTGACTTGATGTCGAGAACAAACACTCACAAAGAAATGTAATATCGGGCCTTGAAGTCGTTAGATACATCAATGAACCAATCATGGACCCGCATGTACGAACATTCTGTGTAGATCCGGTTCATTATTTGCTTTAGTCTTTGAGCTTCATAAGGTGTTGTGGCGGCCCTAACACCTTCCATACCAAACTTCTTCGAATGTCTCTCACATATTTATCTTGACAGATAAAGATGCCATCCTGTTCTTGAACTTGGAGACCCAAAAGAAAGTAAGCTCTCCCATAGCACTCATTTGAAATTCACCCTTCATTAGGTCCTCAAATTCCTCGCACCAAGCTTCGTTTGTGGAGCCAAAATAATGTCATCCACATATACTTGCACCGAATGATGTCTCGAATAATTCTTCTTTAGGAACAGAGTTTTATCAATAGCACTCTCCTATAACCATGCTTCAAACAGGAATGAGAAAGCCTAGCATACCAAGCTCTTGGTGCCTCGATGTAACCCATAAAGAGCTTTAACAACCTTGTAAACATGATTTGGGTGATCGTGGTCTTCAAATCCCTTTGGTTGAGTGACATAAACCTCCTCTTCAATCTCACCATACGTAAAAGCACCTTTGACATCCATTTGATACACCATGAAACCCATGTAAGAAGCATATGCCGTGAAAATGCGAATTGCTTCAACTCGCAACAGGGCAAACACTTCATCATAATAAATCCTTCCTCTTGTCTCAAGCCTTGAGCTACTAATCTGCTTTGTTTTTGATCACAACACCACGAGCATCTCTCTTATTCTTCGTAATCCACTTTGTCCCAATGGCATATTTGCCATCGTGGAGTGGAACCTAAATCCAAACCTGCTGATTGTGAAATTGTTGCATTTCTTCTTGCATTGCTTCTAGCCAGCTTGAATCGTTAAGAGCTTGAGAAACACTTGTAGGTTCCACTTGAGAAAGAAAACAAGCAAACAGACAATGTTTGAAGTCTGTGTGATTGTCTCTTTGCTGGTTGGAGACATAAGAGAGAAAAGCAATATGCCCAAATTGTGGACTTGTGATAGCCCTTCGAGTTCTAAAAGGTGCCAGAAGATCTCCTATGATGTTGGATTGAGGATGAGCAATGTTGATCCTCTGAGTAGCAGTGGGGATGACTTCAATGGATGAATCAAGATTAGTGATTGTTGGTTCAAATTCAGCATCATAAGAGGGTGAAGTGAAGATGCCAGCTTTGGGTTGATGATTTCCAAGATCGGAGGGTTTTGGAAAGCGTGTATGAGGTTCTCCAAAGTCTGAAGACACTTGAGAAGGAACATGAGGAGTAATGGCATAGCCTTCAGCAGATTTGAGGATGGTAGGTGTGACAGAGTCAACTTTAGCAGACACGTGGTTTCTGCTGACTCCTTCATTAGCAACCCCTTCATTCAGTTTCTCTGCTTCTAGCTTAGCAGCAAATTCTTGTGTCTGAAGCCTAGCAAGGTCCTCAGTATAATGAGAGCCATCTTCATCACTTGTATCAGCAGTATCCTTGGTGGTGGTACCTGCAATATTGTTAGGGGAGAAAGAAGGCACAAGTATAGGTTGCTCATCATCTTCAAACTCATTTCCAGAGTCATCATCAAAGGGACCTGCATTGTTAGTGGGAGAAGTTTGAGGGTCTGCAGTCTGGTTAGCCAAGTGTCTAGTGTAACCCAAGGAATCAGTTAAGTAGTCAAGATCAAAGGACCATGTATGACCCTGTCCTTGAACATTATGCTTATCTTCCGTAAATCTCGTGTTCTGGCGTCTCCTCTATCTTCTTGGCTTGCAAATTGTACACCTCAGAGGTTTTACTATGAGTGAGTAACCCACAATGTAGCCATCATCGCCTTTCTCATCAAACTTTCCCAATGGATCACCGGTGTTCGAATGGTCACTTGACAACCAAAAGGTTTTAGGTAGTGAATGATGTGAACCTTCCCAAAGAGAAGTTCATAAGGTGTTTTGAGTCGAGGTCTTGTAATGGAGACCTGTTTAGCACATAGCACTGTACAATGACTTGATCCGTAACATAGTAGTAGCTTAGAGTGCAAGCATTGATCTTGCGGCCTCTATTAAGGTCCTATTCTTCCTTTCACCACCCCATTTTGTTGTGGGGTTCTTGGATTACTATAGTCCCTTTTATACCTTTTGACCCACAAAGTTCTATTAGAATTGCATTTTGAACTCGTCCCATTATCACACCGAATACCCTTGACCTTTTGTTCAACTCGATTTTCAACGAGAGTGATGAATTCAACAAGACTTGAGAGGTTTCATCTTTGGTTCGAGAAAGAACACCCAACAAAATCGCTATAGCCATCGGTGATAACCAAACAAGAACTTATGATCAATGCTTCGACTTGAGTTGGACCAAACAGATCCATGTGAAGCAATCAAGAGGTTCAGTAATGATGCTCATAGCATTGATAGCTTTGTAAGAAGCTCTGTGTTGTTTTCCTTTGTTGCAAGCGACACAATTATGATCATTTGTGAATACTTTGGTGGGAAGACCTTCAACAAGACCCATTTTAGAAAGTTTGTTAATGGTCTTGAAATTCACATGAGCCATCCTCCTATGCCATTTAGTGGACTCATCAAGAGATGCTTTAGCCACCAAACAAGTGAGGTCACCACCTGGTTGCACTTCATTAAGGTTGAATGTGTATAAATTGTGAGTACGAGGAACCTTCAGAATTGAAGTTTCTTACGGGAGTTTGAAGTCTTTAGACAAAGACAAGACATTCATTCTCGATGAAGAGAACTTTGTTCTTAGTGTCACAGATTTGTGAAACGGAGAACAAAGTTGAAATGTCAAGTTTCTTAACAAAGTACACATTTTCAAAATCCGATGAGGTGTCTTTATGGTCCCCGCCCGTGATACTCCCATCACTTCCTCCAAAGGTCACATTGCCTCCTCCTTCTATAGGAACAAAGTTGTGCATCATATCTCGTTTCGGACATGCTTCGGAACAACCACTATCAACAATACCAATATTCTTATGCTTAAGGGATGATCCTACAAATAACAACAAAATATATACATACGGTTAGTGATAATGGAGGTTCAAGTCATTATCGACTTGAACTCGCCTTGTGGATCACAGTGTAGGACATGAAGAATTAGAGGATCCACCATTGTTCTTGGTCCTCCATTGATGATTGGGTCCTTGTTAGTCCAAGAACAACTCGCCGAGGACTTCACAAGAAGGTTCCATATCCCATCCCAACATACATAGAGTCAACATATGTAGGCCAATAACCATGTTTAAAGTATGGGCTAGTTGGTTGCACATAAGGTCCGTAACCGAACCTCTCCAATGAGAGTCAAGATAGTCGCTTGTGGGACATAAGGTGGAATATTAGCAACATTGGTCCACCTAGATCTATGGTTCTGGTGAGTAGCACATGCACCCAATCTTTGCTCATGAAAATCACAATCCTTAATTAAATGACATTTACTTCCACAAACAAAACATGTCTTCTTCTTAGAAGATTTATTCAAATAGGGAGATGTTCGATTACATAAAGAAGTACTTAAATTGGAAACATTTAAGGAATTGTTTTAACAGATCGATTATTCAAAGATTTAAAAGATAAGTCTTCGTAGGAACTGCCTTGAAGTTGATTCCTCACTTCCTTAGAAGGCTTGCAAGTAGACCGGGTGCATGCTTGGGTGTAGGTTCAGCTTGGGAAGGTCGACTTCTCATTTGAATCACACTTTCATAGGAAGTAGACCCTTGATCCGATGAATTGTCACCGCTGAGCAAGAGACAAAGTCATTAGATGAGGAATCGTGGTCCGCAAGTCTTTGACTTTACGCCATATAGATGATGTGATCCATCAAAGTCAACAGTGATGGATAGGTCAATGGGCATAAATTCACCTCTAATAGGTCCAGGACGACTTGCAATTCACCTTCTTTACAAAGTTAGCTAACCTTTGGTGTGGATTTACGACCATCATATTTAGCTTCTACTCCTACATACTTTTGAAAGCCTAGTCCTAAGCCGAGGTTACCGTTTGATTGTTATAGATTTCACTAGCGATTATCACCGATATTAACCATTCCTTATGCCTAGCTATTTCCTCGCCTAGTTTTGCCTTAAGCTCTAGGTTCTCGATTACGCCTTCATCCTTTGCTTTCTCGCACGCTTTTAAGTAATTATTAGCAACTTCTAGATCAAACTGTAAAACCTTTATCTTTTCTTCATAAGCTATTTGATTCTTTTGAAACCATACTTTTTGTCTTTCTATTGTTTTTAATGCTAGTTTATGGGCTTCATTATCAACATAGCATTCATCAAACTTAGGTTTCATAGCATCAAATTCTTCTTTAAGTTCATTATATCTTAGACTACAACCAAATATACAGTTTGTGTACCGAGATAGTCCCATCAAGGCAAACTGATCATGCCTTTCATCCGACGTACACCTTGCAAGCAATCCAAGTTTATCAAGATCATGAGCTTCCTCATTAACTGTGTTCATGTGTAGTCCAGTTGACTGCTCATCCATGGTGAGGAGAGTCAAGCTCCGACTTCCTCGCTATTTCTGGCGATATGAGAGGTATTTAGCTCCATCTCCACTTTTCTTGTCTTTGCATTCTCTTGAAATGCCCATCCGATGGCAAGTGAAACACTTGACTTTTCTCCTATCAAAGCGAAATGGTTCCTTTCCCTTGAAAGCAAACTTCCTCCCGGACTTCTCTTCAAACCTTTGATGTCCACCGACAAAGAATGCCACCGCATTTTCGTTTCATTTCCTCCATTTCAAGAGGGTCCAACCGATCAAAGTCTTCATATGCAAGATATTCTTGAGTATCATAATCAAGAACAAACGAGTGAAGAACATCCTCTATCACACTACTAGTCCTAGTTTGAGAACATGGTGGAGTGGGACGAGGGTTATGTGGTGGAGTGGGAGTGCAAGATGATGGGAAGTAGTTGAACCGGAGATGATGGAAAGTAGTTGGAACTTGAAGGCAGTACCATTGTGTTGGAGTGAGATGTTCCAACAAAAGTCGATGTCCGTAAGAAGATGTACGGTAGGAGTCCCGACATCCGTTCAAGAGTTCGAGTTCATAGTATGACTCATCAAAGGTGAGCATGTCCAACCCTCCTTTAGCCTTGAGTGCTATACTAACATGCAACCATGATGGCGGCAAGGACCGCAAGAACTTTGAGTTGCAATCTTCATTATCCGGTTTAGCATTCATTTGGTTCACCGACTCAAGATCCTATGGAACCGTCAGATCCCTTGTGGATACCTTCTTCTTCCGAGATATTGAAGTCCCAAACTGTTGTCTTAGCATGGACTTCCTCATTCTCTTTGATTCTTCATTTCCACCGAACCTTGCTTTGAGAGCCATCCATATGTCTTTTGCATCATCCATACGGTGAAAATCACACAGATGATCTTCTGGAATGGCTTGAAGCAGAATAGTTTTTACTTTATGCTCTCTCTGCATGGCCAGCACTTCTTCAGCAGTTTTGGGAGGAGCCATGATGAACTTCCCATCCCTGTCTGGAATCATTTTCTTGAGACTGTTCCCTTTCTTTACTACCTCCCACAGATTCCAATCAATATTGGAAATCCAATTTTCCATCTTCATAGTCCAAAGGTCATACTCTTCTCTTTTCAAATAAGGAAATTTACCATTGCTGTTTGAGAGACTGAGCTGTTGCATGGAAGTGGTGTTGGTGTTGTTTGTGTTGGTGACTTCTGTTTCATTATCAGATCCAGGCATGGTGAGGTTATGTTTGGTTGTATGAGGGTGAGACTGGTTCTTAGTATCGTAGAGACTTTCCCGAGTCTCTGATACCACTTGTTGATAAACCAAGACCTTGATAGATCTTAAGCACTCGGAGATCGTTAGTGTTGCCTATGTAATCACAAGCAAACTAATGGAAGATCTCTACAACTCGTATTTTGAAGCGGAAAGTAAATACAAGTTATAATAACTAAGAACTCTTTGATCCTCTATGGATCTTTTTATTATAGAAACTCTATGTTTCGGATAGTTTACAAGACTTGAAAGACTTGAGAAAAACTTATCTATTACAAACTATCATGGTTTCTTATATAGGCAAGAAACCCTAATGAGCGCTGACAATTTACGCCCTAATACTAACATAGACTAAGCATGCATTTTAGACAAGCATGCAACTAATCATATTGTTTTGTTAATCATATTGTTTATTACGAGTAAGCTCTACATAATACGGCGCCAACCTATCTTCAATACGGCTACCGACTTTTACTCAGACCGAGCTTATCTCTCCCACGTGATTCACACTTTCAAAGAAGAACACGATATCTGCTTTAACACTTCTGTTCAAGTATAACCCGGCGTAATCCATTCTACTTGGCGTAATCCATTCGCAGATGCTTGGCAGAATCATGAGTTTATTTTAATTCCCAACATAGTCATTGGGAAGAATCATGCCAGGAATGGAGAATGGGTCAATATCACAATGAAGAAGGTAAATATTTTACTTTCTATGGATGATGATTCAGATTGGCAGTCCTTTATGAACTATATCAATGTTGATCTTAAGTTTGTAGAGGAGCAACGATTAAATATTTTTTCTAAATACAACAAGTTAAGTTTTGAATTAAACAAGTGTAGGGATGAACTACTACTTTTAAAACAAGCCAAGCTTGAGGCTGTCACACTGCAAATTCAAAACACTGAACTAGTTAAAAGATATCATTGAAAGTTGGAATGCTAAGAATCCTAGGGTCTTTGATGATGTGGGAGCCCCCAGTAGCAAGAAGAGAATCATAGGTGAAGATCATCTCCCTAGTTCTCATAATAAAGACTATAGTTCAAAACCATTTGTATCTGCTGGCATGCTCTCCAATAAGGAGTCAATGTCCAAGTCCAGTGATTGGGTTGAACGGGTTAACCCTGAGAGTAAGCTTCCAAATTTGGATTCTGGAAGAATACTAGAGCCTGAAAGCCATGCTCTAAAGAGCATGTTGACTCTGATGTGCCCGATGGTCTTGAACACATCTCGAGTCTCAAGTCGAAACTCAAGCACCGCTTCCACCCCTGAAACCTCTTCAGGGTGCTGCACCTAGCTCTGAGCTTACTCCATTGCAATTCAACCCTCACTTACCAAAAGAAAGATCTGGACTTGGTAGAACCATCCTGAAAAGACCAACAAAACCAACCCAACAAGATTCTGATCCCACGGAGACTTCCACATCTTCATTTCCTACTGAAGCAGACCAAATCCAACAACTGACTGAACTTGTGAGGAAGTTGACTGACCTCGAACAAGCTCCTGATTCAATCAAGGAAACTAAGTCAGCCTCCTCTAGTTCATCAAGGTCAAAATCCAATACCAAACCCACACAGAAGTGTGATCTATGCCATTATACCAGTCATACCACTGATAATTTCTACAGAATCCTTTTTTGTATGATCTGCAAAAAGGATAATCACAGAACTTCTGATCACTTACAGTATGTAAGTTCATTCAGTGAAGCAAGACACACCAATTTTGGTCATCAACATGCTTCAACCTCCAAACAAGCTCACAGGCATAGAGCAAAACCCTTTCCTCCTTGTCCACACCGTGGCTTCAATGATCATCATCCCGATGATTGTCTCATGAACACCTTCTCGTGATATTTATGAAATCCACTCATGAGACATCCCAGCATGACAAAGGTCATCCAAGCCAGGAGAAGTTCAAAGCAACCCCGCTTCACTGAGTCATCCTCAGTCAGCAAATGCAAAACCTGTGGTAGCACAATGCACTCAACCACTGACCATGAGTCAATTGCCAAATTCAAATAGACCTTTAGACCCAAGCCCACTAGCATGTGGGTTAGCAAGAGAAACTAATTCAGTTTACTATTTGTGCAGAGACACGCTAGGGAGCATATTTGGCATCTAGATAGTGGATGTTCAAGAAGCATGACTGGTGTAAAGGAGTATCTGCACAAGTATGTAAAGGAACCAAGACTCAAGGTAGTATTTGGTGATAACTCATCATGTCCCACTGAGGGTTATGGTTCAGTAAACTGCAATGGAATAGTTTTCTCTAGGATAGCTTGTGGCAATGGTCTAAAATACAATCTCATCAGTGTCAGTCAATTATGTGATGCAAAGTACATTGTGAAATTCAATGACAAACAAGGCACCATTTTCAATGCCAAAAAAGAAGTTGTTTTGATAGCTCCTAGGAGTGATGATGTTTATGTGTTAGACATGTCAACACTCTCTCAAGATGGAACTTGTCTCTTTGCCAAAGCCATCAAATCATCAACCGGTCGTGGCACAAAAGACTCTCTCACTTAAATTTCAAAACATCAACAACTTGGCAAAACAAAATAAAGTCCTTGGTTTACCATCTTTGGTTTTTGAAAAGACAAACCATGCTCGCTTTGTGAAAAAGGCAAACACCACGAGCATCATTCAAAACAAAACAAAATTTCTCTATCAAAGTCGCCTTCACCTCCTCAGACATGGATCTCTTTGGACCACCACCCAAGATCAATCCAAGATGAGAAGTATAAACTTGTCATTGTTGATGAGTTTTCAAGATACACTTGGGTATACTTTCTTTCCAAAAAGAGTCAGGCAACTGAAACCATAATGTCATTCAGCAGGAAGATTGAAAATCAAAATGACATTACTGTGAAACAAATAAGAACTGACAATGGTACTGAGTTAAGAAATCAAGATCTTGAGAATTTCTCTGATGAAAAGGGAATTTCCCAAAAAATTTCATCTCCTTACACCCTGAACAAAATGGGGTAGCTGAAAGGAAAAACATAACTCTCATTAAGGCTGCTAGAACTATGTTAAATGGCTCAACACTCTCAAAGCACTTCTGGACTGAAGAAGTCAAAACAGCCTGTTACACTCGAAACAGGTCAATCATTGTCAAAAGACATAACAAAACCCCATATGAGATCTTTAAAGGAATACTTCCTGATATCAGCTACTTTCATGAGTTTGGGTGTCCTGTGTTCATTCACAATCACAAGGATCACTTAGGCAAATTTGATGCAAAGGATGATGATGGATATTTCATGGGTTACTCACTGATCTCTAAGGCCTTTATAGTGTTTAACACCAGAAGACAACAAGTTGAGGAAACCTTTCATGTCACCTTTGATGAAAGTTCAGAAAGCATCAAATTCACCAATCCCTCAGTGGATGAAACAGGAATTGATAACTCATCAAGATACCCTCCTGATGGGTTCCACACTGAAATCAATTCCTCCTATCAAGTTGATGCTGACATCTCATACTATGTCTTACCCCATAACCTTCCTCAACCAACAATCAGTGAATTCATTGATGATCAATAAGTCCCTACTGGGATAGGTAACACTGAACCTAATGTTCAGGAACCTGTGATTTAAGAACCCCAACCTGAACAAAGCAGCTCAACAGATGATCTAAATGATTCTGTGGCTCCCGCACCGAACTCACTCCCGAAGTTTCTGTGATCTCTTCAAGCTCGGATCCTAGACCACAAAGTAAGTGGACAAGATCTCGTGACATTGAGCTTGTAAACATCATTGATGAACCCACCAAGGCATGCTCACTAGAAGCATGGTTGCTAACTTAACAATGACTTCAACCAATGAATGTCTATGTAATGATTTTCTATCGAAATGTAACCCAAAAGTGTCACCAAGCTCTAAAACATCCAAGCCGGGTTCGTGCCATGCAAGAAGAACTTCAATAATTTGATAAAAACAAGGTCATGACCTTGATCAAATGTCCTCGTGGATGTCATTGTCATAGGAATGAAGTGGGTTTTCGAAACAAAACCGATGAAAACAGCATCATTCATTAAAAATAAAGCCATACTTGTAGCCAAAGGTTACATCAACAAGAAGGCATTGACTATGATGAGACATTTGCTCTGTTGCAAGAATGGAAGCCATCAGATCTTCCTTGCATTTGCAACTTACATGAACTTCAAAGTTTACCAAATGGATGTGAAAAGTGCGTTCTCGAATGGTGAAATCAAGGAAGATGTGTATGTTCAAGAACCTCCGGCTTTGAGAGTAGTGAATTTCGACTATGTCTGCAAGCTTGACAAAGCCCTATATGGACTTAAACAAGCTCTCAGAGCATGGTATGAAACTCTCTCAGCCTTCCTGATTTAAAACAAGTTTGTCAGAGGAAAGATATACAACACACTGTTTATCTATAGGACAAAACAAGATGTGATATTGGTCCAAGTATATGTGGATGACATCATCTTTGGCTCAACAAATTATACTCTTTGCAAACAGTTTGAAAAATTGATGACAAATAAATTTGAAATGAGCATGATGGGTGAACTCACTTACTTCCTTGGACTACAAATCAGGAAAACTGACAAAGGAATCTCCATCAGTCAAGAGAAGTATACCAGAAATCTCTTGAAGAAATATGAGATCTCTAACTGTGCTTTAGTGAATACACCAATGGTCCCTCCTAACAACCTAGGACCTAATCTCACTGGAAAATCAGTCAATCAAACTCACTTCAGGGGGATTGTAGGATCACTGATGTATCTAACTGCTTCCTGACCTAACATACAATTCTCGATATGTCTAATAGGTAGATATTTGTCCAATCCTAAAGAATCCCATCTCACTGCAGCCAAAAGAATCCTCAGATACCTAAAGGGAACTCCAAGCCTTGGACTTTACTATCCAAAATGTTCGTGGTTTGACCTCAAAGGAATTCGACTGATTATGTAGGTGCAACATGGATGAGAAAAGTACCTCGTGGACTGTCAATTTAATGGAGAAAACGGTTTGTTGGAGTGCTAAAAAGCAACAATCAGTGGCTACGTCTTCAGGTGAAGCTGAATATGTGGCTGCTGCAAGATATTGTGCCAATGTGTTATGGATGAAAAGTCAACTCAGTGACTATGACATCCATTACAAAATGGTACACATCTTCTGTGACAACACTAGTGCTATTGTAATCTCCAACAACCTTGTCCTCCACCAAAGAACCAAACACATTGATATCAGATATCATTTCATCAGGGAACACATCATGAAAGGAGACATAGAACTCCACTTCATCCCCACTGAATATCAACTTGCTGATATCTTTACCAAACCCTTGGATGAACCTACCTTCAGGAGACTGAAAGCTGAATTGGGAATGCTTGACATTCAGCAACCTGAAAATCAATCCCAATCTCAGTAAGTTCTCTCTGAAATGGTCCCTGCTCCCTGAACAAAACCCAAAATAATCTTCTCACTAAATGAGTAAGACTCATTCAGGGACCCTGACAGTGAACATTGAGCATTGAATGAGTAACTAAATGCACCAAGTATTTGAGTTACTTAAATGTCATAGGTTGGTAAACATACCAATTTAATATAGGAATATATGTCTCTATGTCCTTCTGTCACCTATGTCAAGGGTCTCTCAAACCTTACCTCATCCCACTTGGCATTAAATGCCTTCTCTCACAACAAATATCCTAAGGATATTTTAATACTGCAAAATGAACTTTTACTGTGCACTGCAACTGTTCCCTGGAAAACCATGAGAAAAACTGCGGGTAGTGAGTAGTCGCATTAAATGAGGAAAATAAATTGTTTTTCAAAACCAACTCTACAAATCCTCACTTATGCAAAATATACCCTTCTCATCACTCTATAAATACCCCTCTCAAAACATTAAAACACACACAAATTGTTTTTCTGCATCAAAACTCTTCCAAAATCATTTCTCAAACCCAGAAAACATTGTGTGTTCTTTAAACCCTTAACCAGTTTTCAACAAAATCTTCTCTGTAAACAATTTACAAAAGGTTTTTCATCACAAATCTCAAGAGACTCTAACCTCTTTGATTGTTCTTGTCAAGAAATTTTTTCAAAAACTCTAAAACTGATCTGAATGGAAATGGAAAGAACACAGTCTCTTCAGTTTGCACCTCAGTGGGTAGGCGGTCTAGAAAATGTTGAATTCAAAACAAATAATATTATAGGAAACTTTGAATACCCACATGATGTCCCAGCCTATAAGGGAATCATGAAATTTTTACTGAACTGCCCACTAAAACAGGCCTTTACCCAGTCCTCATCTATATTGTACCACAACTTCCTTAGGGAGTTCTGGGGAACTTCCGTGGCCTATGACCCGACACCCTCCACTGATGAGAACATACCAAGACCCCTCAGAGAGTTTCTCATCAGGTTCTCTATTTAATATGGGCAACAAATTGTCACCCTGGACTTTAATTTTTTTTCATCAATAGGGCTTGACTACAACAAAGGAAAATATGTTCCTCTCCCTGTCCCAGCCATTGTAAAGGCTGAGTTAGAAAAAATTGCTCTTGATCCAAAACTTTTGGACAAAACCCCAGTAACCAAGAACTCCTTTCCCATGGCTTGGAGGATCCTGCTCACATTTGTGATTCGTGTTCTTATGGAACCACTCATCCACCGAATGATTAATTCTATTCGGTTGATGATGGCCTACTACTTGATGACCGGTACTAATGTCGACATAGGAAGATCATTTACGGTGATTTCAGAATTGTTACATAACAAAACTAGGGTGAAATACGTTTCATACCCTAGATTTGTTTCTTGTGCTTTGCAAGTGTTACTGGGTTGCAACTACACTCAGGATTTTCAACATGGTGCTTTACCAACCACCCTGAGTGCCTCAAATTTTCAAATGAACCCATCCCTAGTCACTGATATAGAATTGACGACGCATATGGTTGTTGTAAACAACCAGGCGGATTCCGTGTCTCCAAACCCTGCTCCTAAAAAGAGAAAGGGGAAGTCATAGACTGGGACTAAGACTAAACCCAAGTCTCGGGCCCCGAGACTTCGAGCATGACCAAAAGGCACAAAATCCCTAGATCGATAAGACACCCAAGTGGCAACCAAGCAACAACCACCACGGTGACATCAAGGACACCGATACATCACATTCAAAGTGCCCTTGGTCCCATGTACTACTCCTCAAGATCCAGAGGGAAACATACAACCCGTTGGTAGGGGAGCGCCTTCCACACAGCTCGAGGAGGACATTCGAAAAACACAACTTTTGTCTGAGGGCACAACTATCAGTCCCAAAGACTCAGGGGGAAACAAACAACCCACTGATAGGGATATCACTGCCACCGCTTCTAAGGATGGCACTGGGAATCACCCACCAATACTTGAAGGAGCACAGGGGGACAAAGGTTCAGAGGGACAAAAACCACCCGCTGATGTGGAACCCATCACCACCACTGGTTTATTGACGGTTGCTGAAGTTAATGACATACTATTCTCTGATGAAGAGCTCGCTAAAAGTGAAGAAGAAATATTTTCAGCTGGAGAAGAAATGGACGCTGATGTTCAATCACAAGAACAAGAGCATCAACCTGATCCACAAGAAACTGAAGATTCACCGGTTCAGCCTGATGATAATGACTCTGACTCCTCTTCCTCCTGTCCTGAGGAATTGAAAAAGTATGACAACATTCTTCCACTGACTGAAAGGCAACTTATTTTGTGGATCACAAATGCTTTAAGGAAGCTATACTCAGGTGTTACTGATACTCTCTGGGATCAGCATGTTGAAGTTGCTACCAATTATGCTGATCTAAAGGCTGAAGTGCTCACTACCAATGCCAACACTGATGAGCACAGAGAGCTCATGTATCAACATCTGCACAGATTGGATGAAAACCTGGTTAAATTTCTCAAGTACTTTCAGGAGTCTCACACCAATTTAGATGAAATCAGGGATTCTGTTAAAGAAGACCCAACACTTAACTCCAAAGTGCTAGAGGCTACTGAGGTCTACATGAAGAATTCCTCTAGTCTCAGTAAACTGATCAACATGCTCAACTCTGCAAATGTTCAAGGTCTTCAGTCTTCAATCCAGTCTCTTCAATCCACACTAGGTTCACTGGATGCTAAAGTTACTGATCTAGCTAAAGCTTCGTCTTCTATGGCCTGGAATCTTGGGCCTAGAATGACCGCACTGGAATTATCTCAGGCCACTCTTGCTGAAAAGGTCACCAGTCTTCAACAAGATACATCTTACATCAAGACCATGGTCTCGAATATATATCAAGCCTTCAAAGGTCAAGCAACTCCCTCTCCCTACAGTATCCCAAGCAACTCTTGCTCTCACTGACGTTGCAGCAACAGTTGAGGGGGAGAGAGCCACTAAAGAAACTCCTTCTCACACCGAGGGGGAGCCAGCTCAACCTGTATTAGAAACACCTATATCATCCATTCCACCATCAGGAACACCAACCTCAGTGACAATGACAACAACAACAACACCTATAATCACAACAACACCCCTACTGGTATCATCCTCTTCTTCTGCTCAAGAAAAAAGCAAATCCATCATGATCACACATGAGCCTGTCAAAATCCTCTATGAAATACAAGGCAAAAAGCACTTGCTCAGTCCAGAACAGATAACTGCATATCTTGATAAAGAAGAAAGACTCAAGAAGCAGGCTGAAGAGGAAAAGAAAAGCAGAGAAGCCCTGATCAAAACTGTCTCTGAAGAAGCTGAAAAGATTAGGATTGATCCTAACACTCTTGAAAAAGGAGCTGGCCAAAATTTCAAAGCAGCTCAGGATGCTGTGTTGGCTGACTTCAAAAGAAAAAGGGGCGAAAAGGTTAAGAAGGCTGCTGCAATCAGTCAAGAGAGGATTGATCACTACAATTAGACCATGACAAGCAGAAGAGCTCCTGAGAAAATCACTGATGTGAAAATCATCCCTAAGTCCAAACTACTGGCAATGAATGTCTACAGGGGGGATGATAAAATGCATTTTGAGGTTCATGATCCCTTGAAGTTCACTGAATTTGGGATCACTGAACTTGATGAGTTTGGTCCTATCATAGCGAGGAAGCAAAATGCAGTGGTTAAGGAACTGATGAAATCCCTCAGCAAGCGCTATGAAAGACACAGGGATTGTAGGATCGTAATATTTATTGTGTTGATGATTCGGGTGGTCTTGGATGATCAAAATACATGTTTGCCATAGTTAGAGAGTTAGTAGAGAGAGAGAGGGTGTTCTTGCTAGAGGTTTACACAAAAGTATGGAATATTAGATTGAAGCACCACCCTTCCATGGATGGAAGGGTATTTATACTACAGACACAACGACCTCCTATCGGCCGTGGATCGTGTATACAAATGGGTAAAGACCGTCCTTCCTCCACGGTGTTACACTACGCAAAACTACGCTACTAAATAACTAAATAAACTACTAAACAATGAAAATAACGACACGTCTACGAGCTAACTTATGCTAGATCATAATTGGGGTGACCGACACTTTAACATGGAACTTTCTAATTCCTAACAATCTCCCCCTAAGGGAGGTCACCCCATGTTTTACATTTTGAATCCTAGCATTCTATTCTTGACTTCGTTCTTGAGCTCGTAGACTTGAATTCTTCACTTTCTCAATCTTTGTGCTTTTGTAGCGATTCTTCAAAGTCCGCATAGATTTGTACTTTTAGTGGAGGTCTTTGGTCTGATCCACATCTTTGATGATCTTCGAGCTTTCATTGAGATCATCACCACAAGAAATCTGGATCACCCTTTATTGTGTTGCCATCATGTGAAGTTGTGACTTTCGGACCGACATGCTCACACTTTTGAATCATGACATCTTTCCATCGTAGTAGCGGAAGCCTCATTGGTTCATGATATTTGCAAAATAAGCATAAGCATAGTATGAAATATCGAGCCGTGTTATGTAGATATGCACCACCATGATTTCTTCAAATTAAGTGTGGATCTTTGTGAGCATGCGGCTTTGATTGACTCCTCAATTCGATCACCGCAACCGTCTCGAATGTACCGCAAACAACAAGCTAGCAATAAAACACACGAAAGTGTCTTTGATCACTTTCCGAATTGAGGTACACGCCCACGGTTCCCGCTGATCAAGATAACACCGCTTGTGATCGTAGGATTCCTAAGAATCTCCTTGACGTGGTTTCGCAATTGTTCTAGCCGTTCTCAAACCGAACGCCTCAAAGAAGACAACACGGAGTGAGTGAACCAAATAATTGAGATTCACCGATTGATGAAAATGATTTGAAAACAATCGCGTATTGCTTGAAGAAAGAGTTTTGCAATACGACGAAGGTTTTATGAGAAATATCAACTTTCAATCAAAATACTTTTTGTATTAGAGAATGAGTACACATTCGACGTGCTAGCGAAAAGAAGAGATTCGCACATCGAACGGTTTTTCTAAAAGTATTTTTTCAATCAGAGATACTTTTTGAATTAATGAAAACATAAGTACACATTCGACGTGCTAGAGAAAAGAAGGTTTGCACATCGAACGGTTTTTCCAAAAGTATTCGTCAAATCCATTCCTGGACCAAGGTTGATTCAAGATTGAATCGCCCCATCATTTCTATCCAGTTGTCACAAGCTTGATCTTTTGCAAGATTTCGCATGTCACCCACCAAGAGCTTGTTTGATGTTGGCTCTGAAGGATTTCCATCTTCATCGTGAATATTTTTACATATCACCGGATGTTCCGCAATACCACAAGGATAATGCGAGGACTCTTAATATATACTTACTTTCCACATTGTGTGAAAAGCAAGTCTTCAAGAATTTAGTGTCCTAACGAGATATTGTGGATGATATCTTGGCTCTAGACTCAATTGTGCACATTTGGTTCCCGTGTCGGAGACTAGGAGAGGTCTCTTCTTCAATATCAACAATCTCTAGGAGAAAGTCGATAGATTATGTCGGTTCCCGTGAGAATGAAACAAGCCCTTTTAAGAGGAACTTGAGTAGCTTGGGAAGTTTAGTGTAGTGCGCCATCGGGTCCATGACGCCTATACCGTGTTACCTTAGTAACAACCAAGAGTATATGTATTGAACCCGGTTTCGCCCTAAGGTTGAATTGATGGAGGGCTATTTCTTTTCACCCTTTTCACATTCAGTTCTTTTTCATTCTTCAACCCCTTCATGCTTACCGAGACTTCATAACTAGAACCTTGTTGGGTTTATTCCAAGACTAGCTCTGCCTCATCCGCACTCTTCCCATATTCTCATTTTCTCCTTTTTCAATATTCCTAAGGACTCTACACTATCTAGTGGATTATCCTCGAAGACCCTCCGGCTCTGGCGGATCGTGGGAACAAATACCTAACCTCACTATCCTTATAACTCCATGCATAAAGTAAAATGGTCGGTCTTTTGGTACAGTTCATTCTACCTTGAAACCAATTGAAAAATCATTTGGAAAAACAATCAAGGTACTTGTGATACGAGATCAAAGCATTTTGTACCTTAAAAGTTTTGATCATTTAGAAAACCTCCCCCTCAACGTGTGCATATGATTTAGAAATTGTTTAGCACAAGGAGGAAAGAGGACTTTGAAATATTTTCTTTGATCACAATTTTCATACGAAAAAGCCATTTGATTTTCATGGTAAAATTCTCCCCCCCAATATGTGCATAGGATATTTGAAATCATTTTTATCACATAGAGGCAAGAGTTCTTTTAAAGCACATCCACGATTACAAAAGACATTTAAGAAACCATTTGAAACCTCAATCAAGGTACATTATGTTAAAACATAAAAGCTTTTGTACCTCGATAGTTTATTTTCTTTTAAAATGCTCCCCCTCAATATATGCTTCGAGATTCAAAGCGCTTAGCACATACGAGAAAGCAACCGCACAATTGAATCAAAACGATCACCTTTATCAAATTTCATTATTAAATCACAAATTCTCCCCGATCAAAATATCAAACCCTTTGAGATTTTGGATCTCAAATGATTTAATCAGTTTGGAAAACATGGGAGAATATGTGCCAGTTTAAATACTCATCTTGTTTTTGATAAATCCTCCTCCTCAACATGTGCATTGTGTATTTGAAATCGTTTGGCACATGGAGGCAGGAGTGCCTTTGAAGGACTAAAACCAATTATATTTAAAAGCAGATTTGAGATTTAAAACACGATCTCTACTCGATCGAAATATCAAACCATTTGAGATTTGTGATCCCAACCGATTTAAATCTTTTAGAAAAATTTGGGAAAGATGTGGCAAGATTCAATTTTGAAAGATGATGATATGACCATTTTAAGACATTAAAGATTGTTAGTGTCGTATGATAGTTTCTAAGAGATCTTTAAGTAAAACAAAACAATTTCACAATCAAACAAGAACATAAAAATTTCATTTTGAAAGACCTTGATTCTAAAAAAATCATACCATGACATAACATTAAATCTTTAGATCACCACTTATATTGTACAATCCGGACTTTTATGAAGCAATATTGATTGAAAATAATTTATTTTAAATCACTCTCCCTCAATCGATGACCAAGTCGATAATTGAGTGACTTAAGTTTTGATAAAATGAAGTCCGTGATTTTCAAAATTTAGTCCAATATATTTTCAAACAACATTTTTCCATTTTCAAAACAATTTAATTCAATTTACTCAAAATTGTTTAAAATGGTATCCCGCACAAAGATTCGTTAGTGGTTGAGCCGCTGTTGTTGTTGTTGCCGTAGGGTTTGAAGAAAACCGCTCACGATGCAATGAGACTTCTTCTTACGCTGCATTTTGAATGCCAACCGAGGTCAAATTAAGCTCCGCTTCTTCAATCACTTAGAAGAAAACCGTCACGATGCAAGGACACCTCTTACGCTGCATTTATGCCAACTCTCCATTGAAGTCCAATTAAGCTCCGCTTCTTCATTTGTCAACCCAAGATATAGTTACCCTTTCCTTTCGGCATCCAATCATATTAACTGTGGGATCCGGATCGGAACATTCTTATAACCAATATACCGCATACATTAGTGAACACACATACAGATATATGGTGGTCGACATCACCCAAACAAGAATCGACTAATAAAATTCTATGCAACATATCAATCGATCATTTAAATGTATGGGAAAATGTGTTCATCAAACTCTAATTATCTAAACCTAGCAATCATATCCTTGGCACCTAGTCCTTCAACATAGGTTAACATCATTTTAATTAAGCATATTAGGATAATTAAGAAAGCTCGTTAGAAGATATAGATTTGAAAACATTTTCCCTCAACCAATAACTCATTTTATAAAAGATTTTAAAAGTCTTTCAAATCATTGATTGAGTTTCCAAATTTTATAAAAACTCAAACCGATTGATTTTAAGCAACTCATTTTCCACCATTTTTGAAAACACAACAAATATTTTTAGAAGAATTTTAGACGGAAAACATTTGTGTAGGAACAATGCCTTTTTGACAACATGCTTTCCTTGTATTGTTTTAGGATAAGTGCACGAAATATTTTGAAAATAGATTTAGCGCAACACTTTCCTTCCTTTAAAGAACGGGTTGCTATCTGAAATAATAGCAAGCCATGGTTTTAGCTCGGGTTACAATCAAATAATCAGAAGCCATTTTTGAAGCCCGGTTCTGATCTCAAGTAATTGTAAGCCATTTGATTTGTGACATGTTTTGAAAAGAATATTTACACCTCTCGCCGAACTTCATCTATGGTCCCGTGCCATTATTGAATGACATTTCTAAGACCGTAGATGTTATCGATACCGTAAGACATGTCTTGAGAAAAACATATTTTTGGTCTTTTTCAAATTTTTCTAATTTTTATGGGTTTTTGTAGGTTTTATAATTTTCTATTTTCTTTTGTTGGTTTTATATTTTTGTATTTTGCTTTTAGAAAAAATATATACAAGGATAGAGTAGATGATATAATTTAAGAGGATGGTGATACGAGTACCGAGATAAGGATATCAAGCAAAGACGTCAGAGAAGATAGAATACGCCATCTCTTAAATTTCCACCACCAAAGCTTCCAAGGGCTCTTGAATTGAAAGAAATAGAACCATCGAAAGTGAGACTTTGCGCTTCCCCAAACCGAAAATCCTTTAGGCGAAAGCAGATTCAAGCTCTAATTCAAGCTTGCCTTAGCTGTGTGCATAGAAAAGCACACCATTACCATAAATCCACCGCCCATTTAAGAACGATAATCGAGGATCTCCATTCGGGTTATATCATCAAGAAGAAGAACAAGAACGTTTCATCCCACTCTTTAAATTTCTTCTCAAATTTCATTACCATCAAGTCTCAAGCAATCCATTCCAAAAGGTGTCAAGAGACCACTTCCCCACGTAGTTGAATTGATGCAATCGGCTCTTTGTATAATGCTCAAGAACTCTCCCAAATACACATCATGAGGGAATGAAAAACCTTCCCATGTTCACATTTTTCTTCCCGGATGATCGTGTATGAAGCTCAAGAACCCAAGTACACCAATACCCAAGAGCTCTCCGAATACACATCATGAGGGAATGAAAACACCTCCCATGTTCACATTTTTCTTCCCCGATGATCGTGTATGAAGCTCAAGTATCCAAGTACACCAATACCCAAGGAAGGAATAATCGATAACATTGAAGAAGGTGCCAAGTCATCGATTATCTCTGCGGATGACAATCTGCGGATGTCAACTCCTAATAAGTGATTATATCTCGAATCACCGATTAAGCCCTCAGTGAAACAAATGAGCGCCCCAATGTACACACTCTCTGTCCCCTGATCATTGCGATACCATCAAAATCACCACACACTAGTGTACCTCTTTTATCTTCAGAAACTATCTCTAACATCACTTCCCCCACGTTGTTGGAATAGTAACACTAAAAGCCTTGATGAGTAAGACCTTGAGTTTCTCTGCGTTCATGACATTTGTTTTCCCGGGATATCTTCAATCACTTAGAAGTATTAAGCTTCATCAAGTTTACTCGCCATGAGTCAAACCTTGAATTTCTCTGCGGTAATAACATTTGTCTTCCCGGGATATCTTGATTACTTTGAAGTATTAAGTTCATCAAGTTTACTCGCTTTGTGTTTGTCTCCTTCCCTTGCTAGTATTGACACTTGTAATCAAGAACATTGTATAGGCCCAAATACTTGAAATCTTTATGAGAAGATCGCTTGAAGTCTTTGTGAGAATCAACATGTCAATAATGTGAGCAAGTCTAATTGGGCATTAAATTCGACATATCACATTCCCCAATTAGTGCTCCCCTAGACCGACAATCTTTTGATAAATGCTTGAATTGAGAAGAAGTCTTTAAATAATCAAATGCAACTCGCCTTTAGTCTTCTAACATGTAGTAGAAAATGCGAATCGATCAGACTCGACCTTCTTCAAGATTGTCCGGTTGGGGAATGGATAGTTAACATCTTCAACTCACCAAAACACAAGAACATCACCAAAAGCATCCCAATTAATTTACATCTTGCAAATCCCTTAATTAAGATCCTCCCAATCAAACAAGAATAGAAAGATGTTCAACAAGGAAATCAAGAATCACCGCAACATACACACGAAATGGTAACACCAAGCAAACAATCACATCAAACAAGAATGTAAGGTTGTTCGAATCATCATGTTGATACGCACGTGAAGCATTAACCGAAGCACTTTGTCAATAAACTCATATCACCTGTGAAGATGTCAACCAACGGCTCTTAGAAGAGAAAAAACTCCATGTGAAGATTACCCGATAAGAAGAAGCTCGGTTCTTACATGAGTTTAGAGCCGTATGACCATTTATATTCTCAAATATCAATCAACAATGCAAAAATTCACACTTTTCTCCCCTCAAGAATTGCATACGGAGATGCCATTCTTGATTAAATAAGTGAAAATCATCCGAATGTTCTATTCACGCCTCTCCCGCAAAATAAGCACGTGATGTCGCCATCTTCATTATAATCGAGCAAGTGGAATGAGAAAACAATCGGTGGTAGCCCGGTTCACTGAAGACCAAGCGCATGGAAAAAGTATGAAGCATGTTGATGAGAATGGTCATAATAAGAAGATTTCTCTTCTTCCAAGATAATGCGCATCAAGCGCATACATTTCTTTTCTTTAACGAACGAGGCATGAACCGATGTGTTCATACGTCATAAGAAGATTTCTCTTCTTCGGAAGATAATGCACACCTAAACGCATACATTTCTTTTCTTTGGAGTACGAGGCTCGAATCGATGTGAACAAACGCCACAATCTCTCTTTTCAACTCTCTTGGCAAAACATGTAATCAACCCCATTATCATTCTCAGAGGCTCTTTGTCGTGACAACCGATGGAGATAACCCAATATGATGAATTTGACCTTGAAGTAAACTAACCCGAACTCGTGACTTAAACTTGCACATATGAAACAAAGAGCGTGTCGAGACTTCATGCCCATTTGAATCTCTAAGTACTCTATACTCTTCAACCAACCAACCATCAAGTATAAGACGACATCACCTCTTGAAAATCCACAATTAAATGTGACACCGAGCACTACAACGTAACTCCTTAAAGTGATAGTTATTTTGTGGCAAAAGAGCCCAATTTCCCTCGTGGTAAAAGAAAAAGACTCCCAAGAATAACTAGATTTCCGTGTCTTCGTTTTTAATAATAAGCTTGAACAAGGATCATGAAGAATCTTCATCCAACCATCCCCGATACCTTCGGATACTAAGTACACTCTCCGTGATAATTCACTTCAACCTCAAAGAAATAATAGTGAATTAACTCCGTTGTCACATCTTCTCCGAATCGCTCAAATCTAGCCTTCTTTGACATTTAAACGAACTTTGATAATGGTTTCATCCCGACCATGGTTAAATGCACATAACCCCGTAAAACCATATAATAACCAAACCGCCATGACAAATATCCAAACACACATCCAATTCATGAAGTACACTCTTTTATCCTTCTTCAAATGTAAAACGTAGCACCAACATCAAAAGAGATCTCAAATACACTTTCCTTTCTCCAAGATGGTTCCATCATTACGGATTTTACAACTCTATGGTTTAAACCGAGAAATAGTTTCTTCGCGGGATTTTACAAAACCAAGAGTAAACCGTAAGAAAGATCCGAAATGCACTTTACTTTTACCAGATGTTTCCATTGTCACGGATTTCACAAGTCTATGATTTAAACCGAGAAATAGTTCTTTCGCGGGATTTTACAAAATCAAGACAAAACCGTAAACAATGTTAGCATGAATTTGTAATGACCACTTTGGTTTTGGTAAATATCTGTTTTAGGAGAACATGCAGCGGTTCATCAACGGTCCATAATCCAACATCAACAACATCATCAACCAGTCAATACACACATTGGTAAACACATCATTCATGCATTTTGTCGGCAATTGTAGTGACCACTTGAAGAAGTAAACCCGATATACCAAACTTGATCATGAAGTAGAATTCCCCGGATATGTTACTTAAACTTGTACTCATCCTAGTGAAAAGAAACGTGTACCCAATGTACAAAACCTCTTGAAATTCTCGATCGAGTGAGACATCAAGTGATAGTTACGTTGTGGGTAAAGCGAGAAAGAGTCACAACCGTAATTAAATAGCCAAGTCTTTATCACCCTCTATAAATGCCCAAACAAGTCATCTTCGGAAGGGTAGAAAGAAAGAAGACGAAATAAGTAAACGAGCCCGAAAATCTCACTTCAAACCCAAATAAGAAATATCAGTAAACATCCCCGTAGTCAACTTTGTTCGATAACCATTCAAGCCGTGACGAAAAATCCTACGTGGAGATGTATAAACCAAAGTATCAAACCCCATAACATGATAAATCTCATTGTCATAGCCAATCACACTAGTCAAATTTGTAGCCCAGTCCATATTTCTCATACAATAACATATACTAGTCCATTCTTGATTCATTCAATGCCCATGAAAGCAAATCACTAAATCCAATTCAACACTTAATGCATTGTGAGATTAACTTAATCAATGAACTTAACCAAATATTAAACTTAACCAAGGCTCATCATCAAATCTCATAACACAACGAGTCTCAGCATCAAGCATTAAAGCATTAGAGGACCCATGACATCAAAGACCCAAGTCCAAATCTAACTCAATTAATGACACATGATCCATGTCAACATTTATCAATAAACGCTCAAGCCCGGTCCAAGAATTATCAGACCAAAACTATGACTAGACCAAAGAAACCCTTTATCTAATTTTAACATCTCGAATGCAAAGTTGTCTACATATAGTTCATGCGTTTGTCGTACCAGGTCTAAAATCCCATTTGTCAATATCTCCAAATAACTTAGGTACTCAATCCCATTCGTAAATAAATCATACCAACCCAATCCAAATCAGATTTATTACAAAAAGTTTCGGCCCATACACTAATTAATCCAGTCAAATGCAAAAGTGATGCTCGAACTAATTAATAACCACGATTCCGTCCAACGACACGAATACAATTTGATCACAAAGCCCAAGTCAATTCCCAAGAAATCACCCGGTATAATAAAGATCATTAGTAACAGTCCAACCAAAATACCATGAATTTGATTGAAATGCACATTATCAACAATATACCTCAATTTGATTGAAAATACCATCCAGTTGCTAAACCAACATACACGACCAACGGACCAAGTGACCAATACCAATTAATCGAAAAACACGTTGCCACAGATTGGAAGCCCAACCAAGAATAATGTCATCCAAAAAGTGGAGGCCCAACCAAATTGATCAGCCAACTCCGGTCCATTGAACAAAATTAAGGCCCAAGAAAAATGAGTATCCGGTAATAAGTAGTATCTCATCTCAACCCTAAAAATTAGGGTATAAAATATACTCATCTCCCTTTAGCCCTAATACTACTTCACAAAAAATTCGCCCCCACCTTTTCTCTGACTTAATCTCACGCAGTAATCTCAATCTTATTCAAATCTTTTCACTCACGCAACCAACAACAGATTTGCCAAATCACCATCTCAATCCCATCAATATTGAATCCAAATGTGACTTCCATTGAATCTGATTATCTTACATATGATAAACTTAGTGACCTTGCCACAGGGATGGCTGCGGGTCGACGTCTTTAGACTTAGCCACAGATTTGGCATCGAGGACAAGAATCATTTAAAGCCACATGTATGATTCATGCACCAAGATTGACTTGATATTCGATTCTCCACAGAGGTAGGTTTTAATTATCATGGATGTTGTTTTTATTTCGAGTCAAGAACGAAATGAAAGAAAAGTGATAATATAATTGTTATAAACTTTTCTTTATCATTCGGATATTTAACAAGAAGCATAGCTTCATATAGATCGATGATGTTAAATATATTTCGTGTGCTAGAAAAAAAATCTTGATGTAGCATTGAAAAAACACGAAAGACGAGACAGAGATCTAAGTTAACATAGGCCAATGATGTTCGAATGAGACTGAGGTCATGGTGAGCGAATGGTAATAGAATTTGTTGACTGATGATGGTTTTATAGACTGAAGTCGTGAGTCATGGTGTATGGTTTTCATGGTATTTGAGTAGTGGTCAAGTGGTCAAGGTCTATCCTCTTCTTCATCCTTTCTGTTGCAGTCAAGTCGTTAAGTCTTTCTTTTTCAACATGTTTTAACTGCCAAGTCGCTAGGTTCTTTTTATACAAGTCGCTAACATTCAAACACATCAAGTCGCTAGCAGTTTTTCAAAGCAAGTCGCTAGATCTTTAAGTCAAGTCGCTAGCCAAAGATTTTCAAACCAACTCGCTACACTCTTTCAAAGCACAACACGCAGCTTATAAATATAAGTCGCTACTGTTTAAAGAACACAACTCGCCACGACTTGTAAATACAAGTCGCTAGGCCTATTGCTTTTACAACTCGCCACACATTTTCAGAACAAGTCGCTAACTTAATATCACCTAACTCGCTAAAACCAGATACAAGGAATCTGGACGACTTGTCAAGACAAGTCGCCATGAAGAAATGACCAACTCGCTACGAAGAATGACCCCAGAAAAAACAGCATAAAACTGCTTTATTTTGACAGTTTGACCAAAGTATGACCACCGTTTTACGCTTTGGTAACCTCATTCACTCGTGCAACTCAAGGACCTGAAAACCATATTAGACCATAAAATATTAGACTCAAACCAGTCAATAACTTAAAGGACAGAAAACCATCTTTGACCAAAAGTATACCATAACTTGTAACACAACTGTTTGGAAATGTTTGACACAAACAAGAGTAAACAATGATAGGACCATATGATATTATTGTTTAACACCAAATAAGACATAAGTATCAAGACAGAAACAATTTTACACAGTTGAAACAAGGTTCGAAACACATACAAATCATCAAAACACAACAACCTTGGCTCTGATACCAATTGTAGGATCGTAATATTTATTGTGTTGATGATTCGGGTGGTCTTGGATGATCAAAATACATGTTTGCCATAGTTAGAGAGTTAGTAGAGAGAGAGAGGGTGTTCTTGCTAGAGGTTTACACAAAAGTATGGAATATTAGATTGAAAGCACCACCCTTCCATGGATGGAAGGGTATTTATACTTACGACACAACGACCTCCTATCGGCCTCGGATCGGTGTCTGATGGGTAAAGACCGTCCTTCCTCCACGGTGTTACACTACGCTAAACTACGCTACTAAATAACTAAATAAACTACTAAACAACAAAAATAACGACACGTCTACGAGCTAACTTATGCTAGATCATAATTGGGGTGACCGACACTTTAACATGGAATTTTCTAATTCCTAACAATGCACCAGCACAGCTTGGGATACAACCAGCTCTTACTGCAGCTCAAGGATCTCAGTCTTAGCCATCCCAAGATAAGAGGAAAAGGGTTGAATCGGAACCTGAATTCAAGGTTCCTGGCCTTGACTGCAACAGGGAGCTGGCAGGAGGGGTTAAGTTTGTGAATTTCTTGGTTATAGAAAAGCCTGAAAGAGGACTTTTCTTTATTGATGTCTATGGGAAACCAACATTCCAAAGGTGGAGTGACATTGATCTGGCAGGGGTGTCTACAATGGAAAGCTACCTACTAGTGGCCTCTTAAACCAAACTCCGTAAAACATCGGGTTCTACATCGACGAATGCCAAGATAAGAGAGCACCCGACAAAGAAACCCTCCTAAAAAGAAACAAAAGCTAGAAGCATCGAGAATCCATCTTGATTGACATCATATGCTTTATCATTTATCTTTTGTACTAGTGATAGGAACTATGTAATCTGATCAATAAATGATGTATGTTTTGTTAAAATATTCAGTGTTCCTTATTATGTTCATTAGTACATTCAGTGTAAGAAGAAGCCATTTGCTCACTTACACTAATCAAACACTTAGGCTATTTGTATATCCGAATAGGGGGAGACTGTTGGGTTCAGTGAATACCCAAATCCCTTAACTCGAGGATTTGAATAGAAAATACCCTAAGTGTTTAGTCCCTTCAACACTAACAAGTCACTGAGCGCATAGACACTCAGTGAGTTGTCTTCAGGATACTTAGTAAGAGACAAAGAAGAAGTCTCTCCACTCAGTAAAGCCAAAATTAAGGGGTGAAGACTGAGTCAAGAAGAAGATGGTGGATTCAGTGAGTGATGACAATAACTTACTGAATCCCAAAACTCCTCACCAACTACTATCACTGAAGACAAACTAAAGGCAAAGACTGAAGGCTATGAAGACTGAAGAATGAGCAGGACAAGGCGGGATAAGTTTGAACAAGACGAAGTCCTTATCAACCAAAGTCAAACTTTCCCTGAATTACTAACTACCAGGCTCAGTGTCATCACTGACTAGAAGAAAGTAGCCTTATCACTTACCCTAGATAGCTATGTAAGCAGAGACAAAATACTTCAAGATTTTGTCTTCTCAGAACTGTCGCTTGTCCTCTAGGATAGAGTTAAAACCACACTTGTATAAATAGCATAAGAGTTGGAGTGGAAGATTTTAAGCTTGTGGATTAATTGTAAAACACACACACAAGCCATCTTTCACTCCTCCAAATGCAACTCTATCCATGAGATAGCTTAGTGGTACCTTTGTAGTTGTGCTCAGACTTAGCCTGAGCTTAGTGAGGAGATACCATACTTTGTCATTTCAATCCCGAGTACTATTCGGCAAGTACTTGGGTAATGTATTCTTTTTGATTTGTTTCTAATAAAGAATATATAAGTTGAAAATTAATCAGTGTGTTTTTATTTGCTTCTTTTCAGTCATTATTCACAATCAATTATTTTAATTGTTTTTTTTATTGTTTTATACGATTGTGAAACGGGAACAACAAGTGGTATCAGAAAAGGCTGATTATAAAACCCTTTTTAAGCTGCTCAAAAACGTTTTTAAATCTGGATCCTAATGGCTGAAATTGATGTGCCCCAACTTGTCGACAAAAAAGGTGGAGCTTATTCAGCTGTTGCCCCTCGACTCGAAGTTGGTAAATTTAACAAATGGAAAAAGCAAATGCTTTGCTATTTGACTGGATGGAACCTTACTACATTAAGTGTATTAATGAAGGTCCATTTATCCCAAAGATGAAGGTTTTCCTAAACACAAGCTCGATGAACTCGGGATTTGAAGAGAGTGGTCAACCAGACCAAAGGCTCAAAAGTATCATCATATCTTGTCTTCCGATGATGTTATGGAGTCTGTTATAGGATGTAGTAT
Organism: Chrysanthemum lavandulifolium; assembly: GCA_022545495.1. Lineage (NCBI taxonomy): Eukaryota > Viridiplantae > Streptophyta > Magnoliopsida > Asterales > Asteraceae > Chrysanthemum > Chrysanthemum lavandulifolium. The sequence goes on along the minus strand of CM040244.1, from coordinate 132,646,737 downwards.
GCCTAAAAACCTAGGATGACCTGGTCCACAGTCATGAAGGTCCCTCGATACCAAGGAGAACAGATTATGGACACGAAACTTAAGTATAACACCTTGTGGCTAAGGACTCGTAAACTCGTCTCAAACTTACACCGGTACAAAACTTTGTTAAATGAACTGTCAAATGATGGTTTTAAGTTGTCCAAACATGAAATCAATGTTGGTTTTATCCTTCAAACATGCTATGTTTTACCAACCACATCCGCACAAAGGAAGTTGGACTCATGATCACCCCTTACAACAAATAATTGGAAATCCTTCTAAACTCGTCTAAACAAGAAGTGCAACACTAGATTACAGTTTCTATAATTTCGTCCTGAGTAAAGTAGATTTTGCCAACATTAAAGCTGCACTTGCAGATCCCGACTGGATTATCGTATTGCAAGAAGAAATAAACCAATTCATACATCATGACGTCTGGCGAAGGGTTCCAAAACCTATAAGAAAACTTATAATTGCATTGAAATAGATTCTGAAGAACAAATTAGATGAAGAAGGTGAAGTAATCCGTAACAAGGATCGCCCTGTAGCAAAAGGTTACAATCACCAAGAAGGAATTGACTTTGATGAATCATTTGAACCAGTAGCAAGGATCGAAGAAATACGCTTATTCTTGGCTTATACATATCATAAATCTTTCCCTGTATACCAAATGGACGTGAAAACGGCCTTTTTCTATGAAGAGTTAGAGGAAGAGGTGTATGTGAGTCAACTAGAAGGCTTCATTGATCCTGACCATCTGGATGATGTCTATGTTCTTGACAAAGCTATCTACGAACTCAAGCAAGCTCCACGAGCATGGTACAAAGTGTTGTCAGAATATCTGCTCAAACACAAAGTCATCAAAGGTTCAATCGATCCAACTTTGTTTATAAGGAAAAAGGGTGATGACATCATGATAGTCCAAATCTATGTCGATGATATTATTTTTGGATCCACGAATCCTAAGTATTGCAAAAAATTTGAAAATATCATGCGACAAAAATTTGAGATGAGCATGATGGGAGAGTTAAAATTCTTTTTGGGTCTACAAATTAATCAAACTCCTCGTGGTATCTTTATTCATCAAAACAAATACACGATGGAAATTTTGTAAAAGTTTGGAATGGATAAATCTAACTCTGTAAGTACACCTATGTATCACAAGCCTACACTATATGAGGATAAAAGTGGAAAACCAATTGATGCTACAAGATACCGTAGTATGATTGGTTCACTCATGTATCTAACATCTAGTCGGCCTGATATTCATTTTGTTGTTTGTATGTGTGACCGTTACCAATCACGGCCAACAGGAAAGCACCTTACTGCTGTGAAACAGATCTTTCGGTACCTTAAAGAACACTTTACATGGGCCTTGTGTATACGAAAGACTCTGGCTTCGAACTAATTGTCTATTCAGATGCAGATTATGTAGGTTGTCAAATTGATTGCAAAAGTATTTCAGTTGCTGCTCAATTTATGGGAGAAAATTTAATCAGCTGGTCTTCTATGAATCAGAATCACACTGCCTTATCCACTGCAGAAGTTGAATACATATCCCTATCTGGATGCTGTGCACAAGTAATATGGATGAAAACATAATTAACGGACTATGGCTTCTTTTTCAACAGAATCCCAATTTATTGTGATTTGCAAAGCGCCATCGCCATCTCTTGTAACTCATACAACACTCTAAATCTAAGCACATAGCAGTCAGATACCATTTCATCAAAGAATATGTAGAAAGACGGACTGTGGAATTGTACTTTATGAAAACTAATTACCAAATTGCTGACTTCTTCAAAAAAGCATTGCCACATGAAAGATTTGAATATCTACGACAACGTCTAGGAATGGCAAGTATACAGGCTGTCAATGATGAATAAACGGTCAAAGAAGTCAACAAAGTAACAGTCAACATACATCTAGTAAAACAATTGGGTTATTCTTTACTCATAAAGGTTGTTGGTTACCCATTTTTAAGGAAAAGACCATGAACATACGCTTCACTGCGTCAATCCTTCATATAAGAAGATAAGTCTTCTTTTTATCATGAGCAAAATTTATACAAGATTTTTCAAAAAGCTTTTTCCATAAAAACCTTTTTCTAAATTTTTTTGCTCATGATATACAAAGTGTTGAGTATGTTTTTATGATTATTAATTTAATCTTTTTTAGCTCAAGACTTAATAAAATGTCAAAACCAACGTTGCCCGCTTCAAGAATGGATCAAAACAGTTTAAAATATTAAGCTATTTCTGAGGGGGATCAATATTTTGATATAACATAAAAGATCAATATTTGATCTAAAATGTTTTCAAAATTACTTGTTAAAATAAAAAGGAGTTTGTGTGGAAAAGTGCATTTGTAAAAAAAAAACTTTCAAAATTCTTTGTGAACCCTCCTCTAATTCAAATATTTGTGAATCGGTTAAAAAGTCAAAAAGTTTAAAAGATTTATTAACTACTTTCGCCTTCACGAAGAAAACACACATACAACACTCTTGCTCACAACTCTCTCACTCACAAAAGTTTCTCTCGCAAAACTCTCGCACAATCGTCTACTTTGATTCTCGTGTTTCTCGTGCAAAAGTAAGATTTCTAAACCCTTTAACACATGTTTTTGAATCATTTTTTTGAATTACATAATCTGTTATCCATTACATTAATAGCAAATTTAGGGTTAGGGTTGTGTTTAGGTTTAACACAAAGATAAACATTAAGGTTGCGATTTATAGAGTTTTGTATGAATTCTTGTTGTTAGATGACTAAGGATAAGTGTTTAGATCATTTGTATTAAAGAAAATTGGGTATTAAACGGTTAGATTTGGGTTAAAACGGATCAAATTGGGTCGAAGGTAAATAGTTGCAGTTGCGACACCAATAATGTTGATTTGCGACACCAATAATGTTGATTTGTGACACTTAAGGATAGGGCCAAAACTGAATATTATTATAAAATCTGCAAGAATTTTGTTGCGACATCACTTGTGCACAAAAGTTGCAGCAGACATCTTGCGATAGCCCTTTTCCAAAATGTTGTGATAGCCTTTAGTATCACAACTAAAACTTGCGATACCTTTTTTAAACTGACTGCGACAATTGACCATGTTGTGACAATTGACCATCTTTGTGATATCAAGATTTACGAGAATTTTTTTACCCACTCATTTCTAAATGTTACTCTGCCAAAACTTTCAAAAATATTTACAAGACTTTTACAAGTTTTACACTCATAAAAACTCTTATAAGTATTTTTCTTAATTTTGACAAAGTATCACTTTTGATCAAAATTACTTTCCAAAAACTCATAGCTTGTTCAAAAACTTAAAGTTTTGATAAAATTATTTTTTTAAACACTTGAAGTTCAAAAACTAAGTCTATCTATAACAAAAGTGTATTTCTCAAATTCGCAAATCAATTTTTATGAGAAATATTCAAGTTTTCTAAAAACAAAGATTTTCAAAATTTGTGAATTCAAACTGCATAAGATTAGTTTAGTTTTGATTAGACTAGGATTGTATCCCGATATTGCCTTTAAGTAATTCGAGATGCATATGTTTAATTACTCTAATTAGACTTATCTATGATTGCACTTTGTTAAGTATACACTTTGTGTATGACATTTTATTATGTCATTGTGAATGGATGATTTTGACGGATTCAAATTTAGATTTTTCTTTGTTGCCAAAGCTATGGATTATATTTAAAACAGTTCAAGCAACCTTGTATTATTTCACACTCAACTGTTTTTCCGAAATGCTTTTGAGACGACTCAACACTATCTTAACTAAGAATATGTCATCTTCAAGGTGGTTATTAGGGCTAGTTGTCATGTTAAAACTAATAATGTATCCCTTTAGCTACGCAACGTAATAGAGTATTCAAGGTTTTGATACGTTTAGGGTAATCTCTCTCTTATGCAATAAAAAATCTTTTGAGATGATTTGTATGTGATTTAACCTAAAAATTCTCATCTTCAAGATAGTTATTAGGAATAGTTATCACCTAAAAGTTGATAATGGACACCTTTAACTAGGCAACGTAATAGAGAGTTTGAAGTCATCTAGAAATCTCACGCTCGTAGAATTAAATTATCTTTGCAAATGTTTTCTACACAAGTTATCTGCTATATACTAGATTACTTAAGTTTGAATTAAAACGTTGATACTTTTTCCCAAAACTTTCAAAGACAGTTAGATGAACGTATATATTGTAACACATGAGCACATAAAACAACGTTCAATCTAAACCTCAAAATTCTTTGAAAAAGTATCATTCAAAACAACCTTTTGGTGAGGAAAACAAAAACAGAGAGAGAGAGAATTAAATCGCATGTTAAAAGAAAAGATAGAATGCGTTTATCCTATAAAAGCAAGAAAGCATAAGAAAAAATCTTGAAAATAAATATGCTTGAAAAAGAAATGCCATAGCATGCAAAAACAGACATAGTGAAAAATAAAAAAACCTAAATTTATCCTAATACTTACAATTTTCATATCAATTTCAGAATCACATTTCACAGATGGCTCAAGAACACGACCAACCACAACACATCCAGGAAAAAGTTCCAGCAACTCATGTTCCTACAAATGAAGAACTTCTCCCGATGGTTGAATTCTTCAGAATTGGTGAATGTAATCATCAATTCATATTTGAAAAATTTGCGTACGATCATCTAATTATCCCTGAAATACTCTGAAACCGTCCATTTTATCTTGCCTTATTGACGCAGGATTTCTAACCAGGTTTTAATATTTATAACGTCTCGTCTACCTAAGGTATACCTAATACACTAACAGTAAAAGTCTACCCGGTGGTGTGTAGTGAAGTAATCGGTAAAGCTGAGGTCGTCCCAAGAGCTATGCGTGTGGATCTAATTTAAGTTATAGTGTCACTATTTTTAAAAGGGCTTTTTATAATTTGATTAATTAACTAATGAAATGAAATAAAATAGAATGAGAATAAAAGTGGGAGGTGAATCAATAGAGAGAAATATGCTAGCCTAGTTACTAATCTTGTTATGTTATGAAACCCGTCCGGTCAGATCTTAGGTCTCCTCTAAATTCTTAAGCACTTTCGTTTGGAAGGTGATCGTTGGGTAAAATTCTCATGCAAGATAGTGATAGTCCTATGGTCAATTCTTACCACTACTCGCAACCTGATTCACTAGGGTCCTATGGTCAATTCTCCTAGCTTCCTAGATACTACCCAAACTTTCATGCTACCAAAATGAGGGTGTCCCAAAATAAGCAAAGAAAGTATACATATAAAGCGATATGAAAACGAGAAAACTACATCATAACAATAACAATTTTATAACTAGGCTAACACCAAAGGTATTTAGCCAATCATATTAAAACATGCAAAAAGTTAAATGTTTAACATCATGAATTAAATACAAGAATATAATATGAAATACTAAAACTTATGAAGTGTATGGTGTGAATTCTACTTTGGAAATGACTTGCATGCTGCTGAATAATGCCTTGAAGTCGTACCCTAGTCATTCCCCTGGGAAGGGGTTACAAGAGATCTCCCAAAATGCAGAATTATGATATGTATTTATTGTCTCAACTAAATTACGGCGTAACCTCTAGGGTTAGTTACACCGTAACCTTTAAATCTAGGACGATCTTATCCTCAGTGATGAAACTATGACGTAACCTAAAGGTAAGTTACGAACGTAGAACTCTCGTTAACCACTTTACGCCGTAACCATGAAAGTGGTTACGTCGTAACTTCTTTTGCCCACAAAATTCTTCTAAGTCTTGGAAATATATATATGGCGTAACTTGTGTAGGAGTTACGCCGTACCTTGGTCAGCGTTGACTTTGATGTTCTAGTGTTAATCTTTGTTACAGCGTAAGTAGAGTAAGGATTTATGTCGTAACTCTTGTCTGGTCAACTATCTCTTATATATTTTCATTAATAACCTTCCAATTCCGCGTCTTTTCGCTCCTATGCTCATTATTAGCCTGAAAACTAAATATTAACGAATAAGAGTATATATTCAAGTAAAATATCAGGATTATTTGATGTTATCAAATATCCCCCAACTTGAACTCTACTTGCCCTCAAATAGAACTTATTAGAATCATTCTCAAAAAGATATCTCCTAAAAGACTTGGAAAATATGAATTTAAAAACTTTTTATGCTAGAATTTATCAAAGCCGAACACCTCATGAAATGGGAACAAAACACTCACACTCTCTCTATTCTAAGTATCAATTTTGGGGTGGTCACTCATTGCATGGTCATAGCATGTATTATATCATAGGCTTGGCAGTTACACAAATCTCCACCACTAGAGCTAAGGTCAAGACAATACTAAAAAACAATATTGGTGAAATATATATATATATATATATATATATATATATATATATATATATATATATATATATATATATATATATATAGTAGGTATGAGAACCCTAAGATATTGCCCAAGACCGCCAAAATTCGGGTTTAGGTTTTACTCCACAAAACTACCTCTCCAAAAGTATGAAAATTCGAATTCTATATATAGAGTTACAACATGCGACGGCGTCACTATTTAAATGTCACGCCGTCGAATCGCCGCCATTAGGGTTTCGTCTTAACCACGTCAACCTTGTGACGGCGTCACCTTATATATGTGACGCCGTCGGCTTCAGCTTCTGACGCTGTCGGGATCTGAATCTAGGCCGTCTGAGTTGTGACGCCAAACTGACGCCGTCGGGTACAAAATAACAATTTCGCTACTGAGCCGTCATAAATTTGGAGCATGTTGCGACGACGTCACCTTCTAACTCTGACGCCGTCACCTTCAATTCAAGCAGCTTGAGTGTCTTGATCTTGACTTGGCCATTTTCTTCATATATTCACGCCTTTTCGTCCGAATAAGTGTCATTCCAGCAATTTGCCTTCAAGAGACCTAAAAAGTGAAAAGGAACAAAATTAAAAAGTAATGGATATAAAAGTGGTCGATTAAGGGCTTAAATGACTCCTCAAAAGTGTACCTTTAAATCCTTATCAAATATCCCTACACTTGGTATTTGCTTGTCCTCAAGCAAATGTTTGCCAATTAATTTATAAGTTAGGGGTCATGAAGCATTAGTTTAGAACAATTCACAACAAGTATAAGCCCCAAAAGTCATAACAAGCACGGAAATTACATACTAGCACCTCACAAGTGGTGTTTAGATACTCTCATCTCTCGGTGTATATGTGATGAGTGTCAAATACTCATCATTTTGTACCATTTAAACCGCAAAACATCCGAAAACACTCGAAATGCATCAAAATGATAAAATATCACAAATAAGTGTTTTATGTGTTTTAAATGCAAAATATCAAAATCGATGAAAACATATCAAGTTTGCATAATTGGCGCTTTAGTCCCCAAGTTTCAAAAGTTGTCAAATCTAGTCCCCGGAATCCAAAAATATGGAGTTTTATCATTCAAGGTCCCCGAAATATTCTAAATTGTAAAAATGGTCCTTGAATGAATCTTTGGGCAAATGGCGTAAAAGGTCCTCAACTTTACAAAAGTGTCAAAATTGGTCCTTGGATATTTAAAATGGAAAATAATCAAATGTGGTCCTTGTACTATTAAAGATTGGCAAATTTGGTCCTTTTGACAAGTTTGAAAAGTTGCAATTTCACCCTCAACTTGGCGTAAATTACATGAATGGTCCTCAGATTAATAACAAAACCAAACTTGACCTCTTTGTATTATTAACCCACCAAAACCCAAAAGACCCCCTGTCAATATCCTTGAACCCCCCATTTTGAACCCCCGTCTATTAATATCCAGCGGTCAAATAAAGTCAACCCGCCAAAAAACCAGAAACACTGTTTATCCCCCTCACCCAATCCTACAAACCAGAAACCAGAGTGGTTTCCTCCACTTACCTGATTTCCACCTTTCCACCTCACCTCCCCAGTTGTATACCCACTCCCTTCCACCTCTACAATCTCCCAAAACTCATTAATTGAAAAAACATGCTTAAGACTTTTTTGGCGCCAAATCTCCACATGGACGAATATGATGAGTTAGAATGATCCAATGGTTCAAGTGAAGTGGGAAAGTCTCAGAGATGTCGACAAGGCTTAAAAAAGATCATTATAAAGAGGAGAGGAGCAATGTGAAGAGTATCTATTGTAAAATTAAAATTAGCTTATGTCGTTTTAGTTGATTTTTAAATTCCAGTGTATGTTTAAGCTTTTAAGCTTTGTATTTCAAGTCTTTAGTGTATAATAAAGCTTTTGTGAACATCAATTTCAGTTCTAAGTCCTCTTTTCGCTTTATGAAAATTTACTTGTTAAAATCTCAATGTGTTTGAATATTGTTATTAGTGGTTGTTTTGGACTCAAGAAGTTCATATAAGCTCCTAGAATGCTTATCTAAGCTTTTAGAAACCATAAAATCGTTCTAGATATAAAACTCAAAATTACCAAAATACAAAAAATTAGTTAAAATAAAAAATCAATGGAGATGAAGATCAAAGTCTGGAGCAGGGTAAATATTGGATTTCCCTTTGGTTTAGTGATTCTTGGGAAGCTATAGGAAGTGTTTACAGTCCTTGGTTCTCAGTTATAAGCTTGGAATAAATTTGTAAGCTTATTTCTTGATTTTGGCATTTCACTGTAGAACTACTTATCACTGTGTTTCTCTGTGTTTTTTATGCTTATTTGGTGTTTGTTAGTTAGATTATAGCCTAATATTGCATGCTTGTTCTCTATAATTTGTATTTACTAAAGATTTTATTTTGATGATTATAAGAGCATAATTATCATTCTTGATTTTTATGTTGTTATTATCGTTGTTTTATGCTTATTTAGTCTTAATATATAATATTATAAGATCTTAAATCGTGGCATGGTCTTAATCTTTGAAATCATTTGAAAAGCTTCAAAATGATTAAGTAAAAGGTTGTTTGGATTTGCTTGTTTAACTGTGTTAGAGGTTGGTCCAGCTATTGTTCTTGTTTGATGCGTGTCTCATTAGGTCATATTAGCTCATATGGACAATAAAAACCAGTGCTTGTTTAACCAATAGTCAAAATAGCTTTAAATTTCTATTAGATAATTAACTATTAGGATTTAGCTTATCAAATTCATCACAGTTGCTTAAAACTTGTTAACACAGCTTAAGTTCATCTTATTATAGCTTAATACATCATAATCAGTAAGTAGGATCAATCCAAAATTCATCAAAGTCAACTTAGCTCATTTTCTTAAAAGTCAAAATCTCCCCAATGCAGCTTGAGCTAGCCTATTTCACAAGCTCATTCAGAGCTCATTAGTGAGTACCACTTGTGTACCTTGGCTTTTGGAAAGCTAACCTAGTCTGTCTCTTCATTCCCGTGCTTATTTTCAACTTTGTAGCTTATTCAAGAGGGTCGCAAGTAGCTTTTGTTTGTCCCAATTTACTCAAGATATAACGAGTCTTTAAAGCATGTGATACAAGCTTTTTCTCAAGCTTGTCATAAGCTCATTAGTCAACCTCAGTGTTTGAGCTTGGACTTTTTGGAAAGCCCACCAGCTCATCTTGACACCTCAGTCCTTATTTAGAGCTTTTTAGCTTATTTAATAAGCTTAAACTCCTTGTGAATATGGCTGCAGGCCTGTTTGATTAGTTGGTTTAGGATTAGTGCTTATTAGCTTATTAATAGCTTATCAGTGTAGTCCTTTGTGTTTTTTAGCTTCATTTAAGTAGCTTAAGCTTGTTTGTAGCTTATTTCACTTTTGGTTCTATCTGTGAAGCTTGTTTGAGCTTGCAAAATCAAAATAAGCTCATTAGCCTAACTGTCTAAATCATAAGCTCATAAACTGCTTATTTTTAAGTTTTAAAATTTTTGTTTTCATTAAAGTTACTTATTTTTAGTAGTTAAATAGTTTTCAAAAATAAAAAACACAAAAACATCATTTTTAAAAATAGTGATATCGTTTATTTAATAGAATTTAGCTTTTTGATTTTTCTTTTCAGCTTATTATTAAGCACTTATTGTTTTTATAATTTTCTTAGATTTCTGTCATCATAGGATATTTTTAGAAAAAGTTTCATAATTTTCTTAGCTTGTTTAGTATTTATTAAAATTTAAAATAGTTAAAAGTATTAAATAATTAATAATAAATAAATAAAAAGCATAAAAAATATCTTTTCAGTTTTAAAATTAGTTTTCTATTATTTTAGATTTTTCCAAGTTAAAATTTCATTTTTTCAGGTTAATTTTATATTTTCTTGTATTTAAGTGTAATTTAAATAGCTAATAAATAGTAATTAATTAATAATAAATAGATAAAAAGTTTAAAAAATATATTTTCAGTTTTAAAATAAGTTTTATAATATTTTAGATTTTTCTAAATCATAATTTCATTTTTCTAGCTTTATTTCACATTTTCTTATATTTTAGAGTATTATTAAATAGTTAAAATAGTTTTAATTAATAATAATTAAATAAATAGTTATAAAATAATTTTCTTTTCCAATAATTATCTTTTATTATTAGGATTGTAAAAATATCATTTTCATATTTATAAGCCTTTTATTTCTTATATCTCACGTTTTATTTGGTACGTTTACGTAGTTTATTAAACGTACGTATTTACGTTTGTCTTATCTGATTGTTGTGCTTTATAAATCTGTATCCAAATACAATTCCAATCAATCAGTAGTGTAATTATCCAGCAAAATCCTTACTGATCACTATCCTTAGTGATTATTCGACATCTGAATTTGTTCAAACACCATTAAGTCTCCGTGGGACTTAACGACCTAGGAAAACACTATACTCATTTGGATTTAATTGCATTGGTTTTTGACTGTTTGAATTTTATTACGGTTGACCATTCACAAGTGGTTGACTTGTGTAATAAACTTGACAGTTTGGAGCGAATCAAATTTTGGCCGCCACGGGAGGTCAGAAGCGTGTTCTAAGCATTTTCGCACTGTACTTGCACAATATACCACCTATTGTAAATGCTTTTTTGTAAAGTTATCAAAATCAAAAGTTCATTAACACTTTTCCTAAAGTGTTAACAACACAAATATATATATATATATATATATATATATATATATATATATATATATATATATATATATATATATATATATATATATATATATATAAAACAACAAAACAATCGTAACGTTTTCTATCTTGTATTTTCTTTAAGGTGATTCTTAAAGAGATACGATTTGGTTAAACGAGACGCTGCCACAAATATTGTCCAAAAATTTTTAAACCCTTAGCACAAATCCATACCCACGTCTTTTCGGTGGTACTTAATAAATACATAAAATCAACCACCGCAAATCAAGGCAAGACACCTACCAACCGGGGTGTGAACATTAATAAGTTCCCAATCTTAAAGATCAAAACTTACCTTTGTGTCCTTGTGATTTGGTGTACCTTTTTCATAGAAGCCATTTCATTTGTGATTATTGGTTTAAGTTCACTTGTCGCTTTGCCTCGCATTTGTTTTGAAAACCGATTTTATACTTAGTGCATGCGACTCGCTCTTCCACTCTACAAGTCCACTTTCCGAGCTTGCAAATATTCCTCGAGACGTAGAGGACGCTCGCTCCTTCACCGTGGATCGAGGAACGCCTAGCATCACTACCCCCGTCGTAATGGCGAAGACAAACCTATGAATGAGCTTCTCCAAGCACCCATCGAGGGTTACGGAGATGCCATTATTGTCCCACCCATCGTGGCCGATACCTTTGAGCTCAAACCGGTTGCTTAACTGCAACCCAAAGCCAATTTTATGGTTTTGAGCGGATGATCCTCATGCACATATTCGATGGTTTAACAAGATTGCATCTACCATCAAATATAAGAATGTCCCACATGAAGCAATTAAGCTTCTTCCGCTCCCATTCTCTAGAGGACAAGCCCGGAATTGGCTTCGAGAAACAACCCCTGCTCCATTGAGACATGGGAGGATTTAGTCACTAAGTTTGTAACTAATTCTATCCTCCATCCCGAACTACAAGTCTTAAGAATGAGATAATGAAATTCTCTCAAAGATTTGATGAATCATTCGGGAGGCATGGGATCGTTATAAAGAGTTGCTCCACAAGTGTCCACATCATGGTTTTACCGAGTTAATGCAAATGGATACTTTCTACAATGGTCCGAGACAAGTGACCAAGACTCTTTAAATGCCTCCGCGGAGGTAATTTCTTGAGCAAGACCACAAAAGAAGCCTTGCAAATCATAGAAAACAAGTCACAGTCCGCCCTTTCCGAACAAAGACATATCGGCCTCGCCTAATGTTGGACCTTCTACTTCATCTCACGTGAGTACATCTAGCACCGATGCTAAGATTGACAAACTCACGGATATTGTTCGAGCTTTGGTTCTTGCTAACCAAAAGAAAGTCACTTTCACATGCACACCATCACATGGTGAAGTTAAGAAAGTCGAGGTCTCGTGTTACTTGTGGTGGCCCTCATGCATACTACAATCAGATCGCCACCGATGGTAGTCCGTTTGAAGTCAATACTATAGCCGGTACTTCACATCGTGGAGGTAATCAATACCGTCCTCAAATGAACCAAACTACCGTGCTAATACTTATCGTGCACCACCCGGTTTTAACCGTAATCCTAACATACAAAACCGAATCGAACCAACCTAGAATGAACCAAGGTTATCAAAACCAAGGTAATTTCTATCCGGACCTAATCAAGGTTTCCAACATCAAGGAAACCTTAATCAAAACAATTTCAATCGAGGGAATCAATTTCGTGGAAATGTAAATCCTAACCAAGGAATTTTCAACAACAAGGTCATAATCAAAACATACGACCTCAAAATTTCCTCCACATCCTCCAAGACCATCATCCGATGAGTTATTGAAGCAATTCATGAAATCCCAAGATGAAATGAACAGTTGTTGGTCACCGATCACGATCTAAAGAAGTCTTTAAATGATCAACCCTCGGGCTCGTGAAAACTTCCGAGCAACACGATCGCTAACCCGAGGGGCGATGCAAAGGCGATCACAACCGTAAGTGGTGTTTCATACAATGGACCCGCTATTCCTACTACCTCTTCTTCTTCTCTCCCAAAGGTAGTGGAAAGTGAACCCGAGGCGACAAAGGACAAGGAACTTCCTACTAATAACGAAGGTACCAACGATGTCCATCCTCAAGTTGTCCCGAAACCCAAATCCAATCCAGAGTTGTTTTGAACCTCCAGAGCTCCGCTGAAAATCCCAAATCCAAATCTTCTATTCCTTATCCATCACGTTTGAATGAGCAAAGCTCGCGAAAAGCTACCATCAAATGGACAAACTTTTCAAATTTTCCAAGAGCTACATTTTGACATAAGCTTTATGGATGCTATCATGTCGATGCCCAAGTTTGCATCAACTCTCAAACACATGTTAAACAACAAGGAAAAGCTGTTTGAAATGGCAAAACTCCTTCGAACGAGAACCGCTCAAGATTATCTTGAAGAAGCTTCCGAGAAGCTTGGAGATCCCGGAAAATTTCTCTTACCTTGTGTATTTCCGTGAATGGTTGAATGCTTTGCCTTAGCCGATCTTGGTGCAAGCATCAATCGATGCCTTATTCAAGATGGAAGAAACTTTCTTCCGGACCTTACTCCTACATGCATGACTCTCGAGCTTGCAGATCGTACAATATCCCGTCCTCTTGGCATTGCCGAGGACGATTTGTGAAAGTAGGAAAGTTCCATTTTCCGGTGACTTTGTGGTTGTAGACTTCGATGCCGATCATCGGGTTCCTCTCATTGTTGGACGAGGATTCTCGAGAACGGGCCGTGCTCTCATTGATGTATTTGAGCAAGAAATCACATTACGTGTTGGTAATGAAGTCACACCTTTAACCTTGATCAAACTTCAAGGTACTCCGCAAACTATGATTCCGAGTCGGTTAACCGAATAGATATCATTGATGTTGCTTCAAGAGTACTCAAGAAGTTCTTGGTTATGATCATAATTCTTCGAGTGATAATATCACCATTCATCTCAACCAATTATTGCCAATTCTACTCCTTCTCTCACTCCGTTTGAGGAAAGTGACTTCATCTTGGAAGAGAATGAAGCCTACTTGTCTAGTGATTCTGCTCCATGGGAAATTGATCACGCCCCATCGACATTGAGGGGACATACTTCTCATTGAGAAGTTGCTTAATGATGATCCATCATCACTCCCTCCCGCCGAGCTTCATAACAAGGAAGTCAAGTCGGTTGAGAAAATCAAGAATTTCAAGTCGAACTTAGGACTTACCACCTCATCTCGAGTATGCATTTCTTGAGGGTGATGATAAATTACCGTCATTATTGCTCGAGATTTGAGTAAAGATGAAAAGATCGCTCATAAAGGTCTTGAAGTCACACAAGCAAGCAATTGCTTGGAAACTCTCCGACATTATGGTATCAACCCCGAATTTTGTACTCACAAAATCTTGATGGAGGATGACTTCAAACCAATAGCTCAACATCGAGAAGAGTAAATCCAAAATCCATGATGTTATCAATCGGAGGTTATCAAACTTCTTGATGCAGGATTAATTTACCCAATCTCGATAGTCCTTGGGTTAGCCCAATTCACCGTGTTCCTAAAAAGGGTGGCATAACTGTTGTCACAATGAAGATAACGAGTTAATTCCAACTCATTTGGTTACGGATGGCGTGTTTGCATTGACTATCATAAGTTGAATGACGCCACCCGAAAAGACCATTTTCCTCTACCCTTCATGGACCAAATGCTTGAGAGATTAGCAGGAACGAGTACTATTGTTTCCTAGATGGTTTCTCGGGTTATTTTCAGATCCCCATTGATCCACGGGATCAAGTGAAGACCACATTCACCGCCCATACGGAACTTTTGCCTACAAACGTATGCCTTTTGGCTTATGTAATGCTCCCCGCACGCTCCAACGATGTATGATGGCCATTTTCCACGACATGATCGGGAAACAATGGAGGTGTTTATGGATGACTTCTCGGTCATTGGGGACTCGTTTCAAACATGTCTCTCCCATTTAGATAAAATGCTCAAACGGTGTGAAGACACCAATCTTTGTCTAAATTGGGAGAAGAGCCACTTATGGTCAAAGAAGGCATAGTCCTTGGCCATAAGATTTCAAAAACGGATTGAGGTAGATAGAGCAAAAGTCGATGTTATTGCTAAATTGCCTCATCCTACTACCGTCAAAGGTATTAGGAGTTTTTAGGTCATGCCGGTTTTTATCGAGATTCATACAAGATTTTTCTAAAATCGCCTACCAATGACCCATCTTCTTGAAAAGATGCTCCTTTTATCTTCTCACTGAGTGCATCAAGCTTTTGAAACATTAAAGAAAAAGCTTATTGAAGCACCCATTCTCGTTGCTCCCGATCGACTTGCCTTTTGAGCTCATGTGCGATGCAAGTGATTTTGCTATCGGTGCAGTCCTAGGGCAACGCAGAAACAAGCATTTTCAGCCTATCCACTACGCGAGTAAGACTATGATCAAGCTCAAACCCATTACACCACCACGTAAAAAGAGCTACTAGCCGTGGTGTATGCGTTTGAGAAGTTTCGCCATACCTAATCTTGACTAAATGCGTGGTGTATACGGATCACTCGGCCTCAAATATCTCTTTGCAAAACAAGATGCAAAGCCGAGATTGCTCCGTTGGGTTCTTCTCCTACAAGAATTTGATATCATTATACGTGATAAAAAGGAGCCGAGAACCCGTCACGATCATCCGTCTCCGCCTATAAAACCCTCACCAAGATGTTTTCGAGAAAAAGGAAATAAATGAAACATTTCCTCTCGAGACACTCAATGCGGTTTCTTTTCGTGGAAATTCTACTACCCCATGGTTTGTCGACTTCGCAAATTACCATGCGGGTAACTTCATAGTGAAAGGAATGTCGACCCAACGGAAGAACAAATTCTTCAAGGATGTTAAACATTACTCGGGACGACCCTACTTATTCAAAATCATGCGGATCAAGTCATCCAACGGTGTGTTTATGGACAAGAAGCTATGGACATTCTCAAAGCTTGCCATCTTTGGACCCACGGGGCCATCATAGTCCAAACTACACCGCCAAAAGGTGTTTGATTCCGGTTTTATTGGCCTACTATTTACAAGGATGCCCACGAATTTGTCAAAGCATGTGACGCTTGTCAACGCCACGGAAATATCTCTCAAAGAAATGAAATGCCGCAAAACGCCATTCAAGTGTGTGAGATCTTTGACATCCGGGGCATTGACTTTACGGGCCATTTCCATCATCTCGAGGAAACAAATACATACTTGTGGTCATTGACTATTTGTCAAAATGGGTTGAAGCGAAAGCTTTACCTACTAATGATGCCCGAGTTGTTGTAAAATTCTTAAAATCTCTTTTGCTAGGTTTGGAACTCCATGAGCTATAATCGGTGATCGTGGTACGCATTTCTACAATGACCAATTTGATCGTGTCATGCAAAAGTATGGTGTAACTCACCGTCTCTCATCGCATACCACCCCAAACAAGTGGGCAAGTGGAAGTTTCAACCGTGGTATAAAGAGAATTCTTGAAAGGACAAGAGGCTTAAAATCGTGCATCCCGGTCGGATAAACCGGATGACGACTGGGCCTTCCGTGCAATTTTATAAAACACCCATCGGTGTACTCCATACAAGCTAGTGTACGGAAAGGCATGTCATCCGCCGATTGAGCTTGAGCACAAAGCATACCGGGCCTTGAAACATGCCAATTTCGATATTCAGATACCGGTGATCACGTAAAAGTTCAAATGAATGAATTAAATGAACTCCGTGATCAAGCATACGAGAACTCTTTGATCTACAAACAAAAGACAAAGAAGATTCATGACTCTAAAATCAAGTACCGCGTTTTCAACGTTGGTGATCGAGTCCTTCTTTTCAATTCAAGATTGAAGATATTCTCTGAAAACTAAAATCCTACCGGTCCGGTCCATTTACCATTGCTAAGGTTTATCCTTATGGAACCATTGAGTTATCTCAGCCTGATGGTCCAAATTTTAAAGTGAATGGTCATCGATTGAAGCACTATTTTGGAGAGGACATTCCTCCCGTGGTTGTCCCGGATCTACAAACTTTCCCCATGAACCAATGAATGCGGGGATCGAGTCAAGCTAGCGACTCGGTAATCAAAAACAGTAGCACACACCATATGGGTTTTCACTCATATTTCTGATTTCTTTCTACTTTCTACCACCCTAGTGTGGGGGAGTTGCCCCCCGCTATTGTATATAAGTTTTCTATTAAAAAAAATAAAATGTGTATATATCAAAAATAAAATAATGGCCGTAGTATTTCCCTTTTACGTTCTATGTTTCGGCATAACAGCCGGTACTTTGAATATTGAGGGCAATATTCATTTCTAGTGTGGTGGGAATTCTCACGAATTTTATCATGTATTTATTCCACCTAATTCCCCTGCTTTTGGCCAAATTTTTTTTGGAGTAAGTGTTTTCACTTACTCGGCAAATGGTAATCATCCGCCATGTCTAACCCACATAAGGATTGGCTAATCCAGAGCAAACGGCTCTTGGTAAAGATATCTCAAATCCGCTTATGGCTTGCAATTTGCCCAAAATTGTATGGTGTTCAACTCACCATATCTTTAATTAGTGAAAAGTTGGCTAGCCCGCAAGTTTATGGCTTGTGGTAAAGGCGGTTGGAAAACCATAATTGGTAATCGACTCACCAAAGATAATATTGATAATTTATCTAAGAGTTGGCTAGTCCGAAGCAAACGGCTTCGTAAAGACAAATCAAAACCGTTGAAAGTCGGTGATTTGCTCAAAATCATTTGGTTATCATTGTACCAAGGTTCTTACTTGAACTAAAACAATTGGCTACTCCATAAGTAATGGCTTTTGGTAAAGAGATGAAATCCATTAAGTTTTCTAAAAGATTGCTAGGGACTAGCAATATCTTAGTGTGGGGGATTGATGAGTGTCTAAATACTCATCATTTTTGTACCATTTAAACTGCAAAAACATCTGAAAACACTCATAAATGCATCAAAATGATAAAAATATCACAAATAAGTGTTTTATGTGTTTTAAATGCAAAAATATCAAAATCGATGAAAAACATATCAAGTTTGCATAATTGGCGCTTTAGTCCCCAAGTTTCAAAAGTTTTCAAACCTAGTCCCGGAATCCAAAAATATGGAGTTTTATCATTCAAGGTCCCTGAAATATTCTAAATTGTAAAAAATGGTCCTTGAATGAATCTTTGGGCAAATGGCAGAAAAGGTCCCTCAACTTTACAAAAGTGTCAAAATTGGTCCTTGGATATTTAAAAATGGAAAATAATCAAATGTGGTCCTTGTACTATTAAAGATTGGCAAATTTGGTTCTTTTGACAAGTTTGGAAAAGTTGCAATTTCAGCCCCTCAACTTGGCAGAAATTACATGAATGGTCCTTGTATTAATAACAAAACCAAACTTGACCCTCTTTTGTATTATTAACCCAGCCAAAACCCAAAAAACCCCCTGTCAATATCCTTGAACCCCCCATTTTGAACCCCCGTCTATTAATATCCAGCGGTCAAATAAAGTCAACCCGCCAAAAAACCAGAAACATTGTTTATCCCCCTCACCCAATCCTGCAAACCAGAAACCAGAGTGGTTTCCTCCACTTGCCTGATTTCCACCTTTCCACCTCACCTCCCCAGTTGTATACCCACTCCCTTCCACCTCTACAATCTCCCAAAACTCATTAATTAAAAAAACCTGCTTAAGACTTTTTTGGCGCCAAATCTCCACATGGACGAATATGATGAGTTAGAATGATCCAATGGTTCAAGTGAAGTGGGAAAGTCTCAGAGATGTCGACAAGGCTTAAAAAAGATCATTATAAAGAGGAGAGGAGCAATGTGAAGAGTATCTATTGTAAAATTAAAATTAGCTTATGTCGTTTTAGTTGATTTTTAAATTCCAGTGTATGTTTAAGCTTTTAAGCTTTGTATTTCAAGTCTTTAGTGTATAATAAAGCTTTTGTGAACATCAATTTCAGTTCTAAGTCCTCTTTTCATTTATGAAAAATTTACTTGTTAAAATCTCAATGTGTTTGAATATTGTTATTAGTGGTTGTTTTTGGACTCAGTAAGTTCATATAAGCTCCTAGAAAGCTTATCTAAGCTTTTAGAAACCATAAAATCAGTTCTAGATATAAAACTCAAAAATTACCAAAAATACAAAAAAATTAGTTAAAAATAAAAAAATCAATGGAGATGAAGATCAAAGCTGGAGCAGGGTAAATATTGGATTTCCCTTTGGTTTAGTGATTCTTGGGAAGCTATAGGAAGTGTTTACAGTCCTTGGTTCTCAGTTATAAGCTTGGAATAAATTTGTAAGCTTATTTCTTGATTTTGGCATTTCACCGTAGAACTACTTATCCTTTGTGTTTCTCTCGTGTTTTTATGCTTATTTGGTGTTTGTTAGTTAGATTATAGCCTAATATTGCATGCTTGTTCTCTATAATTTGTATTTACTAAAGATTTTATTTTGACAGTTATAAGAGCATAATTATCATTCTTGATTTTTATGTTGTTATTACTGTTGTTTTATGCTTATTTAGTCTTAATATATAATATTATAAGATCTTAAATCAGTGGCATGGTCTTAATCTTTGAAATTATTTGAAAAGCTTCAAAACAGTTAAGTAAAAGGTTGTTTGGATTTGCTTGTTTAACTGTGTTAGAGGTTGGTCCAGCTATTGTTCTTGTTTGATGCATGTCTCATTAGGTCATATTAGCTCAAATGGACAATAAAAACCAGTGCTTGTTTAACCAATAGTCAAAATAGCTTTAAATTTCTATTAGATAATTAACTATTAGGATTTAGCTTATCAAATTCATCACAGTTGCTTAAAACTTGATAACACAGCTTAAGTTCATCTTATTATAGCTTAATACATCATAATCAGTAAGTAGGATCAATCCAAAATTCATCAAAGTCAACTTAGCTCATTTTCTTAAAAAGTCAAAATCTCCCCTATGCACAGTTGAGCTAGCCTATTTCACAAGCTCATTCAGAGCTCATTAGTGAGTACCAGCTTGTGTACCTTGGCTTTTTGGAAAGCTAACCTAGCTGTCTCTTCATTCCTGTGCTTATTTTCAACTTTGTAGCTTATTCAGTAGGGCTGCAAGTAGCTTTTTGTTTGTCCCAATTTACTCAAGATATCTTGAGTCTTTAAACGATGTGATACAAGCTTTTCTCAAGCTTGTCATAAGCTCATTAGTCAACCTCGGTGTTTGAGCTTGGACTTTTGGAAAGCCCACCACTCATCTTGACACCTCGGTCCTTATTTTGAGCTTTTAGCTTATTTAATAAGCTTAAAAGCGCTTGTGAATATGGTCTGCAGTGCTTTGATTATATGGTTTAGGATTAGTGCTTATTAGCTTATTAATAGCTTATCAGTGTAGTCCTTTGTGTTTTTTAGCTTCATTTAAGTAGCTTAAGCTTGTTTGTAGCTTATTTCACTTTTGGTTCTATCTGTGAAGCTTGTTTGAGCTTGCAAAATCAAAATAAGCTCATTAGCCTAACTGTCTAAATCATAAGCTCATAAACTGCTTATTTTTAAGTTTTAAAATTTTTGTTTTCATTAAAGTTACTTATTTTCAGTAGTTAAATAGTTTTCAAAAAGAAAAATCACAAAAACATCATTTTTAAAATAGTGATAGCGTTTATTTAATAGAATTTAGCTTTTTGATTTTTCTTTTCAGCTTATTATTAAGCACTTCTTGTTTTTATAATTTTCTTAGCTTTCTGTCATCATAGGATATTTTTAGAAAAAGTTTCATAATTTTCTTAGCTTGTTTAGTATTTATTAAAATTTAAAATAGTTAAAAGTATTAAATAATTAATAATAAATAAATAAAAAGCATAAAAAATATCTTTTCAGTTTTAAAATTAGTTTTCTATTATTTTAGATTTTTCCAAGTTAAAATTTCATTTTTTCAGGTTAATTTTATATTTTCTTGTATTTAAGTGTAATTTAAATAGCTAATAAATAATAGTTAATTAATAATAAATAGATAAAAAGTGTAAAAAATATTTTTTCAGTTTTAAAATAAGTTTTATAATATTTTAGATTTTTTTAAATCATAATTTCATTTTTCTAGCTTTATTTCACATTTTCTTAGATTTTAGAGTATTATTAAATAGTTAAAAAGAGTTTTTAATTAATAATAATTAAATAAATAGTTATAAAAATAATTTTCTTTTTCCAATAATTTTCTTTTATTATTAGGATTGTAAAAATGTCATTTTCATATTTATAAGCCTTTTATTTCTTATATCTCATGTTTTATTTTGTACGTTTACGTAGTTTATTAAACGTACGTATTTACGTTTGTCTTATCTGATTGTTGTGCTTTATAAATCTGTATCCAAATACAATTCCAATAAATCAGTAGTGTAATTATCCAGCAAAATCCTTACTGATCACTATCCTTATTGATTATTCGACATCTGAATTTGTTCAAACACCATTAAGTCTCCGTGGGACTTAACGACCTAGGAAAACACTATACTCCTTTGGATTTAATTGCATTGGATTTAGACTGTTTGAATTTTATTACGGTTGACCATTCACAAGTGGTTGACTTGTGTAATAAACTTGACAGTTTGGAGCGAATCAATATGAAATATATCAAATTGGAAATGGAAGATAAACACTCATTAACCGGTCCTAGTACATAGATTACCATAGGCTTGAGACTAGATCAAACCTCCATCGCTTTGGCGTAAGCACCTAGGAAAAACTATCCAAGAGGAATTTTAAAGGGTTGTAACGTTAGGCTTACGGTAGGCAAACAAAGGGTTTGGTGGGATAGGCGATTTAGTGGTGGCAAGTCAAAAATCTTTATGTTACAAGCATGAGAAGAATGGCGTTGCTAAGCCAAGACTCGACACTCTAAAATCTATATAACTTTGAAATAAACAAACGTAAATTTAAAGATAGATGTAGGATGGTAGCCCGTGTGTATTTTTTTTCATACACCTTTACTCTGCCATCCTCTACGATAACATCAAAATAATAGGGATTTATAGGCACATCCCTACACTTGAGTTTTTATTACTCTAACACTAATTTGACCCGAATTGAAAAGATCAAATCAGTGGAGTACATTATTACGTAAATAAAGAGAATTTTAAATTTAACGTTCCTTCCCGTCATTTCATAAAATTTAACTTTTCCCATGAGTCCCAATCGTCCCAAAACTGTGTACAAAGGATATTACTCAACTTAGTAACTTATGTAAGCAACTAGATAATTGAACTAAAGGTTTAGTATGATAACAATAATGCACTAAAAGTGAATGCATACAAGGTAGGCTAAGGCGATTTGGGTGTACGTTTGGGGGTGGATTGTAAACAATGCTCTTCATTGATATTCCGGAAAACCGAAACATCACGAGAACCGCGAAAAGGATAGGCTCTGAGGGGTTAACTAGGGGTATCGTGTACTAAAGATGAGTACAACGCAAGGGTGTGGGGAAATTACTCAACCGATGTGGAAGAAGTAATTATAATACGGCTATCAAACAAGGGTTATCCTAATGCCTCTTATCATTTAGTTATTCCTAACTACACAAGTGTAGTCTTACTAGCGATCTCGTAATGCATCACAAAACAAGTTCTAGAATCTATTATACTACCGGTACACTCTTGAAGAATTAAAGAGGAATGCTTTAATTCCTAAAAATCTAAGGGCGATCCTCACATTTTGGGTGGAATTTAAATGGTAAAGGGTTTTGTGCTAGTTATATAACTTCCTATCCATGAGACGCTTTTTTAAGACTAATGGCCCACTCCTACATGTCATGAAAAGTTTTAAATTTGGTGCCAAAATTACCCTAACTGATATTTCTCATGGTTTATTACACAATTGAATTTGGACAAGGCAAATAGTCAAGGATAAGCATAGTTTCAAAGTTCCCATTTTATTTTTCCTCCCTAAACTTAAACTGAACATTGTCCCCAATGTTCCCCGAAATTATCAAAGTTATGATAATAGAAGGTAATTAAATACGAAAGAAACTAATACTCCCCTGATTAGTTCGGTAGGATCCGTGTGAAGTAGTGGTTAAATCCTTCTTCAAGTAAAATGTATGCGTGTAAAGCTCCATCCAATCTTATGTATCTTCTTCTTGATAAATAAAACCTGCACACTTGAAGAAAACAAACGAAACCTTCACGTAAAATCGGCGGTAACACTATATATGACTCTATTAAACTAGGATATAATGCTTGTGGAATGGATGTTTACAGATATTATGGAAAATTAAGACTTGAGAAATTCTAAAATTTATAAGTAGTACGTAAAACGAGAAAAGTTATAAGTCGTTTTTACTCCTCCCGACGTCGTCAGTTGCGATCGACACCGTCAAAGTTATCTCGACAGAATCGGCCTGCAATTTTTGAAAAAATTCGAAAATTTATATCTTTAGAATGGAAAAATTTCGCAAAACATCCATTATGACTCGATACAAGCATTTGACTCTAACAAACACACATGTATATCTTTTTAATAATCGTAATTCTCATGTTCACGTTCTTTTTGAAAACGTGTGTAATCCTCCCTACACTTATCCCTTTTGTAAAATACCTTTATATGTAATTAAGAAGAGGTTAAAGACAAAATAAAGCATTTTCACAAATTCAAACATGAGAATAAACAATCAATAAAAGATATACGACACACAAACAAGAAAACAATTAAGCATGGGTTGCCTCCCACGAAGAGCTTTTCTTTATTTATGAGTCTTGTAGCTAGACTCGAAGTCGTGCCCCTACGTGACTTCATTGCCATCACCTTCTTCCAAAACAATATCCTCATCGTTGACCATTTCATTATTTTCCAACTGATAATGTTTCACACGTTGTCCATTCACGGTAAATTCTCTTCCATCATGGTCTAGTAGTATCACAGTCCCATTGTCCATTTTCCTCTTCACCGAAAAGGGCCTATACCATCTTGATTTGAGTTTTCCTGGAAATAATCTCAATCTTGAATTTTACAAAAGCACCTTATCTCCTTCCACAAACTCTTTAGGATTCTTTATTCGTTGATCATGCCATTTTTTCGCCCTTTCTTTATATGTGATCGACGATTCATAAGCTTAAAGTATCAGTTCATCCAGTTCTTGAAGCTGTAGGAACCTATTTGACCATGCTTCAGAATAGTCCATATTACAGGCCTTAAGTGCCCAGTATGCCTTTTGCTCAAGTTCAATAGGGAGGTGGCATGCTTTCCCGTATACCAAGAGAAAATGGGTTGTTCCGATAGGTGTTTTATAAGCCGTTCTAAATGCCCAGAGTGCCTCATTCAGTTTGAATGCCCAATCTTTTCTATTCTGGTGGACCGTTTTTTCAAGTATCCGCTTTAATGCTCTATTTGTGTTCTCTACTTTCCCATTGGTTTGGGGATGATATGCCGTAGAGAATCTATGCGGAACACCATACTTCTTCATCACCTTATCCATTTGAGCATTGCAAAAGTGGGTTCCTCTATCACTGATCAATGCCTTGAGAATCCCGAATCGTGCGAAGAGCTTTTTAAGAAAATGAATGACTACCCTTGCATCGTTAGTCCTAAGGGCTTGGGCCTCCACCCATTTGGACATATAGTGGATAGCAACTAGAATGTATTCATTTCCTCCAGATGATGGAAAAGGTCCCATGAAATCTATACCCCAAACATCGAATATTTTGTAGACTGGATATAGTTCTGAGGTGATTCATCCCTCCGCGAGATGTTTCCCGATCGTTGGCATGCATCGCACGTTTGAACTAATCTCTTAACGTCGCGGAAAACAGTAGGCCAGTAGACTCTGGCATCGAAAACTTTTCGTGCCGTGACATTTACACCGTGATGCCCCCAGATGGTCCCGCGTGACACTCTCTCATAATCTGATCAATCTCCCTCCTAGCAACACACCGTCGAATGATCTGATCGGGGCATATACGGAATAAGAAGGTCTAATCCCAAAAATAGTGTTTTAGCGCGGTGAAGAATTTCCTTTTGTCTTGCCTAGTCATGTATTTTGGCAAGACCCTACTGGATAGATAATTAGCATAATCCGCATACCATGGCTCAATATCCTTAATGGCCATTTGCCGTTCCTTAGGAAAAGAGTCACGAATTTCGGTATGGTCTAATTCTTCTAAGTCTGGGTTTTCCAATCCTGATAAATGACCAGTCGCGAGATTTTTAGCTCCTTTTTTATCTCGAATTTCAATGTCGAATTCCTGAAGTAATAGGATCCACCTAATAAGTCTGGGCTTTGCATCTTGTTTGGAAAACATGTATCGTAAGGCGGAGTGATCTGTGAAGACGATAGTTTTGGAAAGGACGAGATATTACCTGAATTTGTCGAAGGCAAAAACCACAACCAAAAGCTCTTTCTCGGTAGTTGTATAATTCTCTTGTGCCACATTCCTGGTTTTGCTAGCATAGTAAATTGGTTGAAAATGCTTCTCCTTTCTTTGGCCAAGCACGACGCCTACAACATAATCACTAGCATCGCACATGATTTCGAATGGTTGGGACCAATCAGGGGTAACCATTATCGGAGCCTGAGCGATATCTTTCTTTAGACGATTGAATGCTTCCATACATTCTTCCGAAAAATCAAAAGGAGCGTCCTTGACTAGAAGATGTGTCATTGGTCGGGCAATTTTAGAGAAGTCCTTAATAAACCTTCTATAAAAGCCCGCATGACCAAGAAAGCTTCGAATGGCCTTAACAGTAGTAGGATAGGGTAGTTTAGATATCGCTTCGATTTTAGCCCTATCGACCTCGATTCCATTTCCGGAGACTTTATGTCCCAAGACGATTCCTTCTCTCACCATGAAATGGCATTTTTCCTAATTCATGACTAAATTGGTTTCTTCACACCGTTTCAGCATCTTCCTAAGGTTGGATAGACAAAGGTCGAAGGAGTCTCTGAATACCTAGAAATCATCCATGAAGACTTCCATGCTATCTTCAATCAACTCAGGGAATATGGCCATCATACATCTTTGAAAGGTAGCGGGGGCATTGCATAACCCGAAGGGCATTCGCTTATAAGCAAAATGTTAGGTCCAATAAATTGACCCAATCACCCTGAACAAGATTTGAAAATAAAATAGTCTAACTCACTAAATAAATAGTGAGTGACTCACTGATAAAGAAATCAGTGAGTGTTATTTTGTGTTCTTTACTTACTGATACGGTGTCAGGAAGTAAAATATATGAGCTACAAACAACACTAGTGACACCGAGATTTTGACAAATGTCTCGTTGATCCCAAGACGCTATCTCTACATACAGACTGAAAAATATGGGTGGGAACTTCCAAGAGAAGAAGTCAAACAAGTACAAGACTTTACCATAAGAGTGGGAATATTGTGATGACACATCAAAAGGATGGTTGGTGCTTTTCCAAAAGAGGAACATGAAGATGGATCACATGGGGGACCACATGTCACCATCCTCACATGTCTTGTATTATGAGTTGCTATATATATGTCTGTATTGTAATAGAGATAGGTATGCATTCTAAACAAACACAATACATAGTATTAGTTGTTAAGATCATCCTCTCATTGAAACACAAGCATAGCTTGGATCAATGAGAGTTTATTTGTCATTCAATGGGGATAATATACCGAGATTATCCCCGTAAAAAGTTGAGGATGTTATCATGTAGTCTAGTTGGTATTGAGTAATCTTGTAAAAAATTGTTCTTCATTATTAATGAATGTGTTCTTCGTTTTATCAAGATTTTCTCAATTATTTGGACCAACAAGTGGTATCAGAGCGAGTGGATTATTCTCATGATCCAGATCCGTTCAAATGACTGCTGATAACATCCTTAATTGTCAAAAAATTCAAGTGCAAACCTTTTCAAAAACTGCTAC
Organism: Chrysanthemum lavandulifolium; assembly: GCA_022545495.1. Lineage (NCBI taxonomy): Eukaryota > Viridiplantae > Streptophyta > Magnoliopsida > Asterales > Asteraceae > Chrysanthemum > Chrysanthemum lavandulifolium. The sequence continues at coordinate 132,619,796 of CM040244.1, read as the reverse complement.
TGTAATAGCAATTTTTTAGGGGGAGAAAGACACTTGATATTGACTGAATGGCAAAAACTTCACCCAAATTATTGAAATAATTAGTCAAAAAGTTACTTTACCCACAAAATCCTCACCACACAAATCTTATCCTACCGACACAAAAAAAATCCACCGACCACATCAAAACAGATTCAGATCAATTCATCACAAAAACCTACACACAATATCATCAATCCACACAAACACAAAAAAATGACACCAAAAATTCACTACAAAAACACAAACAACAAAATCACCATACACAACTCTCGATCCAAATGAAAAATCATCACCACCACTTCTACAAAAACACCAAACATCGATCTACATCTACACTCAAATATAGATCCGATCCACATCAAAACTCAATCACAAAAAAAAATCAAACTCTTGTTAAAAAAAACCAAAAACCATATCCAATAATGAAATCCGATACTCAAAAAGAAACCTACTGCCATAATAGAAGTCTTGCGGAAGAAACAAAGGAAACGAAAAGGTAAAGTCGGTTTTGATGGGTTTCAAAATAATGAAATCAATTGAGTATGTGGTATTAGTGGTGGTAACGAAAGGCTAATGATGGTAGTTAGTGATGTTACCAAGACCACAAATGGGAATACTGATGGGTTTCACTGGATGATATGGGTGGTACTGACGTCGGAGTTATGTGTAGATATTAGGAGCCTGATGTGTGAATCAGAAATAAGAATCAGTGAGTGGAAAGACTTAGGTCTAGATAATGAATCAAAAGATGGGAATGTTAATGGCTGAAAGGATCGAGGAGTGTAAAATGGTTTCGTGGTCCTTGAGATGATACTGAAGTGGTATATCAATTAATAAGAGTTATGAATCAGGGATTACGTGGTTATACAGCTTAGATTAAAGCTAATGGATTTCAGAAGGGAGTGTTAAGGTGGTACTGATGGAATTTTCAGTGTTCACTGAAGAACACGAATGATGTGCATCAGGAAGTTGATATGGATAGTGGGTATGTTAGATGTTGGGCTGAGCCTGACTAAAGAAGGGTGGAATTCTGATCGGTGCGAGGTGAAAATAATGTTTGTTCAGGCACTGATTAAGTAATCAGTGAATCGCTAAAAAGATTTTGGTTACCCTAAATATACTTGTGGGTTTTGATAGCCTGCTATTGTCCCTGAAAATTTCAGGAATGATGCTAAGCCTGATTGAGTCATTGTGACAGAAGGTATGGTAAAGAATCAGGGAGCTGGTAAAAGTCCCTGAAAAATCAGGGAAGTTGTTGCGCCTTGATCAGGTTGAAGCTGCATCAGGTAGGAGTAGTTTCAGGCTCAGCCTAAAAGGTTGAAACTAACTCAAGAAGTGGTAAGACTCAGGGAATGTAAATGTGTTGTTCGTGTTGAACCTGAACCTGAAACTGAAGGTCACTGAAAACACTCACTACCCCTGACCCTGAAAACAAACCGGAAGTGACCTAACAACGTTCAAGTATCTGAAACCCCAGTCCCTGAGCTCCCTGATGATTCTGAAAAAAGGTTCACTTAGGGTGACTGATATGGAAAATGGGTCAGAAGCTGAATTTGTTTATCAGTTTGTTGAAGATAAGTTTATTTGAGCTTGTGACTCAGGGAGTAATAAGGATGGAATTTTACTTGTGTAAGAGTTATAGAAATTGGAATGGGCAGATAGTATGTACTCAAGGAGTAGTAAGAAAAGGGTATGGAGGTGAGAGATTCAAGAATAAGGGGTTGCTTCATTGCGGTCTAAAACTTTACGAGTCCTTGATGAAACCACACCACAACCTTGATAACCCATACCCATAACTTGAAACCATAACCTGTACCTATTCTTGAAACCGAATGAGATCCTGAATATGGACTCCCTGATGATTCTAAACCTGAGAGTACTTGAATATGAATATGAGTCACTGAACCTGAAACTTGTGTCCCTAAGCTCTTGGTGACTAAACCCGAGTCATTGAAAATTTGTGAACCTGAAGTCCTGACAACCACAACCACTACAACTCGATAACCATTTCAACTAACCCAAGTCAAGAAGTCGGTATGAGCTCGAAAACCAAACCATAACCACGACACCTTAGTCACTTAAATGCTAGAACTTCAAAAATCGCTATTACCATTGCAATTTTTGAGGGGGAGAAAGCATTTAGTGGGTTCGTAAGATAAGTCTTGTGCTGGGTGGTTCGTAAGATAAGTCTTGTGCTGGGGAGCTGATAAATTTCAACTAATGCATTCTCAGTTATTGCATATCACTGGACTAAAGGTCGTGTAAACATGAAGCCCCACGTCCCTGAATTCGGGTTAGCTGATGGTTGTGTTAGGGTGACTGATAAATTAAATTTATCAGGATGTATTTGTATCAGTGTATATGTGTTGTAATACCAAGTCAAGTGACAAAAGAAAATGGAGACTGATGTATCAAAAAAATTGAACCAGGTCCTTTCACTTGAGTGATTAAAATGTCCTTCAGGGAATTGCAAAAGAGAAAGGACACTGATGTATCAAATTGAACCAGGTCCCTCTTAGCATAAAAGCCAGTGAACCTTTGGTCACTGAACCTGGTCAGTGAGCTTATGAACCATGGGTCACTAAACCCCTGGTCACTGAACCCCACAAACCTGTCAAAATGAATGAGGTCACTTAATTTTGAACCTGATCACTGACCACTAAACCTGGTTATTGAACCTCATCCACCGAACACAGTCAATGAGACTTAAAGGATCATACACTGAACTTAGGTTCTCAACCCCACCAATGAACAACTGAACCCTCGGATCGAACCCTCGCCTTACACCATTTACCAATCACCTTAGGCTATTTGTATATTCAAATAGGGGGAGACTGTTGGGTCCAATAAGTTGACCCAATCACCCTGAACAAGATTTGAAAATAAAATAGTCTAACTCACTAAATAAATAGTGAGTGACTCACTGATAAAGAAATCAATGAGTGTTGTTTTGTGTTCTTTACTTACTGATACGGTGTCAGTAACTAAAATATATGAGCTACAAACAACACTGTGACACTGAGATTTTGACAAATGTCTCAGTGATCCTGAAGACGCTATCTCTACATACAGACTGAAAAATATGGGTGGGAACTTGCAAGAGAAGAAGTCAAACAAGTACAAGACTTTACCATAAGAGTGGGAATATTGTGATGACACATCAAAAGGATGGTTGGTGCTTTTCCAAAAGAGGAACATGAAGATGGACCACATGGGGGACCACATGTCACCATAATCACATGTCTTGTATTATTAGTTGCTATATATATGTTTGTATTGTAATAGAGATAGGTATGCATTCTAAACAAACACAATACATATTATTAGTTGTTAGGATCATCCTCTCATTAAAACACAAGCATAGCTTAGATCAATGAGAGTTTATTTGTCATTCAATGGGGATAATATACCGAGATTATCCCCGTAAAAAGTTGAGGATGTTATCATGTAGTCTAGTTGGTATTGAGTAATCTTGTAACAAATTGTTCTTCATTATTAATGAATGTGTTCTTCATTTTATCAAGATTTTCTCAATTATTTGGACCAACACAAAAGTCCTGTAGGGGCATGTAAACGTAGTTTTTTCTTGGTCTTCAGGAGCAATGGGGATTTGGAAGTATCCTGAGAAACCATCAAGAAAACAGTAATACTCATGCCCGACTAATCTTTCGAGCATTTGATCGATGAATGGTAGGGGAAAATGATCTTTCCGCGTGGCATCATTTAATTTCCTATAGTCGATACAGACACGCCAACCAGTGACCGTTCTCTACGGCACTAAGTCACCCTTTTCATTCTTCACAACCGTCATTCCTCCCTTTTTTGGAACCACTTGGACTGGGCTGACCCAAGGGCTGTCCAAAATGGGGTAGATTAGGCCGGCATCGAGAAGCTTGACGACCTCCTTTTTTACTACATCCTTGATATTAGGGTTAACCCTCCTTTGAGGTTGAATGGTAGGTTTGTAATCCTCATCCATAAGAATTTTATGAGTGCAAAAAGTAGAATCGATACCCTTAATGTCAGCAACACTCCATGCGATCACTCCTTTGTATTCTCTTAGAACTTCTAAGAGCTTCCCTTTCTGTTAAGTGGTCAGCGAAGAGCTTATGATGACAGGGAGTTGATCCTCTTCTTGAAGGAAGGCATATTCTAAATGGCTCGGGATATCTTTCAATTCTAAGGTAGGAGGTTCCTTGATTGATGGTTTTAGCTTGTTTTCCGGCTTTTGAAGTTCAAGAGGTTCAATTTCTTCCCTACGCGGGTAGAAGGAAACAGCTCCAACCATCTCGATCTCTTCATCATTATATATCATGTTGTTGTCATCATTTATGAATTCGTTTAATAGATACTCATCAATACATCCATCTATGTCATCAACAAATTCATCAACTTCTTCAACAAAATAAATAGGGTGATCGTAAAAAGAGGAATGACTCATGGAATCCTTGATGTCGAAGGTTAAGCTCTCGGATAGGATATTTGATTGATCGATCAGCTAACTGAATACTCATTTTGGTTGGTTTCAGCCCTGAATATCTGAGTTTGAGGAATAAGGAATGAGGCATCAAGTTAATGCTTGCCCCGAGATCCGCCAAGGCATTTTTCATAGAGAGTGCCCCTATAGAGCAAGGGATGGTGAAGCTGCCTGGATCTTCTTTCTTCTTTGGCAAGCTTTTTTGGATGAAAGCCGAACACTCTTCTCCTAATGATATCAACCCTTCAAGTTTCTTCCGATTCGATAGTAACCTCTTGAAGTATTTGATATGCTTAGGGATATGATAAAATACATCGAGAAGTGGTATGTTGACGGAATTCCGTTTTAAGTAAGACAATATTCTCTCATTGTCTTCTTCAGCCTTTTGATTCTTTAAACGCAAGGGATAAGGAATCCGTGTGAGAGTCGGACGCTAGGCAGGAGTTGATGCTTGTGGAGGGGTGCCGTGAGGAGTCGAACGGGGTTCAGGAATTGCTCCATCACCTAATTCAGGCTCCCTGACGGTAGGATTTTTGTCAGGGTATGGGGGATAGTTGGTAGTAATTCCTGATCGAGTAGTAATGGCACAAGTTGGATCATGCTGGGTTAGACAAGGTTCGCTTATTCTTTTGTGGAGTTTGGAAAACTAGCTTTCTAATTCAGCTTGTTGCTCTTGAATGCATCCTTCGAGACCCTTTAAAAGCATTACCCCTTCCATGGTAAATTGCCCGAGTTCTTTTTCAAAGGTATCACGGATGGTGTATTCGGAACCCTCCTTTCCCTCAGTCTTCCATTTTAGATTACCCCAAGGAGTGTATTCATCATATTGGTAGAATACGAGGAGGGAAGGGTCATCATAAATGTCATGGCTGGAAAGGAAGGCATGCTCTTGGAGCGTGTTATCATCACACTCATCGCACTCGTGTGATCCTCCACAAATGTCGCATATAAGGTATGGGTTAAACAACCTTTTGGGTTCTTGTGATTTTGTGAGGTACGCGATCTTTTCATGCGCCCTCTTCATCCAATCATCGAAAGATGATGGGCTATTATTCGAGGTAGCAGAGATACTCATCACAGTCACCGGCTCGTTCCAAGTGTTGTCTTGGTCCTGGACATACTCCTCAATGCGGTCCTATCCTTCTTCTGCACTGAGATTGGAGATTTTCCGACCAGTCGAGAAGTCAATCCCTTTTTGATCATTGCGGGAGACATTGTCGTAAAGGTGTGGGGCTTGTTGAACGAGATCTTTGTAACGAGCCCATGAGTTTACGATAGATTTTCCATTTGTTTGATGGAAGTGAAGAATTTCGCTCCTGATGGATGCAATTCTCCCAGGAGGAAAGAACTTTTTGGTAAATTTGGTAGTGAGTTGTTCCCAAGTGAAGATGGACCTTGGAGGTAGCTTATCGAGCCACTCTTTAGCTTTCCCTTGAAGAGAAAAGGGGAAAACCAAGTCTAGATGTCTCCTTGGATGCTCCGTCAAGATAGATAGTATCCATAATTTTAAAAATTGTTTGATGTGATGAATCGGGTTTTCGCTATGGGATCCATGAAATAGACATGCATTCGGATAAGCCAAATGTCGTGGCATGCAACACCTCATTGACACATTCGGAAGGGTAGACAATGGCTACGGTAAATCCAAATGCGAAGGAGAAGAGTACTCCCGAGGACTTTTGCCTTTGGTTTATTGATGGGTTCATTGACAGGAATAGCGGGGATCTCCTCGCTATGTTGGCTCAGATTGTCAATGTTGATGTTTTCAAGAGTCGTGGGGGAATGTGTGGACTCTTCATCAGTTACGGCCTCATCAAAATCGATGGTGGTGCCTTGAGGTTCCGGTTCATGGAGAGCTCTTGTTCACTTATTCAGCTCTCTTTCGGGTTCAGCAAAGGGTTCAATAAGGGTTTTGGTGGAACTACGGGTCCTAAGTTGTCTAAGGGAATCGTCGGGGGTAAACGGCTGGTTTGGTGGCGGGTTATCACTTTCCATGATGAAAAGTGATGGGTTTTACGAACAAAGGTCACAAAGAAGGGGGATAGACTACAAGGAAGCTAAAATTGAGAAAAAAGCTTATTTGATAGGAATCAAGCAAGGGAACCTAAACGAGGTGGAAATCTAACTAGCTATTCTATTCCCAAGAACGGCGCCAAAAACTTGATACGCTGCACAACGCGCTCGGGTTCAAAGGAACTTCCTTTTCGTCGAGCAAGTTTTTCAACACCCCAGCAATGAACCCGATCGTTGTAGTGTAGTATTAGGGTAAGCCTCGGGTATTGATATCGTTATCTAGGGAATAGGAATGCTAGTGAGAAATTACTACGCTAAGGTTGGGGTTGAGGAAGATTATTTTTATCTTTTATATTTTTTAGAAAATTGAAATTACGAATCTCGGGTTTTGGATTTGAGGGGTTGGTATTTCACCGATTACTCTACTATTCTAATTATCTAATTAACTAAGCTAAGGGATAGTCTATGTTGGAATCACTCCTAAACTATAATTCAAGTGTTAGTTATTCTTATGTAATAGGTAGCTTATTATGGCCTTTATGTTTGTTATTAGCCTTAAGCTTATGTAGAAGGCCCATGAGCTTAGGCCCAAGCCCATAGGAGAAAGGATGGAAACTAGGAGTGTTGCCCTAGCTTTCCTCCTATAAATATTTTATGTAAACCCTCATTTGAGGGTTGGTTGTTCAAGTTATTCTCCTTCACTCACATCCTACGCATAACCGTCTATATTATTTGTGTGTGTGTGTGTTTTCTTGTTCAATCGCCTTTATCTCTTTCTATATAAGCTTGTGTTGTAAAACTAGTGACCTAACAAAGTGGTATCAATCGCCTAATAGTTGAGTGAACGTATTGTTTGAAGTGAGTTTTGGTCTCACGCTTAACTTATGATCCGAAACTTTGGCTTGATCAAAACGTATTTTTACACTTTTAATCCAAGATTCTTGTCCTTTCAACGTTATAAGGTGTTAAACTTACGTTTTTGGCAAAAGTTTTGAACTTTATGTGTGGATCATTGTTTTCATCTAGTTTTTATACGAGGGTTTAGTCCCACGCAGAATCGCTTTTAAGAGTTTTGGTTCATCAAGTTTCACACTTTTGTGTCTTTTGGTGTTATTGAAGCTATTTCATCACACAAAACCGGTTTAGAAACATCTTTGAGCATAATCATATTTACGAGTAATCCCACGCGTAGCAAAACCCTAAAACTACGCGTAAGGTTATCCTTGGCTTGATCTTCATTTTGTGGTTTACTCCGTGTTTTCTTGCTTGGATAAGCCCGAAAATACGTCGACTTTGGATATCTTTTGCACCGTGAAGTGTAAAGATCACTTGGGATAAAACCCTAAAATTACGCATAAGATAAGCTTACGCCAGAAATCCCACGATAAGATTCATCTTACGCCTAAGCCTAGTCTTACGATAAGATAATCCCACGCCTAACTTTCACGCCTAACTTTTGTCTACGATAACTTTAGAGTCTTTTCCATACTTACGCCAGAAGCTAAATCTACGCCAGAACTCCTCATTGTTACGCGTAACTTTGGTGTTTTTACGCATAAGTGCTACTTGGTTATTGTGATTTCTACGCCTAAGGATACTTCTTCAACAAAGGTTCATTCGACTACAAAGATCCATTTTACCAACACAAGTTTTCAACATGTCACAACCACCATACTCTAACTATTTCCTTACACTTATCCTCAACGACAACAACAACTAAGTCCACAACATCAACAATGGAATCAACAACAAGCAATTTATCAACAACAATTTAATCAACAACATACTCCACAACTTGGAGCAATTCCTCCACCACAAATGGTTCAAACACCGCCAAGTCTTCAAGTTCAACCCTACACAAATGACTTCAATCAACATCCATCAAGGAACACTATGAAGGAACCCACTTGGTTTGCAAAGATGTGTGAAGCTTTAAGCACCAACAATCAATTCATGAGGTCGGATCACTTGATAGACCTCCAATGCTCACTCCAGAAACTACGATCAATGGGTGATAAGGTTCTTTAGGTTTTGTGATCCAAGAAGCCACATGGAAAGTTCTTAAAGAAGGTTATCTTGAAGGTCCATTTGAGATGCCCACCGTCATTGTACCCGGAGATCCAAATGCCATTCCACCAAGAGATGAACAAACGAACATTGCTATCAAGCATGCACTTGAATCCTCAAGAACTTCTACACTATGAAGTCGATGAACTTGCAATGGAATATATCCTCTTAGGATTACCAAACCCAATTCTTCGTAGTGTTGATGCTCAAAAGACCGCATGTAAAATGTGGGATCATATTCATCTTCTTATGGAAGGATCTCAGACTCAATCGAGGATTTGGAATCCAAAATTTACTTGGCTTATGAACACTTCATGATTGAACCCGAGAGACACTAGAGTCCTATCATCATCGATTTTCGACATCATCAATGATTTGGATAAACACAACATCATCATGCCAAGAATTGCAGTGAATACTAAGTTCCCGAGTAGTCTTGGTCCCGAATGGGAGAAGTATGTCATTTTTCTCCGCTGCGAAGAATATGCATCATTCTACATATGGATTGTTGTACGATTACTTGAAGCCTCATGAAAAGGAAGTTGATAGGAAAGGATTCTCCGTGCTCAAATTGCTCCACCTACACATCCGAAAATCAACAACTTGCCTTATATGCTCAACAAAGTTATCCTCCTCAACAAGCAACTCAACCAATCGCCTCTACCACACCAAACGATCAATCACAAGAACCTCAACAAAATCAATTGGTTCCTTACAACAACAACAATGATCAAGCACTTCATAGTCAAACTAATGAGGAATCCGATCCGCTCAAGCATTGCAATGTGGATTTGTTATGATTGCTAATGCTTTTAGCCGTTATACCAACAAATCCAACAATCGATTCGCTCCTCATCCAATACACGAAATCAGTCATGTGAACAATGGACGAGTTGAAGTTCGTAATCGTGGTTATGGTCACAAATGGGAGGTGGTCAAGGGTTTAATGCTATGGGTAGGAATAACAACAGAGCTCAAGTGGTGGAACAGGAAATGCTCGTAATGGGTTGAATGGTCTTCGATGCTACAACCGCAATGAGAAGGACACTGGCTAATGCATGCCCAAAGCCAAGGACTAGGGGGGTGCTTATTTCAAAGAGGCTCTTCTTTGGCTCTTAAGGATGAAGTCGGTGGATCTCTCACAAACAAAGAATGAGCTTTATGGCGTATGCACTCTGATGATGATATGGAGGACTGCAGTGCCAATGCAATTGTTATGTTGATGGCTAATATGCATGAGTTACACATGAGTGAAACAGCCCATAGATGACATCGATGGCTTGTCTCGTGCACCGAACAAACCATCATCATATCTCGAACTAATATCTCCGCCAATATCTCGAATCCGCACGGCTCAGATCGCTCAAAATGAGTCATCTACATCTCATTTCGACGATTTTCAAATAAACCTCGTAGTTACATTTGACGATCAAGATGACCTTATGGTTTCCTTTGATAATCAAATTGACTCCGTGGTTGTACTTGAGGATCTAAATAATGATCATGTTGTGACTCACGCTGAACAAGCCGAACTGTTGCCTCATCCAGATTTTGCTCGCTTAATTCAAGACCATCAAATCAAAATGGAGGAATGTTATGCATTAAATAAGGAATTAAAAGCAAAATGCATCGTTAACCAAGGATTTTGAATGCTTACAAATGCAACTCAACTTTTTCAAAACTCAAGAAAACCGTGAAAAGGTTTTGAAGCCGCTTTGCTAAATCTCATCAAAACGAAAAATATTTAGAGAGACAGATGCGTGATCTAGCCGCTCAAGAATGCTTTGTTGTCTCAAATAGAACAACTCAAACATGAACATAAAAAGCAAATTAACGCCTCACCTTGGAAAATCAAAAGCTAAGGTCGAGTTGTTAACTTGTCAAAAAGCTTCTCCGATACAAAAAGCATTCAACGAATCGGTAGATGACCTTCTTGAAGAAATTATCGGCTTGCAAAACAAAATTAAAGAGTTTAAAACTGTTGTTTACAAACATGGTGAATCAAGAATGACTATTGAAAAGTTTACTTTAAAACCCAATCCAAAAGGATATGGACCAAATCTAGCCGACATAAACCAAAGCTTTCACTAAAAACATTCAAACCAAACTCAAGTTTCAAAGCGTAATATAAAATTAATGATATTGTTATGAGTGTTGTTGAATATCATCGCCAAGAGGAATTAGATGCGTAAGACGAGAGTCGATCAAAATTAAAACTGTTGTTTACAACAAACCTTTAATTATTCAAACCGTCACTTTCGTCACACCAACGGATTCTTCTAACACACCAAGGGTTATCATCAAAACACCGAGTCTTCTAATGTTAATCCCCAACCGATTATGCACAAACTTATGGTCCTTTACCTTCCATCGTGAAGTAAACTCAAAACCCGAAAATCAAAAATTCTTAGATATTTTGACATTTTCATGGTCGACCTCAAAATTTTACAACATGAGATAGAATATCGCTCAAATCAAAATTGATCATTTTCAATCGCCTCCGCGCGAGAACAAAGAGACATTTTTCGTAAAAATCTTTACCTAACGTTAAAAATTTGAAAAGTTGTGCATTAGCTTGGGAAAAGGATTTTCATAAGGAACTTGAGTGATGAAGGTCGTTTTGAGAAAACCAAACATCTATTTCTAATACTAAACGTAAAAAGAAAATGTTGAGAAAAGATGTTGATCGACTCTTGAAAGATGTTATCTGGCCGATATCCATAATGTTGTGTTATTCTATTCTTTGCCACATGCATCCGATTATATCTCGCCGATAATGTTGACTCGTGGTAATCGTTGAGAATACCGATAAGGTGCTTCAAATCGAGTCTTTAAAAGTCGAAAATGAACGATTACTTAACGAACTTTACAATGCAAAACGTCGTCTTAATTGGTGTGAAAAGATATTCACAATCAACAACTTGGTTTTCAAAAGAAAATCGCCGCTTGCAAACAAAATCTTTTGATCCTAAAATTGAGCAATCGGATGATCAAAACGTGTCTTTGAAAAGTCAAATCTCAAAATATGAACAAGAACTTGTAAAAGCTTAAACAGAATATGGTGTCATATTTGATTTACTCAATAAGACTCGTCATGAAGCATCAAACGAACTTGATCACTATCTTGCTCACACTAGAGAAGTCATGAATTTTGCCGGTAATATTCGCTCGAAAATCAAGATTTGATTCACACTATCTCTAAGTTAAGAGAAATGTTAGGAAAGTATGAACAACTTCCGCCAACCATCATTAAGAGATTAGCACCAAGAACACTTAGTAATCGTGCACCTAGAATCCCTACCGCCAAATCACAAGTTGCTAACGTGCTTCCTTCTATCGAAACAGAATAGTTGCGTTTTTCCAAACGTCCGCACTTCACACCTAGAGCACTCAATCAAGAATAGGAAGTTGCGACCTAAGAAAAGATCAATAAGGAATGCTAAAGTAGAAGAACACCCTAGGACTATGAATAAGACTCACGTTGCTTCCACTATAGATATTAAGGTCCGCAAATGTAATAGAAATAGTGATGTAACGAATGCTAAACCGTTAAGTACTTTTGATATTCACCGATGCACCTTGTGTTATTTGTCGAAAAGTATGAATTCGATTGTCATGACAAATGTGTTGCTAAAGCTATAATCTCTCGCTTACGGAATCCTAAGAATCGGAATACCTCTAGGCCCACTAATCATTCTAAGTCCGTGCTTGGTAGACCGCCTTCTTTAGATTCTACGTCATGCGTTGTTGTCCCCGTAGCTCCGGGCCACCTCCTAAGAATGTAGTACCACCTAGTGCATTCACAAAGACTAAAGCAAACAAGAGTTATAGATGGCGTAAATGGATATATAACACATTAGGATTTAAATGGATGCCTAAAGTTATTAATGTGTGTATGTCTACTATCATCGCTCGAACCTCTAACATTTCGGGTTCCACATCTACTTCTATTCCATCCGTGTCGTCGTGTGTGTAATGCAGTGATATGATCATTCTCGGATTGTTGATAGCGGATGTTCCCGACACATGACAGCAACCTTAAACTGTTATCAAACTTTATTGCAAAGTTCATTGGCACCGTCAGTTCGGAATGATCACTGCAGCCTATCATGGGCTACGGAGATTATGTCAATGGGAACATCGAAATCGCAGGTTTACTATGTGGAAGGCCCCGGTCACAACTGCTTTCAAGAGGTCGCTTTTGTGATGGAGATTTGGAGGTTGCTTTCCGGAGAAAACTTGTTTCATTCGTGATCTACAAGGAAATGACCTTATGTCCGCTCGCGTAATTCTAGTCTCTACACTATCTCTATGCAAGACATGGTTGCTTCATCTCCCATCCGCTTACTTTCAAAGGCAACATCAACAAAATCCTCGCTATGGCACCGCTGCCTCTCACATCTAAACTTTCAAACCATCACCAACCTTGCTCGACACAAACTAGTTGAAGGTCTCCCACGATTCCGTATTCAAAAGATCACCTTTGCTCACCTTGTGAACAAGGAAAAGCACTCGTGCTCATTTTCCTTCAAAGGTGGAACACGCCTCAAAGATGTGCTTCATCTTCTTCACATGGATTTGTGTGGCCCAATGCGCTGCAAACGATCAATGGCAAACGCTACATCTTAGTAATTGTTGATGACTACTCACGATGGACTTGGGTCTACTTTCTTCAAGCAAAGACCAAGCTCCACAAATGATCATCACCTTCTCACGAAAATTCAAGTTCAGCCCGCAACACCGTCCGCCAAATAAGAATGCATAAAGGAACCGAATTTGTTAACCAAACCCTTCGTGAATTTTATGAGAAAGTGGAATTCAAAGATCAAACATCTATTGCACGCACACCGTAACAAAACGGAGTTGTTGAAAGACTAAACCGAACGTTAGTGGAAGTCGCAAGAACAATGTTAATCAATGCTAAACTTCCAGACACTTGTGGGCGTGTCGATTCATCGCATGCTATACTCAAACCGCTCTATGATCACAAACGCCACAACAAAACACCTTTCGAGCTTGTCCACAACCATAAACCGAATCTCAAACACTTTCATGTATTTGGATCCCTTTGCTATCCGAATAATGATCGTGATGATTTTGGAAAGCTCAAAGCCAAAGCCGACATTGAGTCTTTATTGGATATTGTGAGAATTCTAAAGGTTACCGGATCCGAATCGTCAGACAAAACAGTGATGGAAACGATTCATGCTCATTTTGATGAACTCACGAAATGGCTTCGAGTATAACAACTTAGAACCCGTCACAACCGCTTAAACTTCCTCAACCCCATCATCACCGAACAAAGCCCCCACCACTCACAACAAATGGAAAGGTTATTTGCTCCTCTGCTCAGTGACGATATTGATGAACGTGCTCGTGTGTATCCCTGCTTCACCGCTCAACCCGATAATACTCTTATACCGATACACTGCTACAACAACCATCGTTGAAGATGCACCTACACCGCTTGACTCCAACACAACAGCTTGAACAAACCGCTTCCAACAATGATGAACCGCCGATGATATTCTCAATGAAGTACCCCACCGCAGATTTTGATCCAAATGCGTTCTTTAACCCGCTTGCTAATGACATCGCCGCACCGATGTCGCGGAATCATCAACAAACCATTTGAATCCTCGTAACCGCACAATGTATACCAACATCAACCTCTACACATCGATGGACAAAAGACCATCCTCCGCTAATATTATTGGCAACCCGAATCAACCAACCGTTACGAGACAACGCCTTCACACGATGGTGAACATTGCATTTATGCACTCACCGTCCGCTAACTGAGCCTAAAACATTAAAGACGCAATGACAAAAGACAACCGGATTGAATCCATGCAAGAAGAACTCAACCAATTCAAACGCCTTGAAGTATGGAATCGTTGAAAGACCAACAGGGTCTACGCCATTGGTCTCAAATGGATTTGGAAAACAAATTGATGTCAAGGAACGTAATCCAAACAAGTCACGCCTAGTTGCTAAGGGTTATCGCCGTGAAGAGGAATAGACTTTGAAGAATCTTTTGCTCCGCTGCTCGCCTTGAGGTCGTTTCGATATTTCTCGTCATGCTCATATGAATATGACGGTCTTTCAAATGGATGTCAAACCGCGCTTTCAACGGACAACCGAAAGAAACGGTTTATGTCACCAACCCAAGGATTCGTTGATCCCGAGTTCCCGAACCATGTCTACAAACCGAACAAAGCTCTTTATGGTCTCAAACAAGCCCCTGCATGGTACGATAAGCTATCATCTTTCCTCATTGCTAATAATTTCACCAAAGGTTCGGTTGACCCAACTCTTTTATACAATATCACGGGCACATATCTTAATTGTTCAAATTTACGTGGATGACATCATTTTGGGTCTACACATAAAAGTTTTCAATCGCTTTTGCAAAACTAATGAAGAAAATTTTGAAATGTCCATGATGGGTGAACTTACATTCTTTCTAGGATTACAAGTTCATCAATCACCCCGTGGTATTTTCTTGAGTCACCCAAATATGCCCTTGAATTGTTAAACAAATTTGGAATGAAAACCGTGATACTTATGCCACACCAATGACTCATACCAAGAAGCTAGACGATTTACATGGGAAATTAGTGGACCCTACCAAATACCAAGTATTATTGGGTCTCTCATGTATCTAACAACCTAGCAGCGACCGATATTGTCTTTGCCGCTTATCTATGCTCCCGCTATCGTCGCGACCAATCGAAACCCACCTCTCGAGGCTAAAAGAATCCTCCGATACATCAAGGGAACCATTAACTGGGATCCGTATCCGAAGGATTCGGTTTTGAACTAATCGCCAGACGCCGACCACGCAGGATGCTTAGACTCAAGGAAAAGTACTTCAGAGCTCTACAATTTCTTGGTGATAAACCGTGTCTTGGCAATCAAAGAAGCAGGATTGTACATCGTCGTCATCAACCAAGCAGTAATATGTAGCCATGTCCGCGTGTTGTGCTCAAGTCATATGGATGAGAACACAACTCAAAGACTATGGTTACGATTTGATGTAATCCCGATGTATCTCGACAATCGGAGTGCCATTGCGATCTCGCAACTCGCCCAAAGACTCAAATCAAAGCACATCGATCTTCGCTATCATTTCATCAAGGACCACGTGGAATGTGGTACCGTTGAATTATACTGGTATGAATACCAATTGGCGATCTTCTCACCAAAGCCTTGCCTCCCGCTAGGTTTAATGAGTTGGTCCACCGGATTGGTATGAGGTGTTTGACTCAAGAGGAATTGATGACCTCCTAAAACAGCCTTAAAACCCGTCAAACACCAAAATCTCTTTTGTAAATAATTTTTCAAAACAAAATACAAAAATATAAAACCCGATAAAACAACAAAAATATTCTTCTAATCTAATTTTCTTTCAACATGGCAAGTACATTTTTCCATCAACACTTTAATCTTTCAAAATTCAAGATTTTTCCGATCAAGTGTTGAGGGGAGAAAAGTATCACTTAACTGCTTCAAAACATCTGTGTACTTGCATGTTATCATATCCCGTTGTTCTTTTATCAATGGTGGTAAATTTTCGTTCATCGACACCCTGACTAAAATTAATAACCTTTCAATATTTCTTAAGTCGAGGGGAGTGTCACAAGTTTCTTTCTTAAAATCTTTCGTTTGGTAACCAAAATGGAAGTTAAAAGGCTTTGGATGTAAAAGGAAAAGTGGAGGGACCAAAACCGCCAAAATGTTAAAGTTATTTTAATAAAACACCTTCCACCTAACATTATCATCTCATTTATTGCTAACACCTAAAAGATCCTACGCCTAAAATTCATTCAAGAAACTGTGTTTCGATCATCAATTTGTAAGTTGTTTTATGATCTTAACGTGTTTACAAACATTGGTTTTGATTTTTATACTAATCCAACGGTCAAATTTTTGTCCATGATTGATTTAGTGTTCTACGATAAGCGTATGAACACTCAATCAAGAATGGGTGTTTGTGGTTAAAAGGATTGTGTCAAAATGTTTTTCTTACATCATTGAACACATTTTTATCACTTAAACATTCCCGTAAACACGAATTGAGTGATTTTGATAATTAGGGTTTATGAGTCGATTTGGGTGTTTTCAAATGTGAATGTATTTGGTCAAAAGATTGTTGTGTGATGTTAATATCATGTTGAATTAAAGATTTCCAGTGCCCTATAACAACCCGTAAACACTAATTGATTAAAAATTGGAATTTAGGGTTTAATGTTCTTGAGTTTGGGTATTTTTGATTCACCACTAATTAGGTGTTAAAACTTGGTTATTAGACTCTCATAACATCTTAGACCTACCGTAAATACTTTGGTGCATATCCTATGGTTAGATTTTATACGCGTAATTCATAACTTTAGGGTTTTGACCCACGATAAGACTTTCTACGCATAATTGTTTAACAAATGTTCATGCCATGATTTGATTTTAGAATGAATATATATGTTAATATTGATGATATGATGGTTTTATTTCGTGCTTGCTAAACGTGAAAATTCGTAATCAAGGTTGATTGTTATCCACGATAAGGATCACCTTACGCGCAGGCGGTTGCGCGAAGAGTAATCTTACGCGTAACTACTACGCATAAGGTTCTACAATGGGACCACGCGATCCCGTGAAGGATATGCGAACAAGGACCTCACGCATAAGGTCTACTCACGAGTAAGCCTTACGCGTAAGGTTAATATACGCCACGCCGTAAGCTCCACGCATAAGGTCCCCTTTTCCCACGCTGTAATATTTCTTACGCTGTAAGTTAGGATCCCACGATAAGCTTTCAACCACGCCATATACCACTTTCGCTTACGCATAACTTTGCCAAATCTACGCCTAAGCCTTGATTGACCTTCATTATGAATTGTTACGTACAAACTTGTTAATAAACAAATCATAACGTCACGAAACCAATAATGTCACTAATAAACTTAAACGCTTGATATGTTGTGAACTATAAGTGATAACATAAACTTTAAAACTTAAAGTTAACTAACTCACTAAACATTTCACGACGCCATTGGACTATTGGACAAACAAGTGACTTAGGACTCAGAATAATCATTGACACCGTACATTCAATAATTAGACAATAAAACCTTTCGTTGACTAACATTATGTCTTTCGATATGTTGGTTCTTTTGGCTAATGTTATTTCGCATCACGACATGGTCGCTCAAATGAATGTGGATGCACCAAGTTCTCACAATTGTCGACATCTTCCCAATGGCTATCCTAGAAAGATTGGAAAGAACAACCTTAGGGTTGACTTTGAAACCCTCACATGCTCGTAATCTTCTTGTCTCATTGTTGTGGATATTCTAAGGAATCATCCCTACCGTAACATGCTCTCACACTGCCATCGCATCGTAAATCTACATTCAAGAATTCGAATTCTATGCAGAGGATCACAGTCAAAGTGCGTGTGAAGTGACACTTAATCACAAACAAGTCACCATCACTCATGCACTTACGGTCGTTCTTCTCATTCCCGAAATCGAGCCAACCGACTTCTTTGCTACACCCATCAAGAGACAGCTCGCAATTTCTTCTTGACATTGGCTATGATGAAGCTTCAGGATTATTACTAAGCATTCTCACGTGGAGCTTAAGAACATTCCTCAACCGTGGAGAACCTCTACATCATCATTACCAAGTCTGCTTCGGTCGTGATAAGTGGTTATGAGCATCCAAAGCTCATGGAACCGCAAATCTTCCGTCTCTCGATCAATAAGAAGGACATCAAATCAAGCATCGATATGGGAGGACATGATGCTATTTCACAAGAAGCTTGGCTCAAAGATTCCCTATGTCGATACACAAAGCTTTTGATCCGAGAGCACTTGGACTTAATCCTCGATATCCCCATGAGGCTCAATGACCCCGACAATCACGACTTGTTGTCCGAACCTATCCTTTCTATCGTAATCAAGGAATCGACAACTAAGAAGTGTGGTGCCGTGTCGCCCGATCACCTTCTATCTAAAGAACTCAAGAAGCTTGAAACGCATAAAAGGTATCTAGTAGCAGAAAAGAAGGCAAAGTTGGTCATCTTGATGAAAACCTTCGTGAACTCCTACCGGAGAACCGTAAGAGGAAGTGCCGAAGTGCAAGAAGTTCGAAGTCATAGGAAGCTTCCCAAAAGGAATCCTCCTCGTAAAAGGATTGTTCCCGTAAAGGAAGTCGAACCTATTCCCACACCGAACCGCAAAGAAAGCTAATGGACGAAAGCTCAAGGTACCGAATCAAGAAGAGATTACATACTCAAACCGCAAAGGATGACACCATTAGTACCGAAACCTCCTAGTCCTCCAAATGAACATGGCAAAGGGAAGACTCAGAGCTTGTGCCATATGATCAAAGCTCAAGCTCGTAAAGTGATGAAGAGCAACCGGATAAATCATACAGAAGAAGTTTAAATTGCCGACACCTTCAAAAAGTCAAGAATTTGCAAAAGACCAAATGGGTGGCCCCGAGGATCAAGTGGTGTCGCCCACTCTTCACCGTGATCCCGATGCGTTAATCGACCCGACAGGATCCGTGCCACCACTCTTGTGCAACAACAAAAGCTTGTGGAGGATACTATCGAATATGAGTTTGAGAAACCCAAACCGAGAAGTCCGAGAAAGATAAAGATGCCGATTATGACAAGTCGCTCGAAAGTCCTACACGCTCACGTAAGGAAACTTCGAACCGCCCAAGGACCCCGAGTCTCCTCATGTCTCTTCCTCATCGACTCATCATCTCACTCTTCCCAACCACCATCAAAGAAATCAACCAAATCAACATCCAAATGTGAAGAAACCACCTCGATCTTGGATTTCATACACATGAAAGAATTGTGAAAGTCACAAACAAGTCGAAAGAAAGACATGCTATATGTGAAGTCGAACTTTCTCAATCAACAAATACAATATCTACATGACGAGAATGACAAGATGCAAGAAGAAAGGAAGTTTATCCAGAATTCATGAGAAGTCATCGTCAAGAGGAACTCGAACGAAATGATCAAGGTTACACTAATAAGTACCTTCGTGATATCGCTCCTAAAGTCACAAAGGAGATGTTTACCGATAACTATATCCGAATCTTATGCGATAGCCAAGCAAACTATAAGATCAACACCTTTAACCGTCACAATCAATCCATCCGATCCTCGTAGTTTTCTCGGATAATGAATTGGTGGCCAAGCTTGTCACACAAATGTCTAAACGATCCGGGACATTTACTTCGATGAAGGAAAGTCTGTTTCAAGCATTGTTGGACTACCAACTCAAAGAAGCATGTAGATTCAAGCAGAAGGTCTAAACGCCCTAGAGACGATGAAGATAAGGATCGGATAAGAATGATGAAGCTAAACGTCAAGAAGTCCGTGAATCATCTTCTATGTTACCTCCTCTCCAACGGACTCCTACTCAACAAAGGTCTCCTCCCGCTCTTCACCGATAAACCTCAGATTTCGAGTTACCGCCCGAGACTCAAAAACCGGTGATCACTTTGAGTATACGGGTGGTGACGATGAGGAAGTCCGTGAGCCCCTACAACAACCCACCTCTCCCAAACAAGTTAAGAAACCGTAATCCTCATCTAGGCCAAAACAAAAGAAGAAGAAGGCGCCAATGACCGACGTCAGATCATGGCTAGATGAAGATACAACATGTGAGTTTGAATGGTTTTCACACTTGTCAATTCCACTCCCTACCTCAAGAAGGTCAAGATCCGTAGACGGTAATACTTTGGAGCATGCTAAGATTATGCAAGAAAAGTTCCATGTGAAGAAGATGACGAAACCGAGTTGAGGCGAATCAAGAATGAAGCTTTTCAACTGTGGAAAGATAGCTCGTAAAGTGCCATCGAGGTCGAATATCACCTTGAAAACATTGCTCGAGCTATGTCTAACAACATGGATTGGCTCAACCCAAGCAAACATCGACTTCACCAAACGGGACAACCCTCCATATTACACCGATCGGTCTAAACCTCTACCAACAATTGGCCAACCAGATGAACCTAGGATCCCATTCAGATATTTCTTCAACAAAGACTTGGAATTTCTTCTACACGGTGGCGATGGATCAAGGAAATACGCTACATCTTTGACACTTCCATTCCCAAAGACCATATACTCAAACCGCATAGCTATCGAGGAAAGAGCTAATCACTTGTTCTCCAACAACGTGGAAGCATACGACCGAGATGCAATGTACGGATTCATCATTGGCCGGAACGTCAAGAATCTACTACCGTCGCTGTGTTCGTAAGTCTCAACATGGAGTGTTCAAGATTAAGGATATCGCTGCCATCAAACACGTTGATCCGTCGACCAAATGGGACTACACCTTTCTCAAGAAGATTGTGGTCAAAAGGCAAGATGAACGGGATTATGCATTCTCTCAAGTCGACTTTGAGAATTTGTCTCTCAACGACATGAAGACATGTACCTTGCCAAAGTATGTGGTCGCATGAGGCAATTTTCAACCAAGTACAACGTGAATTCATCAAGTCACCGCTCATCTTCATCGAAGCATAGTCATCAAAGAACGTAGAAGATCTCCACCGGTCGTTGAATCTTATCGCACCGTGTCAACTTCACTCCACCTCAATTTGATCTTCCCGACATCAACCAGCTCTCACAATATACACTCATCAAGAAACCATTCGAGTCGTTTATCGCAGTGAACTTCAACGAAATTGCTTAATGGCGTGTAGTGATCTTCACAAGTTTGGAGATCACACTTTGAAGATGGTTAGGGACGGATTGGCTTATAGGTGAAGGATATACGACAAAAGATTGGGTCTCCTAAGCGATGGAATTCTCGTGATCAAGGGATGTGAGGAGAATCATCAAGATGATTGATGAAAGGTTGTATAGAAGGGATCGCCTGTAAGATTGAAAGCTATGTTGGTGGTCCACCCAGATTAACATCACCGCTTTCAACGCCCGATTCACACTCCTCGGCGACATCTCCGACTTCCCGGTACCCTTGAATTGCTTCTTTCATTATAAATTTGGATGTGTGATTATATATGTCTATGGCTTGTGCACACATAACAAAGTTGTACAACCCGTAATTGTCAAGAAAGGACCCCGTGGTACGCTTCTGCCACAATCCTTATAAAAGGAGCGAAAGCTTTTACTTTTGAGTAAAACCTATCAAACCTTTCATTTTTCAAGGTTTTGCTCAAAAGGACAAGTACTTCCCGTATGATTTTCAAAACCTCAACCGCTTATATCACTTGTTGAGGGGAGTATTTGAATTAAAACTTTGTTCACAAATTGTTCATAGTGGTCATCTTCCCAACACTCGAAATGGTCATATTTATTCTCAACTTTTCAAAATAACATTTTATATGCCATTTTTGAGGGGAGAAAATTATGTGATAAGAAATATGTTGTGTAAATGCAAATGAATCTTTGTGTAATAGACTTAACCAACGAATTGACGGTACTAAACTGTTAGTAACTCGAAAAGACTTGTCCCGACGGGTAATAATTTCAAGCTAGTTCGCTAGTAATGTAAACGTGTCTCGCAAAGGACTTGTCCGAGTAGAATGTACCATTCGAGAAACTCTTGGTAGACATGAACTCGACGGGTTTGACAACCTTCGAGGTTTGTTTACACCTTCAAGGTAGTTATTAGAGCTAGTTGTCACCTAAAAGTCGACAATGTAACTCTTTAACTATGCAATGTAACCGTGTCTCATGGGGATTGTCTATCTTGAGTGGATCAATTCAAAAGTGCGCTTTTTTCCTCATCGTGCAAATAACCGTTAAAACTCTTAAGCACATGTGGAGGGGAGTATTTATGCAAAATCCTATCTCAACAAAGGGTTCAAAATGTTTTCATTCACAAACACCGTGAGAGATTTTTCAAGTAAATGGTTTTATGGCAACATAGGTTAGTCATGGAGTGATAAGGTGACTAAGGTTAGGAATAACTGTCCTATGATCCGCCAGAGTCGGAGGGATCTACCCAAGGACATCACAAATAGTTAGTACTTAGAAGTCCTTAGGTATGATTATAAAAGGAGAAAATGAGAATCGGAGAAAGAAGGAGTTGAAGAATTAAAAGAAATGCAAAGAAAAGGGTGAAAAGAAATAGCCTCCAAATTATTCAACTTAGGGCGCATAATCGGGTTCAATTCATATGCTATTGGTTGTCACTTAGTGACGCCGGTATTGAAGATTAAAAGTCGTCATGGACCCAAAGGACGCATGCACTAAACCTTCTTAGCCACTCAAGTTTCTCTCACGTAAGCTTGTTTCATTCTCACAGGAACCCTACGTAAACTATTGGCTTTCTTAGAGATCGCCGGTATTGAAGAAGGAGACCTCTCCCTAGTCTCCGCCAGAAAACCAAAACGCACTATTGAGTCTAGAGCCACGAGATTCATCAAAAGATCTCTTAGGAACACTTGACATTTCATCACTTGTTGATCAACAAATAAGATCATCATGGTTCATATCGAGTCCTTCATGATCTTAGCAACTGTCGAGAACATTTATGAGAGGTTCACAACCGTGATCCTCGTGATTGAATGGAAACTCCCGCTGTGGTCAACATCAAACACCGACAAAGCAGTCACTTGTAACTCCCCGTGGATTACGCTTAGTGTGTCTCAAACGGTCTACGTCGTGAGGTGATGCTTCGTGTACCTCAATGACTATCTCGAATCAGATGTACTTTGTACATCGCGTTATCTCACTTGTGGGACTCAGCTCAGAACGGCCTTTGTAAGAATTAGAGTTGTGTTTTCACACTATGTCGTTAACACTCAAGTTCAAACTTGTAAGTGCCGGAATCCGCTTATTACTAACCGCTTGAAATGTTTTCTTATGGAAGCTCCGAGCGGGATGATCGTGTCGATTCTTCTCATGCTCACGCCAACATCATCACTAATGGAAGTTCTATCCAAAAGCAACACAACAATGTAATGATTCTTCGTCAAATCAAAGAATCTACAAAGTTAAAAGACTTAAAGAACTTCATCAAGATCGAATTCCAACGCCAAAGAGCGTGTGAGCATGTTGAAGAATGACGGAGACATCAGAGCGGCAAGGCACCGAGGCGCACTTGATGCGCATAACAACATACTATCACTTTCATCACAAAGAACAATGATCAAAGAACAAAGTTAAAGATGACGCCAAAGCATAACCGCTCAAAGAAGACAATTTCTACACCGGGAGATTGTTCGAATCAAGGCAATTCTTCTCACAAGAAAGAAGAATGTCGAAGACGCCGAGCTACTATTACATCAACGCCTTCACCGTTCATCACCAACACTTGAGGGGGAGATTGTTGGAATCACTCCTAAACTATAATTCAAGTGTTAGTTATTCTTATGTAATAGGTAGCTTATTATGGCCTTTATGTTTGTTATTAGCCTTAAGCTTATGTAGAAGGCCCATGAGCTTAGGCCCAAGCCCATAGGAGAAAGGATGGAAACTAGGAGTGTTGCCCTAGCTTTCCTCCTATAAATACCTTATGTAAACCTTCATTTGAAGGTTGGTTGTTCAAGTTATTCTCTTTCACTCACATCTACGCATAAACCGTCATTATTATCTTTGTGTGTGTGTTTTTTACTTGTTCAATCGCTTTATCTCTTTCTATATAACTTGTGTTGTAAATCTAGTGACCTAACTTGACATATTATGCTTAAAATGCTATTAGAATCATCCTTATCCCTTCTTATTTCATTTCAGGAATTATTTACTATGAAGAAGCAGTATTTGGACATTTTCGAGCTCAGGGATGGATTTCTCTCACATTTACTAAAGACCATGGTGTAACTAAGTGATGACGTTACATCGTAATAATTTCTATGAAGAATGCAGCATAATAAAGTAATAGAGTTACGCCGTAATATGACAACAGATCATGATATGCAATTTTATGAAGACTACGGCGTAACCATCAGCTCAGGTTATGCCGTAACCACGGATAAGCATCAAAGTTATGAAGAACTATGGCGTAACTGTTTCATAAGTGTTACGCCGTAGCTAGGTTTTACGCCTATAAATAATCAAAGATTTCAGCATTTCTATAATCTCTCCTTTCCCAAACCTTTCTAGTTTTGGGGAGATCAAACACAGAAGAAGAACTATCGCTTAGGAGCATGAGGAACAAAGTTCTCATCTATGATTTCCTTTGTATTCGAGTTTGGATTATTTTTATGTTTTTCTAGAGATCATATTATGAATTCATGTTATTAATTCAAGTTTATATTTATGTTATTTATCTTCTCTATATTTCTTTATAGAAATCTACTTAGTCTTATCATAGAACGCTAGTCTCGGTACTATTATAAGCTTGTTAGTATCTAGAGGGTTAAGAGAATTGACCAACTGACCTCAGCTCACTAGGTTGTGAAGTATGTAAGGAATTGGCCATAGTACAACCATTCTTCATGTGCGAACTGACCAAATGACCACCTTTCAAATGGAGGTATTTAAGAAGCTAGGGGAAATCTAAGTTCCTAACGGTCGGGTTTCCATAGACTAGATCTAGTAGATTTGGTTCTTAATGACTGCTATTAGATTACTGAATGATTACAAGTGACCTATTCATCTGGGTGAGGGATCTAATAATCATAGGCTAACGAATTGACAAAAGGAGTCTGGCAATTTTCACCCACTATATTGAACCTTAATATTAGAATTAATTCATATCTATTGCTAACGCTCAGATTGTATATGTTTTCAGTAGCGTTATTTATGCTTTTGTATATGTTATTTGGTTATATTCACATGATTTTAGCGCTTAATCACATCAAAAGATGTTTGTCTAGTATTTATAACCAAGTGCAGGGAAACGGAAGGAAAAGTTAAAGAATGTTCAATAAAAGAAGATTTTCGTTTCAGTTAAGCATGTCGAGCACAAGTCAGCATTTCAAGTATCGTAGAAGATCAAGTTGAATGAAGAACCAAGCTCTACAAGTCAGAATCAAGAAAAAGGTCGATTTTCCATCATTCAGAAAGACCAGCCGATCGGTCGCAACTCGCAACCGAATCGGCTGGAAAGAGGTCAAAATATATCCCCTGAAGACGGACCTGCCGATCGGTCACCGCCCGCAACCGATTCGGCTGGGTTAGTGCAAGAAGACCAGCCAATCGGCTGGACAAGGTGTTGATTCGGCTGGGAAGCCTGGTTCTGGTCTTTCTTCATCACTAAGATTCCCCATTGCATCCAAATGATTCTAGGTCCTTCCCTTGGTGTATTCTAGTCCCTTTCTAACTCCTTGGAGGCCAAGTTCAACATTTAATACCCTAGGCCTTGGAACTAGTATAAGAGACCTCTTGTGAGCATTTAAGAACACACACTTCAATACAACTCTCTACTCATCAAACACAAAGCTTTTAGCTCTCAAATTAGTTCTTAGAAGTCCAGGAAAGTTTGGAGGTTCAAGAAGTCAACATTTGGAGCACAAACCCATAAGAAGTCAACCCCAATACTTTGCGAATCCTTACTCCACCATTTGTAATCTTATTCCAAGCATTGTAAGACTCTTAATCATGTTTTCTAATGTTCAAAGTTCTGAGTTTATGTTTATGTTTGCTATGAGTGGCTAGTTTCTTTATACACTTGCTTAAATGATGTTGATTATTGTATGATTAGTTCATGATTGTGTTAACATGTTTTAATTCAATTTCAAGTTGATTCTAAGATCCAATTGTGCTAAAGTTTCATTGTGACATTTGTTAATCAAGTTTGACTAGTTGATAGTAATCGTAGAGGTCGAAAGAAATTATTGTTATTCAACTAGTTATAATCATTTTGTCTATGGATGATTGTTTTTACCCATTATTCTTGGTTAAACAAAGAAACTAAAGTGTGGTTGTGATACGAACGCTTTTTGATTATCAAGTTGGATTGATTGGAAATATCTAAAAGATCGTAAGATTAGTTGTTTACAATCAGTTGTAACCTTTTGTATATAGTCGGTTACCTTTTGTATTGACCATTTCTTAAGCAAATTTAATAAGCCAAATGGATATTTTTGTGTTTAAGTTTATGAAAGTAAGATTATGAAACTTGAATTGATTGGTTAAACTTAATGCTTGTTTTTATGAACTAAAATCTTGACGAAGGTTTAACTTGTAAGAACAATAGATTAGTACATCAATTAATTATCATAACCAACATGTTAAGAAGTAGTTAACACAATCATACTAATCAAGGATAAGAAACTAATTTAAGCAAGTGTAATTTTTAATCATCTGAATTAAATTATATCTATTCTTGTTATTATTTGCTTTTGGATTGCCTTAGTTGATTTATACTTGTTAATCAGATTCACTCACAAATCCCTGCGAACGATCCCGACTTACCTTCAAAATCTTGCTATAACGGACGAGTGCACTTGCTATTATGTGTTATTGGTAAAATTGGTAAATCATCTTTTATAAATTTAAAAGTTGTACACATGTAGCACATCAAGTTTTTGGCGCCGCTGCCAGGGATTTGATTGTGTTTCAGCAAGTTTTAAATCCACGTCAGTCAATCCGTTTCTAAAAAAAAAAAAAATCCGGGAGGTTCAACCGATTCGGTTGCACCAAAACCCTTAACCCAGTTGATCCAACCGATCATTCACCCCTCGCAATCGATCCGGTTACTCTTTTCTGTCCGAAAATCTTTTTCTTTGTTTGTCCGTGTGTTTAGATATTGCCTGGATTCTCTAGGTCATTGTATGAACACTCGTGCAACAGGAATAGAACCAATCTCACCTCTTACCTACCCCGAAAGTTTGATTCAAAGAAGAAGAAGAAGAAGAACACCTTTTATACCCTTAGAAAACCGTGTACCTAGAGTACCAAACCCACAATTTGATAACCTTTTGGAAGCCAAAGTCGTTTACAACCCTTTCACCAATTTACCTTTTCCCATGGCGGACGATCAACCCATGTGGGGAACCAACCGAGCCATAGCACCAACTCCTGAGAGTGCTATTGTTGCTGTCAACCTTGGTGACAACTTCACCGTAAAGGGTCATCATCTTTCTATGATCAAAGACCGCCAATTCGATGGTCGTGCGCGGACCGATTCGCATAAGCACATTGCCGAATTCATCGAAACTTGCGGCATGTTCCGGTATGGTGACACTGATGTCAATGCCATCAAACTTAAACTTTTTCCATCATCACTCGCCGGAGATGCAAAAGTATAGTACAATGAATTGACCCCAGGAATTATCAATACTTGGGAGGAGATGAGGCAAGCCTTTGTAAGCTGATTCTTTCCACCTGCCATGTTTGATTGATTAATGGGAGAAATTCGTGCTTTCACACAAAACCCCAACGAATCACTTGTCGAAGCTTGGCGGATGAAAGATTTAGCCAGAGTTGTCATGGACATGGACTATCCAAAGGAACCATTATCCAAATCTTTTACCATGGACTAGACAAAATCTCTCAAGGTATCCTTGATGCCGGAGGAATTTTTCTCTATAAGACTCCTAACGATGCACATCAATTACTAGAAGATCGATTACTTCTTAAACTCGATTGGTCTAAAGATTCAAAAACCAAGCCTTTTCGAAAAACCATTGCTTTTGTCGAAAAATCCGATACCTCGAAACTCATGAAGAAAATGGAAGCCTTAACTTCGAAAATCGACTCGCAATACAAAGATATAAAAGGAGAAATGAAAGAAATGCGAGATGGATGCAAAAATTGTGGAGGAAATCACCCATTGTCTAAGTGCGACGATAAACCCATGGGTGGACCTAACGAAGGCGAAGCGAATTATGTCCAAGGATGATACCGTGGATGAGGATATCATTGTAATTATTACGGTAGAAATTCTGGAAATTGGCAAGACCACCAACCAAGGGATAACAATCGTGATTCTCAACCTCAAACCGACAATCTGCCCCCACAAAACTCTGACAAAAAGATGGAAGAATCCGAATTCGAAAAAAAACATGAGAGAATTCGTGACTGCTCAAAAATCAACGAATGATTTCATCAAAAATTAGTTTTTCAATCTCAAAGCCAAAGTTGAGCAGGGACAGAAAAAGCATCAAGCCTCTATCCAAGACCTTGAAAACAAATTTGGTAGATTTTCTGACCAACATTCCTCTGGACCATCTGGTTCGTTACCAAGTAACACCCATTCCAACCCAAAACCATCAAACGATAAAACGTACCGTCCACCACAAACAAGAAATGAGCATATCAATGTTGTATTCACAAGAAGTGGTATCTCGTACGATCCACCACCAAATCCAAACGAAAATGATCGTATCACCCAAGATAGTGAGGATGAAGCTGAGGAAACCAACCCAACGCAACCCACCAAAAAGAAAACCGTTTCACCTATCAAGGCGTACACACCAAAAATTCCATATCCTCAACGCCTTAAGAAAGAAAAAATGGAAGAGCGATATAAGAAGTTCATTGAAATAATCAAAGAGGTTAGACTCAATGTTCCCCTCGTTGATGTCTTAGCCGGAATGCCCAACTACGGGAAATTATTGAAAGAACTTCTTAACAACAAGAGCAAGCTAGAGAAAATATCAACTACCTTCCTTAACGAAGAATGCTCAGCCATCGTTCAAAACAAAATTCCGCCAAAGCTCGGAGATCCTGGGAGCTTTCTTATTCCATGCACTTTCGGGGATAATATTCAATGCGATGCTTTAGCCGTCCTTGGCGCAAGTATCAATTTGATGCCTTATTCGCTGTATTCCAAATTATCCATCAACAACCTTAAACCGACAAAGATGAGCATTCGATTTGCAAATCATGCTTATCAATATCCTGTTGGAATTGCCGAGAATATGCTCGTTCAAGTTGGTAAATTCATTTTTCCCGTGGACTTTGTAATCCTGAAAATGGAAGAAGATAATAAAGTCCCACTCATCTTAGGAAG
This sequence comes from Chrysanthemum lavandulifolium, assembly GCA_022545495.1. Lineage (NCBI taxonomy): Eukaryota > Viridiplantae > Streptophyta > Magnoliopsida > Asterales > Asteraceae > Chrysanthemum > Chrysanthemum lavandulifolium. The sequence goes on along the minus strand of CM040244.1, from coordinate 132,590,312 downwards.
ACCTTTCTTAAATACCGCTGATGCGATCATCAAAGTAAAGGGTAAAGAACTCAACCTTGGAGTTGGAGAAGATCGAATCACCTTTCTAATCGATAAAGCAATGCGCTATCCACGTTCCAGTGATGACACTTGTTTCAACATCGATGTTATCGATGAGGTTACTGACGAAGAATTGGATGCATTACTTAACGAATTTGATCCATTCATGACTACTTCCGAAAAAATCAATGAAACCGACCTTGACAAAGAGTTTGCTGATTATATGAAAGTAGAATTCGAAGGAGATAACACGGAGGAGGAAGAAATGGAGGAAGAGAATTTTGAAGAAATAACTTTCGATGACGAGATGAGAATAAAATCTTCTCTTCAAGAACCACCAATAGATCTCGTGCTCAAACCCCTCCCTGATCATCTTGAATATGCTTATCTGGAGGAAAACTCACTTCTTTTGGTGATCATATCTTCATTACTCAAGGACAAGGAAAAAGAAAGTTTAGTTTTTATCCTCAAAAATCATAAACGAGCTTTCACTTGGAAAACATCTGATATCCCCGGAATTAGTCCCAATTTCTGCAAACACAAAATCAATTTCAAAGATGGGATTAAACCTGTTGTGGAACACCAACGTCGGCTCAATCCCAACATGAAAGAAGTTGTCAAAAAGGAAATAATCAAATTTCTCGATGCTGGTATCATTTACCCGATCGAGGACAGTCCTTGGGTGAGTCCAGTTCACTGTGTCCCCAAGAAAGGAGGAATGATGGTTGTGACTAACGAACGAAATGAACTAGTTCCTACTAGAAGCATCCTTTGGTTGGCGTTTGTATTGACTATCGTAAATTAAACAAAGCCACCAGAAAGATCATTTTCCTCCCGTTCATGGATCAAATGCTTGAAAGACTAGCAGGAATAAATTATTTTGTTTCCTCGATGGATTTTCGGATACTTTCAAATTCCAATCGATCCGAATGATCAAGAAAAGACCACCTTCACTTGCCCTTTTGGAACCTACGCATATCGGTATGCCTTTTGGTATTTGTAATGCACCGCAACTTTTCAATGGTGTATGATAGCCATATTCAAGACATGCTTGAAACCTCCATGGAAGTTTTCATGGATGACTTTTCGATTTCGAAACTCATTTGAAGCTTGTTTTCCAATCTTGATAAAATGCTCGAAAGATGCTGTTGCACATCTTGTCCTTAACTGGGAAAAATGCCACTTTATGGTGACTGAAGGAATTGTGCTTGGCCACAAAATCTCCAGTGTGGGCATTGAAGTAGATAAAGCAAAAATCGACGTTATCACGAAACTTCCACCACCAACTAACGTTAAAGCCGTTAGAAGTTTTTTAGGACATGCCGGTTTCTACCGCCGATTTATCAAAGATTTTTCAAAAATATCTCGTCCGATGACAAAACTTCTTGAGAAGGATTCTGTCTTCGACTTTAATGCTGATTCCATAAAAGCATTCGAAATGTTGAAATCTCAACAGACCAGTGCTCCCATCATGGTTTCACCTGATTGGTCACTACCCTTCTAGCTCATGTGCGATGCAAGTGAATTTGCTGTTGGAGTCGTTTTAGGCCAATGAGAAGGAAAGCACTTTCGGCCCATATATTTTTCTAGCAAGACACTGAATGGTGCTCAGCAAAATTATACAGTCACAGAAAAAGAAATATTGGTCGTAGTTTTCGCATTCGACAAATTTCGATCTTATCTCGTGCTTTCAAAAACAGTCGTGTTCACAGATCATTCGGCACTCAAATATCTATTCACCAAGCAAGATGCAAAGCCGCGTCTCATCCGATGGATTCTGCTACTCCAAGAATTTGACATCGAAATCAAAGATAAGAAAGGAGCAGAAAATCTTGCCGCTGATCATTTGTCACGTCTTGAAAATCCCGATCTAGAGGAGTTGAAGGAAGAAGAAATCGATGATTACTTCCCTGATGAAACCCTCATGACGGTTGATGAAAATGAAGATCCTTGGTTTGCTGACTTTGCGAACTATCTCGTTGGAGGAATTCTCATAAAAGGATTAACTTACGCTCAACGGAGCAAATTCTTTTCGGAACTTAAACACTACTTTTGGGAAGAACCTTATCTTTTCAAAATATGCCCTGATGGAATGATCCGAAGATGTTTTTCTGGCTCCGAAACCTGCTAAATTCTTGATGAATATCATCATGGCCCTACTGGGGGACATTATGGTCCTTCCACCACAGCTAAAAAAGTTATTGATGCTGGATTCTATTGGCCAACAATATTCAAGGAGGCACATACACTTGTCAAAAATTGTGATGCTTGCCAAAGATACACAAACCTTTCAAGCAGAGACGAAATGCCATTAAAAAGCATTCATGTGTGTGAAATATTCGATATTTGGGGAATTGATTTCATGGGACCATTTCCTAAATCCCACAAATACAAATACCTTCTCGTTGCTATCGATTATGTGTCAAAATGGGCAGAAGCCGAAGCTTTACCAACAAACAATGCTCGTGTTGTCGTTAATTTTCTCAAAAAGCTTTTCACTTGTTAAGGAATTCCCAAAGTTTTGATAAGTGATCGAGGAACCCATTTCTGTAACAGACAAATGGAGAAAACCATGAAAAGATATGGAGTTCTTCATCATTTTGCGACAGCTTATCACCAACAAACCAGTGGCCAATTTGAAAACACGAACAGAGCTCTTAAAAGAATACTCGAAAAAACAGTGAAGGACAATCATTCAGTGTGGTCAAAAAAACTTGACGATGCTCTGTGGGCATTTTGTACGGCTTACAAAACTCCTATTGGCACAACTCCTTACAGACTCCTGTGTGGGAAAACTTGTCATTTGTCGTTTGAAGTTGAACATCGTGCTTACTGGGCTCTTAGAAGCTATAACACCGATCTCAAAATAGCTGGAGAAACAACATTTTTGCAATTGCACGAACTCGAAGAATTGAGACTCCAAGCTTATGAAAATTCCAAACAGTATAAAGCCAGAACAAAAGCTTATCACGACAAAAAGCTTCGAATTCGAAAAGAATTCAAAGCCAGAGATAAAATTCTACTTTTCAACATGAAATTTAAATTCAAAGCTCCTAAGCTGCAACCGAAATGGTTCGGGCCATATATCGCAAAACATGGATATCCATCCGGATATGTCGAACTTTATGACAAACACGGTCGAAGTTTTATTGTTAATGGGCACCGAATCAAATTATACTACGATAAGGAGCAAATGAAATGAAATTTCAATTGAGACTGTTTCACCTGAAAATGAATTCGAAACCATCACCTTCATAGCACCTTTTCCAGGAAGAATCACACAAAGTGTTCCTTGGAAACCATCTGCTGAATTCATCTGGAGGGATATTGATGCGACTGGTGAAGAATTCATGTATGTCCCCGAACTTTTCAAGATGTTCAAGGCTGCAACTGTAGCCAAGTGAGTTCGGGAAGATTTGAGTTAGGCTGATGACTCATTAATAAAACAAGCGCTTCTCGGGAGGCAACCCGTTTGTTTAAGATTTGATTTTCTATGGTCACGCCTCAAAGTTTAAACCTTTGGTTGAACTTAAGTGTGGGGGTGCCACATCTTAATAAAACTCTTTTTGTTTGTATATAAGATTTTGTGCAGGTAATGATTACTCCAGTGGACTCTTGGATCAAAGGAAATTAAGCTGACAAACTCATTTGAATATCTGGTATTATCACTATTTCCTTATTTCTATACTTTGAAGTTCGTTTTTCACATTGAGGATAATGTTTAACTTAAGTGTGGGGGGGGGTGAATAGGAAATTTAGAGTTTTTAAGCTTAAATTTAAATTTTTGTTTGCCCTTGTGATCTAGTTATTTTCACGCTTTTAGGATAATATATTAGAATAACTAGATCAATCCACTGGTAAAATTAGTAATATTTGAAAATTTGAGATGTGTTCCGATTAATATTGCAATCCATTCTGGGATCGATAAAATTTGAGCCTGTTCTATATAAAGCATACATCTTTTATGCTTGAATCTATTGCTATGAGTGTGCCGGTGATTTTATTTATTCTAGAACTTGTACTTGTAAATCATTACCAGACCGCAGTGAGATCACACTCGTGCGATATAAGTGAATTCGTGTGATAAAGAGGCACCTTAGGATTTTAACCCAAATGGCCTTCCATTTTTGTTAGGAATTAGAAAATTCCATGTTAAAGTGTCGGTCACCCCAATTATGATCTAGCATAAGTTAGCTCGTAGACGTGTCGTTATTTGTCGTTGTTTACGTTATTTACTAGTTATTTAGTTAGCTATTTAGTTTAGAGCAACACCGTGGAGGAAGGACGGTCTTTACCCATTGTATACACGATCCACGGGCCGATAGGAGGTCGTTATGTTTGTAACTATAAATACCTCTACCTCCCAAGGTAGAGGTTGGACCTTCATTCATCTTAATCTAACCTTCTATGTTTTCTTTCACTTTCTCTCTAGAAAGGCTCCCACTTTCTCTCTAAAACCTCTAAATAATTCGACCATATTATTGTTTGTTATGTGTTTATGAAATCCAATATCTTACAATTGGTATCAAGAGCCATGGTTAGATCATATCTTGCACATCTTTGGATTTCTAGTGGTTTTAGGTGGTTTTGAGTTTGAAAAAGTTTAGTGGTTTTGCATCATTTGGTTGATTTCTTGTGTTAAAGTTTGAATTTTGTTAGTACTTTCATGTTTAGAATCATCACAAGTGATTAGGTTTTCATTTGGTAGCTTGAATCATCTTGGTTGGGTTGTTTTGGATTGAAAAGTGAAGTTTATATGGTTTTTCATGCTAGCGACTTAGTTCACGGATAACTTTCTTCATAGCGACTTGCTTCACAAAATTGTAGCGAGTTCTGACTTTAAACCTAGCGAGTTAGATCTAGCGAGTTAAAGTACAAGTAGTGGATTCTCCACTACGAGTAGCGACAGTGGTAGCGACTTGGTGCATAGCGAGTTGCTCTTTAGCGACTTGCATCTCTAGCGACTTGTGTAGCAATTCTTGCAAAAATTTTGCTAGCGACTTGAGGGTAGCGAGTTACTACTTAGCGACTTGCTTTGTGTCTAGCGACTTGGGACTCTAGCGACTTAGTTGTCTAGCGAATTAGGTGGTTAGCGACTTAGTGCATTATCTTCTAGCGATTTAGTGCATTATCTTCTAGCGACTTGGTACATTATTTTCTAGCGACTTGGTTGATTTTTACGAAGAAGAGGTTTGACCAAAGTTGACTTTTACGTCAAAACTTCAAGCGGCCATAACTTTTGATCCGTAACTCCGTTTCAGTGAAATACTGTCAAAACGACCGGAACAGCTGAATATTGTGAGGTTTCACAACAATGTCGTGAAGCGAATTTTTCGAGGCCCAAATCCTCCGAAAGGAAGTTATTGAGGTTTTAAGTTTTAGACCCAAAATTCTCCGTAAAGCGTGCATCAACCAATCCAAATCTCAACCAATCAACATTTCGACTTTTCCTACGAACAATCTAAAGCCCTATCACACAATCGTCTTTCATTGTATCGATCCATCGATCATCTTATCACATTCCATTGGTCATTGCTTAACGGTTTGGTCTTGATTTTAGTAAAATCCCGAAAGATTTTATTTCTCGGTTTGAATCATAGACTTGTAAAATCCGTGCATTCTACCACATCATGTCCTACTCTCTTGACCCGGTGATTTGAAGTACTCAAGCGTATGATCTTGTGAGACAACCATGAGAATATTAGCTATTACGATCGAATGCGAGATGATGGAATCAATCAATGATGACTTGAGTTCTTCATGCTCGAGTCCAATGAAAAAGAATTGCACTGCTTGGACTACGTAATGCCATGCAAAGGAAAGTAGCATTGAACCTTATCATCTACTTCACTCACACCTCATGTTACTCACACCGATAAGAATGGAGCGAACATGCATTGCCATTTTCCGTCAAGACTTATCCACATTAAATGGAGCGTTACTATTGAACTTAGAACAATTAGAACAACAACTTGATAAAGAAAAGGTTCAAAAGGGTAGTTCGGTCTTTGCACTTCAAGTGATCCACAACCAATTTCGGTCATTCATAAGTAGGAATTCACATCGATTATGATCAAGACATGGTGAAGTGTCTTTCATGAAACACCTTTGGAATGGAAATTAGTGTGTTCACGAGACACTTATCCATCTCATGGATAATGTGGAGAAGTATATTGAGGAAGTTACTCAGACGGATGAAAAAGTGGATGAGTGTGCAGTGCGATTGAGAGATTGTTGTGATAAGTTGGGTAATGTACTGTTGAAGAATCGGGTGTTCTTGAATGCGAGAATGTCGAGACAACAAATAATGATGAGTCGGGTAAAACACCGGATGATGGATCGGTTGGCCTTGAATCTGAGGCTCGAGATTGATAAGCTTGATACATCCCGGTCCGGTGACTCTTGTTATACATGATGTGGATGCGGATATCGGACCGAGATTGAGCGGTGTCATGTAATGAGGTACCTTTCTTGTTCAACATAGTGCATCGCTAAAGTACTTAAACAAAGCTGATCATGATCTTGAACATGACTTTCATGAATGTTACATTCTTGAGGTGAGTGCGAGATTAAGTGTTTCAAAACAAACAATAAGGTTGATAAAAGGCTTTTGATGAACTTTCAAACAAATTCTCAAATCTTGAAAAACATTGCATTTCACTTGAAATTGCGATACAAAGTAAAGAAGAAAGTTTTCAAATTAACAAACCATGTAAAAATCGGAACTTCACGAATTCCGTGAATTTTTGAAATGAACACTTTGAAAGCTCGACTTCAAGACAAAGAATCAACCATCAACAATTTGAAGAAACATATTTACGGTATGCATGTGAAAAGTAATTTGGTTACAAGTAATTATGATATTAATGCTATTGATGATATTCAAATGAGAAATGATGAATTAATTTGTTTGTGTGGCCAAATTACTAAAGGAAAATGAGTCTTTGAGAAAGAATCACATAGAACTAAGTGACTCTGTCAAAGAAGCTAGAACTAAGTCAATGAAACAAACTCTTTGATAGCAAAATTGATGATCTCAAAGCTCAACTTGGGAAAAGAGTTTCGCTATTGTTGCTTTAAAAATGAGCTCGAGAAAAACAACAGGGAATAGTGTGAACACTAAGTTTTCAAAACCATCAAACTTGGGAAACCGGTTATTAGACAACCGAATGCGTTTAGATCGAGCGACCAAAATTTTCAAAAGCGGTTTGCCTCCCAAGTTGATGCGAAACAAGTTTTGACAAAACCGGTCACTTCACCTCACTTTCCTAGGAAAATTGATATGAATGACTTGTATAAGAACTCTTATCTTGAAATGGCTAGAAAGAAGGCACATAATCGTAAAGATGGAATTTTAGGTGCAAGACCTAGGATGATGAATTCTTCAAAATTTCAAGGCACCTTGCTAGTAGCTCTAAACCATTACCTAGGAACACTAATCTAAAGACTAGGGATTGGCGTACATCTAAGAGTAGTTGCGTTTCGATTAAAGCTATTCCATAGCGAGATCACTTTAAGAAATCTAGATCTATTTACGAATCCAAACAAATTTGTTTGCTCAAAGTGTCTGAAATGTATCTTTAATGCTAATCATGATAAATGTTTCACAAAATCCACGAAGAATGTAAATGCTCATGCAATGGTACAACTGTTACGTCTAGGATTCACACTAAGTCATCCACGGTGCAAATGAAGCAAATGAAACCAAAAGCCTCACCTAGATGGTTACCAAGCTGCTAAATCTTTGGAAACTAGGAATAAGGATAAGTCTCTCACTATGCATAAGATGCCTAACAATCCTAGACCTTGCCATAAGTGGATACCATCGGTAGAATTTTTAAGGATGCTAAACTTGGGTGGATACCTACAGGAAAGATGTTTACCAATAGCATTCTCAATGTTGACCGTGAAACCCCAAAGGGTTTGGATCGATGTCACTAACCATAATATATGCAATCAAGTTTGTAATATTAGTGCGGTAGTCCTTACTCGATTCGAGATACTTGATCCTTCAATACATGGGTGGCTTAAAGTATGGATAACAAAAGTTGATATCTCATAATTCACGGGTTCTAGTTACTCAACATTGATAGTCGATCGGCTATGACGTATGCTCACATCGATTCGGGCCTCGTACTTCATCATTATGGCGTGCGCAGATAACACTTGAGGCCCGTTCCTCAAAGAAAAGAAAGGTGTACGCTTGATGCGCTTTATCTTCTTAAGAACAGAAATCTTCATGTTTATGACCATTCTCATCGACATTCTTCATCAACATGCTTCATGCTTTTTCCATGCGCTTGGTCATCAAGTGAACGGACTCTTGATAATTACTCTTATTCCTCTTGCTCAATATAATGAAGATGGCGACATCATGTGATAATTTTGTGGGGAGAAGTGTGAATAGAATACATTTGGATGATAATCACTTGGTTAATCAAGAATGGCATCTCGTATGCAATTCTTGAGGGGAGAAAAGTGTGAATTTTTGCATGGTTGGTGATATTTGAGAATATATGGTCAAACGGCTCCTAACCCATGTAAGAACCGAGATTCTTCTTATCGGATCATCTTCACATGTAGTTTCTTCTAAGAGCCGTTGGTTGACATCTTCACACGGTGATATGATTAAATGACAAAGTGCTTCTAGTTCTTTGGGTGATTTCTTTGATGAACATCTTTACATTCTTGTTTGATTGGGAGGATTTTAATTAAGGGTTTGCTATTTACAAGTTAGCAGGAATGCCTTTGGTGTGAAGAAGATGTTAACATCTATTTCCCATTCGGAAAATCTTGAAGAAGGTCGAGTCTGATCTAATCTACATTTGTAAGCTACATGATTAGAAGACTAAAGGCAATTGCATTTGATGATCTAAAGACTTCTTCTTAATCCGGTGAGAAGAACACTTGAAAATCTTAAATCGGTTTAGGGAGAGCACTAATTGGGAAGATTGAAAAGCCAAAATTTAATCCCAATTAGACTTGCTCGATTCTTTTGCAATCATTCATTGCTTGATTTTGATGACTCTCTTTCAACGCCTAATGCTTCACTTACTAAGGATAAATGGGATTTATTGTTTGGGATTCATTGTTTCAAGATATGTTTGATGAGTATTTCCAACCGCTAGCGAATGTTGATCATCCAACAAGTACAACTCAGACTACTCAAGAAGCCCAATCTCCAGTTATTCCTTTAGGCGTTGATAATGACTATCAGAATATTGTAGTTGCAATCTTGAATAATTATCCGCTCTTTGGTATTCCTTTGCCAAATCTTCACGGATTATTGTTCATGATTAATGATCTGCTCCTTGGTATTCCTTTGCCAAATCTTCGCGGATTATTGGTCCTCACAATGTGCATGCTATAAATCAACCACATGAACATTAAGGAAAATGACTTCCTCATCCGCTCAAAGACATTATTGGTGAATCTTCGGATCGGTTTCTACATGAATACCTTAAGGAAGAATGCATTAATGATGAGGAAATCATCTGTTCCGGTTCATTCAGTGGGTCAATGTACATCCGATTGTATGTTTATTCACGTGGTGGGCATTTGACACAAGTTGATTACTTCAGAGTTAATCATTTATCACTTATTTGAGATTGAAGTTGACTTTCACAAAGGTGTGTCCTTATTTGATATCTTGCTCGGGCTTATGAATTTGAGTTGAAGACTTGGTTTATCTAGTTACCAGTAGTCGGGATGGATGTTTGAAGATCTGGTTAACTATCACTATTAGGAGTTCGTTGTTTTACTCGGTGTCACGCGAGATGTCGTTGTGGATAATCGCAAGAGGTGTTAATGTCTCATACTTCGTTTGAGTATTGAGTACTTAGAGATTTGCTTGGAGCATAAATTCTCGACACCGTTCTTCCAACATTAGTGCAAGATTAAGATACAAATCGGGGATCTCTACTTGAGTTTCAAGTTTGGTATATCGGGTTAGCTTCTTGGTGGTCACTTCAAATTGTCTACATATGGGTTGATAAAGATAGTCGAAAGAGCTTCTATAGCGAGTTGATTCTCACAAGATTCATTTGAGCTAATTTTGTTCTCCTCTATTTCAAGAATATTTGGTATGAATGATGTGTTCTTGATTACGAGGTATCAACTCGACCTTGATGAAAAGAAATATGAGAAGAATATTTGGGCGTGAGATGATAGTGCTTATCGACATCTTCAATATGATTTATGATAAAGTGCTCCGGTTATAGTCACAACATGTTCACTTGATCGAGCTAATTCGGTTATTTGAGTTGACATCCACGAGAGATGATTAGCGATTCAACATGTTACATGGATGTCATCGTCTCTACTCTTGTTGGGTACATGTGTACATTATGTCTTGATTGGTTATATGTTAGATAAGCTGGAATGCACTTGGTAAAATGAAGATGTTGATATATTGTTCCCTAAATAGACAATGGTCAATCTCGAAGAGTAAGGTGTACATCGGGGATGCTAGCGAGTTCATGTGATCGGTCGTGTCAGTTAATCCGGTTTGATAACCAGGGCGATCAATGTTTCAACTTGTTACTTGGTGTTCTCGTGTTCTTGAGTCTTGAGCTTCAATCAATGAGACCGCTTTGTATTCAACTCTACTTCTTAGGAAATGGTCTTTATTCGATGTTTGTCGGTTTGGGGAAGCTACCAAAGATTCAAATTGAGAAGGCTCATGTTCGAGACGATTTTCTTAGAAGCCTCGAATGCTTTGGTGGCGAAAGTTTAAGAGATGTTGATTCCTCTTCTTCTACATCGTCTTTGAGCGATATCTTTATCTCGGTACTCATTTCATCATTCTCTTAAACTAATTTATCTCTTGTAAATATTTATTCGAAAAACAAAATACAAAATAAAAACCAACAAAAAAAATAAAAATATAAAACCAAAAAGAAAATAGAAAAAAAAAAAAAAAAAAAAAAAAAAAAAAAAATTCAAAAAAAATACCAAAAATATGTTTTCCAAGACATGTCTTACGGTATCGATAACATCTACGGTCTTAGAAATGTCATTCAATAATGGCACGGGACTTTAGATGAAGTTCGAGCGAGGAGGTGTAAATATTTCTTTCTAAACATGTCACAAATCATATGGCTTCTGATTATTTGATTGTAACCGGGCTTCAAAAATGGCTTGCGATTACTTGTTGTAACCCGCTTAACCTATGGCTTGCTATTATTTCTACTAGCAACCCGTTTTTCAAGAAAGGAAAGTGCTACGCTTAAACAAATTTTCAAATATTTCGTGCACTTATCCTAAAATTAAAACAAGGAAAGTATGTCGAAGGACTGCTGTTCCTACACAAATGTTTTTCCGTCTAAAATTCTTCAGAAAAATATTTGGTGTTTTCTAAAATGGTGGTAAATGAGTTGCTTTTAAAACAATCAGATTCAGAGTTTTTGTAAAACTGAAAACTCAATTAATGACTTCAGCGCTTTTAAACTTTTCATAAAATGAGTCATTGATTGAGGGGGAGAATGTTTTCAAATCTATATCATCTAACGAGCTTTCTTAATTATCCTCGTGCTTAATTAAAATGATAATTGCACGTGTTGAAGGACTAGGAATTTAGGATATGATTGTTAGGTTTAGATGATTAGAGTTTGATTAACACATTAACCCATGCCATATATGAATTGATTGATATGTTGGATTGACTTTTATTAGTCGATTGTTGTTTGGGTGATGTCGACCACCATATATTTGTATGTGTGTTCACTAACATATGCGGTATATTGGTATAAAAGAATGTTCGATCCGGATCCCACAATTGAAGATGATTGGATGCGAAAGGAAAGGGTAACTATTTCTTGGGTTGACAAATGAAAAGCGGAGCTTAATTGGACTTCTATGGAGAGTTGGCATAAATGCAACATAAGAGGTCTTCTTGCATCGTGAGATGGTTTTCTTAACAAGTGAAGAAAGCGGAGCTTAATTTGACCTCGGTTGGCATTCAAAATGCAGCGTGAAGAAGTCTCCTTTGCATTCGTGACGGTTTTCTTCCAACCCTACAACAACAACAACAGAAGCTTCTCAACCACTAACGTATCTTTGTGCGGGATACCATTGTGATTATACAATTTCTTTTAAATTTTATCTAAATTGTTTTGAAAATGGAAAATATTGTTTTGAAAATAAATTGGACTAAATTTTGAAAATCACGGACTTCATGTTATCAAAACCTAAGTCACTCAATTATTGACTTGGTCATGGATTGAGGGAGAGTGATTTTAAATAAATTATTTTCAAACAATATTGCTTCATAAAAGTCCGTTTATACGCTAAAATGTGGTGATCTAAAGATTTAATGTTATGTCATGGTATGGTTTTCTTTAAAACTCAAAGATCATCAAAATGAAATTTTTACATTCTTGTTTGATTGTGAAATTGTTTTATTTTACTTAAAGATCTCTTAAAAACTATCATACGACACTAACAATCTTTAATGTCTAAATCTGGTCCTTATCTATCATTTTCAAAATTGAATCTTGCCACGTCTTTCCCAAATTTTTCTAAATGATTTAAATCGGTTGGGATCACTAATCTCAAATGGTTTGATATTTCGATCGGGGTAGAGATCGTGATTTAAATCTCAAATCTGTTTAAATGGAATTGGTTTTAGTCCTTTAAAGGCACTCCCGCCTCCATGTGCCAAACGATTTTAATATACATAATGCACATGTTGAGGAGGAGGATTTATCCAAAACATGATGAGTATTTAAACAAGGCCACATATTCTCCCATGTTTTCTAAACCTTATTAAATCACTTGGGATCCAAAATCTCAAAGGGTTTGATATTTTTGATCGGGGGAGAATTTGTGATTTAATATGAAATTTGATAAATGATGATAGTTTTGATTTAATTGTGCACGCTGCTCGCTCATATGTGCTAAACGCTTTCGAATCTTGAAGCACATATTGAGGGGGAGCAAAACCATCGAGGTACAAAAGTTTTTTAAAGAGATTTATAAAGTACCTTGATTGAGTTTTTAAATGGTTTCTTAATGGCTTGTGTGAGTGTAAATGTGCTTCAAAAGAACTCTTGCCTCTATGTGATAAAATGATTTCAAATTTCATACGCACATATTGAGGGGGAGAATTTTACCATGAAAATCAAATGGCTTTTTCGTATGAAAATTGTGATCAAAGAAAATATTTCAAAGTCCTCTTGCCTCCTTGTGCTAAACAATTTCTAAATCTTACGCACATGTTGAGGGAGGTTTTCTAAATGATCAAAACTATTAAGGTACAAAATGCTTTGATCTCGTATCACAAGTACCTTGATTGTTTTCAAATGATCTTTCAATTGGTTTTAAGGAAGAATGAACTGTACCAAAAGACCGACCAATTTACTTTATGCATGGTGGTATAAGGATGGTTAGGTTAGGTATTAGTTCCCACGATCCGCGAACCGGAGGGATCTACCGAGGGACAATCCACTAGATAGTGTAGAGTCCTTAGGTATATTGAAAAAGGAGAAAAGTGAGATATGGGAAGAGTGCGGATGAGGCAGAGCTAGTCTTGGAATAAACCCAACAAGGTTCTAGTTATGAAGTCTCGGTAAGCTTGAAGGGTTGAAGAATGAAAAAGAGCTGAATGTGAAAAGGGTGAAAAGAAATAGCCTCCATCAATTCAACCTTAGGGCGATAACGGGTTCAATACATATACTCTTGGTTGTTACTAAGGTAACACCGGTATTGAAGACAAGGCGTCATGGACCCGATGACGCCTTGCACTAAACTTCCCAAGCCACTCAAGTTCCTCTTAAAGGGCTTGTTTCATTCTCACGGGAACCGACATTATCTATCGACTTTCTCTTAGAGATTGTTGATATTGAAGAAGGAGACCCTCTCCTAGTCTCGGCATAGGAACCAAAAAATGCACTATTGAGTCTAGAGCCAAGAGATCATCCACAATATCTCGTTAGGACACTAAATTCTTGAAGACTTGCTTTTCACACAATGTGGAAAGTAAGTATATATTAAGAGTCCTACGCATTATCCTTGTGGTATTGCGGAACATCCGAGTGATATGTAAAAATATTCACAATGAAGATGGAAATCCTTCAGAGCCAACATCAAACAAGCTCTTGGTGGGTGACATGTGAAATCTTTCAAAAGATCAAGCTTGTGACAAGCGGATAGAAACGATGGGAGATTCATTCTTGAATCAACCTTGGTCGAGAATGGAATTGGCGAATACTTTTGGAAAAACCGTTCGATGTGCAAATCTTCTTTTCTCTAGCACGTCGAATGTGTACTTATGTTTTCAAAATTCAAAAAGTATCTCTGATTGAAAAATACTTTTAGAAAAACCGTTCGATGTGCGAATCTCTTCTTTTCGCTAGCATGTCGAATGTGTACTCATTCTCTAATACAAAAAGTATTTTGTTTGAAAATTGATCTTTCTTATAAAACCTTCGTCGTATTGCAAAACTCTTTATTCTAAGCAATACGCGATTGTTTTTCAAATCATTTTTCATCAATCAGTGAATCTCAATTCGCTGGTTCACTCACTCCGTGTTGTCTTCTTTGAGGCGTTCGGTTTGAGAACGGCTAGAAACATTGCGAAACCCTGTCAAGGAGATTCTTAGGAATCCTACGATCACAGCGGTACTTATCTTGATCAGCGGGGAACCGTGGGCGTGTACCTCAATTCAATGAAAGTGGTCAAAGACACTTTCGTATGTTTTATTGCTAGCGTTGTTTGCGGTACACTTGACGGTTGCGGTGATCGAATTGAGGAGTCAATCAAAGCCGCATGTTCACAAACAACCACACTTAATTGAAGAAATCATGGTGGTGCATATCTACATAACACGGTTACGATATTTTTATACTATGCTTACGCTTCTGCTGCGCAAATATCATGAACCGATAAGGCTTCGCTACTACGATGGAAAGATGTCATGATTCAAAAGTGTGAGCATGTCGGTCAAAAGTCACAACTTCACATGATGGCAACACAATAAAGGGTGATCCAGAGATTTAATGTGGTGATGATCTCAATGAAAGCTCGAAGATCATCAAAGATGTGGATCGGTTCAAAGGCCTCCACTTAAAGTACTAATCTATGCGGACTTGGAAGAATCGCCGCAAAAGCACAAAGATTGCGAAATTGAAGAATTGAAGTCTCGAGCTCAAGAACGAAGTCAAAGATAGAATGCTAGGAAGCAAAATGTATTTCATGGGGTGACCTCCTTAGGGAGATTGTTAGGAATTAGAAAATTCCATGTTAAAGTGTCGGTCACCCCAATTATGATCTAGCATAAGTTAGCTCGTAGACGTGTCGTTATTTGTCGTTGTTTACGTTATTTACTAGTTATTTAGTTAGCTATTTAGTTTAGAGCAACACCGTGGAGGAAGGACGGGTCTTTACCCTGTATACACGATCCACGGGCCGATAGGAGGTCGTTATGTTTGTAACTATAAATACCCTCTACCTCCCAAGGTAGAGGTTGGACCTTCATTCATCTTAATCTAACCTTCTATGTTTTCTTTCACTTTCTCTCTCTAGAAAGGCTCCCACTTTCTCTCTCTAAAACCTCTAAATAATTCGACCATATTATTGTTTGTTATGTGTTTATGAAATCCAATATCTTACAATTTTTCATATTATGATATATTAACTAGCCACATTGGTTAGTTAACCACCCATATGGACCCATTTGTAGCACTCATCTTTAGCGCTAGATACCCCTAGTTACACCCTCTGAGCCATCCTTTTCATTTCTGATACATCCAGAAAATACAAAAATATTTTACACTTTAAGCCTTAGCCTAACCCTTGTTAATGTCTAAACGGTTGGTTGCTAGTCACCTGGTATGAGAAGATTGTCTAGATGATTATGAGTGACCGCACCTTGCTATTTGTATGAGCCATTTGGAAAAGAAAAAAAGAGAGAGAGAGAGAGAGAGAGATAAGTATTAGCCAATGTGCTATGCTCGAAGAAAGTTGTTATGGCGAATTAATGCGAAGAGTTGTGGAAATCCGAAGAAAAGGAAAATGAAGCTATGATCATTTATTGGTTTGCGGATTGTTTGGTAACTAGCAACATGGGTATTAGACTTGATTCTATTTTTCTTTTAATACCAATTTCATTAACATTCTCATGCCTTATCCATACCCTTGACCCTAAGCCTAACATTTCAACCCGAATAAAAGTCCTCTTTAGATGTTTTCACTTGGTGCTCACGCCACGTCGGTGGAGTTTTGTTTCTTGTACAAGCCTATGGTAATAATCTAATCATGACTGAGTAATGAGTGTGATTTATCTTGTTACTCCACTAGAAATTGAGTGATTGAGTGAATTATATTTCGTTCCTTTTTCGTGAGGTGTTTTGAAATGTTAATCATGCAAGAAAATCATTGGATATCATCAAACATCTTGATTTTTCACCCTTAAAAGCTAAATTGATGAATCTTCTATTGTACTTGTACTTGTACTTGGTGGATTTGCATCATATTTTTTGTAATCATAATTTTTTACCAATGGATATTTTATTTTCTAGATTTGCTTGAGGGCAAGCAAAGTTTAAGTGTCGGGGGAATTTGATAACGCTTAGATTGTACATGTTTTCAGTAGCGTTATTTGTGCTTTTGTATATGTTATTTGGTTATATTCACACGATTTTAGCGCTTAATCGCATCAAAAGATGTTTGTCTAGTATTTATAATTAAGTGCAGGGAAACGGAAGGAAAAGTTAAAGAATGTTCAATAAAAGAAGATTTATGTTTCAGTGAAGCATGTCAAGCACAAGTCAGCATTTCAAGTATCGTAGAAGATCAAGTTGAATGAAGAACCAAGCTCTACAAGTCAGAATCAAGCAAAAGGTCGATTTTCCATCATTCAGGAAGACCAGCCGATCGGTCGCAACCCGCAACCGAATCGGCTGGAAAGAGGTCAAAAGATATCCCCTAAAGACAGACCAGCCGATCGGTCGCCTCCCGCAACCGATTCGGCTGGGTTAGTGCAAGAAGACCAGCCGATCGGCTGGACAACGTGTCGATTCGGCTGGGAAGCCTGGTTTTGCTATTTCTTCATCACTAAGATTCCCCATTGCATCCAAACGATTCTAGGTCCTTCCCTTGGTGTATTCTAGTCCCTTCCTAACTCCTTGGAGGCCAAGTTAAACATTTAATACCCTAGGCCTTGGAACTAGTATAAATAGAGACCTCTTGTGAGCATTTGAGAACACACACTTCAATGCAACTCTCTACTCATCAAACACAAAGCTTTTAGCTCTCAAATTCGTCCTTAGAAGTCCAGGAAAGTTTGGAGGTCCAAGGAATCAACATTTGGAGGTCAAACCCCTAAGAAGTCAACCCCAATACTTTGGGAATCATTACTCCAGCATTTGTAATCTTATTCCAAGCATTTTAAGACTCTTAATCATGTTTTCTAATGTTCAAAGTTCTGAGTTTATGTTTATGTTTGCTATGAGTGGCTAGTTTCTTTATACACTTGCTTAAATGATGTTGATTATCGTATGATTAGTTCATGATTGTGTTAACATGTTTTAATTCAATTTCAAGTTGATTCTAAGATCCAATTGTGCTAAAGTTTCATAGTGACATTTGTTAATCAAGTTTGACTAGTTGATAGTAATCGTAGAGGTCGAAAGAACTTATTGTTATTCAACTAGTTATAATCATTTTGTCTATAGATGATTGTTTTTACCCATTATACTTGGTTAAACAAAGAAACTAAAGTGTGGTTGTAATAAGAACGCTTTTTGATTATCAATTTGGATTGATTGGAAACATCTAAAAGGTCGTAAGATTAGTTGTTTGCAATCAGTTGTCACCTTTTGTATTGACCATTTCTTAAGCAAATTTGATAAGCCAAATGGATGTTTTTGTGTTTAAGTTTATGAAAGTAAGCTTATGAAACTTAAATTGATCTTGAATTGATTGGTTAAACTTAATGCTTGTTTTTATGAACTAAAATCTTGACGAAGGTTTAACTTGTAAGAACAATAGATTAGTACATCACCTGTTTATTATAACCAACATGTTAAGAAGTAGTTAACACAATCATACTAATCAAGGATAAGAAACTAGTTTAAGCAAGTGTAATCTTTAATCATCTGAATTTTATTATATCTATTCTCGTTATTATTTGCTTTTGGATTACCTTAGTTGATTTATACTTGTTAATCAGATTCATTCACAAATCCCTGCGAACGATCCCGACTTACCTTCAAAATCTTGCTATAACGGACAAGTGCACTTGCTCGTATGTGTTATTGGTAAAATTGGTAAATCTTCTTTTATAAATTTAAAAATTGTACACACGTAGCACATCATCTATCATCTTGGTTAAGGTTCACTCTTCTATCTCTTTATCCTAAACTCTTATTTATGTGTATTTAGAATAATCATATCTACTTTATCATACCTCTATCAAATTATGTTAATTCTTAACATCTTAGTTCTTTCAAGGTCACAGCTCTCTTGGGATAACACTCGGATTTACCTAAGGCTTTACTTCATCTGATCGGGTTCTCTGCCCGTTAGCATGTGTTTATCCTAGTTTATCTCAGTTTTATAAATATTAAAAGCAGGATGAAATAGCACATCAAATTTTTGGCGCCGCTGCCTGGGAGCAGTTAATGAAAGATCGAAGGTATGGTTTATAATATTGACCTATGATCAGAGACATGAATACTCTGCAATTCCTTATAAGGTATGTATCTCACTTTCTCGTATTACAATTTTCTATTATATGTCTTAATATTTTCTTTGAAGCTATTATTTACGGCGTAACTTTTATTAAAGTTACGGCGTAACCTTTAAATAAAAATAATTTTTTGTAATAATTAAAAATTAATTACGGCGTAACCCAAAATTTTAATTACGCCGTAACCTTGGATGGTATAAAATCTCAGTTATGGCTGAGAAACTTGGTTTTTACCAAAACTCTTTTTACTGCGATCGCTACAGTGAAAATTATTCCTAAAAATCTTCGTGGTGATATCTCGTTCTTGCAATCACTCAATGGCTGGTAAGATCCATCTTTACTCTTTTTTATTCCCTTCAATTATTATTTTTCAATTAGGGTTTATATGTTCATAATTGGGGATCTTGCTTCTATCATGATAATTATTGCTATTGACCTGGTTAATTTATAATTAAGAATGATTACCCATGTTTTATTGATTTGTGTCATATCATTATTGGTTGTTTGGGTCGTTTTGATCAATATAAAATTGGGTTTTTGGTCAAACGTGAATATTACGGTCTAAGCGCAGTCTAGCATCACTACGTACATTAAAACTTATGGTTTTATTTACCTTTGGGTTAAAATTGATGGTTACGGCGTAATCTATGTTGGTCGTAACCATGGGTCTGTGCTAGTTTTTGGGGGAAATTACGGCGTAATTAGTGGATTAGATTACGCCGTAGCTATGTTATGTGATCATATTACGGCGTAGCTAGTAGTTTTGGTTACGCCGTGGTTGAGTTCTGTGATTAGATTGCGTCATAGCAGGTAGTGTGTGTTACGTCGTAATCCTTGTTACGGCGTATTCTTTGTCTTCAATTACCTCGTAACTACATATCAGTCTGAGATGATATTTGATCTATATTTCTTTTCTTTCAGGAAACAACAATAACAACCACGCTCAATGGGTAAGATTCATGAATTATGACCCTGAAGGAAGAAAGTTATGCGGGACCGATTACGAGAAACTAGCCAAGAAAGAAATTGACAATCCTGAAGCTCTTGATTTTGACGAGTTCGAGGAAGTCAACAACGGAGTTTCCTGTAGGACGTTTAGAAAGTTTTGCAAGATTCACTTGCAATGCTTGGCTGAGGCTTTTCAAAATCAAGGAGCCAGTCATACCCGAATATGTTAGAGAATTCTTGGCATCTGTTGAGTTCATGAATGAAGTTGAAGACATCGATCAAGTCTCACTTTATTTTCAGCTCGGAGGGGAGAAGAGGGACTTGACTTTGAGACAGCTTATGGTCAGAATGGGTTTGTACAATGATCGATATCTCAACAACGATTTGTGGGAGTAATATTATGACAAGTAATGGAGGTTCAAGCCTGATGCATACAACCCCACCACCTACTTTAACAACATATCTTCTACCGAGGGGTACAATTCGAAGCACCCCCTTCATACACATTGATAAGGAGCCCTGTTCACCATTTGGTTCATAGGCTGATAGCATGCTCGATCAGGGGTAGGCACTCGGCGAGGGAGAAATGACTATGGATGATTTGTATCTTCTTCATGGTATGGATGGGGGAAATTTTATCGATGTTCCTTACTTCTTGGCAAAATTCATGTCTACCGGAGCTAAGGGCTTTATCACTAAAATGTTGATTCAAGGGGCCCATTTTATTGGCATGCTGGCAAAGAGCTTCGGTTTAATGAGTCCTGAGGCATTGACATTGGTAACCGTGGTAGGGAAACTAGCTTGATAGGGAAAAACAAGCTAGTCGAGTACAGGATTTGTCACTTAAACGGATTGGGTGAAGCTGAGTTGATGCCAGAGGCTCCGATTAGAGGTGAAGGAGCAAGTGAAGCAGGTGGTAGTGGTGCAAGTGGTAGCTAGTTGGAAGCCGAGGTGCAGGTCTCAAGGGCCTGAGCCAGGGCCAATTTAAACGTGGGGGATAGGCTGCAAAGGATCGATGGGAGGCTCAATGACATGGAGAGCCATTTCAATGAAGAGATCGATAGCTTGACTGTAGGTTTGTATGGGCTAAGTGCTCAATTTGATAGTTTTTCAGGTACGCTAAACCAGGTGCAAGAGCTCCAATAAGACTTTTTCAGTTGGAGCACATATCAGACTAGCCAAATGCTCCAGAAGATGCACCTGAGCCACCACCGATGGCATGGAGCTCCGTATGTCTTCTAGCCGTATATTCCGTAGATTGGAGTCCAGTATGGGGTAGCCTTCATGAACCCGCAACCAACCCTAGGAAGCACCACAAGCACCCCATTTGACCCATCCAAGTACCAGTCCATGGATCACGACTTTGGCAGGGAGGATTGATTCCCTTGTCCTTTGAACAATCTCAAAACAATTTTTAAAACAAAACTTCTATGTCTGTAATAATTTAACCTTTAGAATGTTTATTATTATGGTATTGATCGAAAGTACCACTATGGTACAATTTTCCCAGAAGTTTTGTGGAGGTTGTATTCTGTGGGATAATTACAGCGTAACCAGATCATTGAGTTACGCCGTAACTCTTTTCTGAGAGAATATTTGAGGGCACCTAAGTTACGGCGTAGTCACCCGGATAAGTTACGCCATAGCAGCCTTCTGACCTTTAGTGAGACCGCTTCTTTCTCAGTTCTTTTTCATTTCTATTTTCTTTTCCTTTTTATTTTCGTACAAAAGGGACTTTGTACACTTTAAGTGGGGGATAGGGATAGAAATGAAGTGTATGTTTACTTAGCCTACTTGCCCTAATTTTCTAGTTGGTTTTAAAAATTAAGCTCTTTTGAAAATTTTTGTCACGTTTTTAACCAATCTAGAATCACATAAAGCCGAGCACACAATAACCCTTAATGTCATTGGTGAGATTTAGCCTTTCCGTTTCCCCTATTTTACCCAAATCTACCAAAAATTGAGTGTGCCGATAGTATTGTAGACTTTAGAACTTGGCTCTTACATCACTTCGAGACCATAGACGAGTAGTGTATCAAGTTATCTTGATTCATTTGGAAATGGCAATTCGAAGAGGCAAATGTTTTAGGATTTACCCAAATAGCCATTCGTGTTCACTTGTGTGCGTTTATCGATTAGTCGCATTGAATTTTCGACCTCCGTGATAACCCCTTTTTGTTGTACTCATTATTAGTGCAAGATACCCCTAGTTACACCCATTTGAGCCTATCCTTTCATTTTCTAACCCTAATTTGTTACACCTTTTCACCTTATCTTACCGTGTAGTCTTATTTTATTATCTGGAAGTCACTGTTCGCCCTAGTTTAAGGTTTGAATAAAAGTTTCAGAAATCATGCTAAATCGAAGTCATCCATTTAAAGATCATTGAAGATCCCACATATTCTCTTTTATGTTCATCTCAAGTGGGGGGATATGTTATCA
The DNA here is from genome assembly GCA_022545495.1 of Chrysanthemum lavandulifolium. Taxonomy (NCBI): domain Eukaryota; kingdom Viridiplantae; phylum Streptophyta; class Magnoliopsida; order Asterales; family Asteraceae; genus Chrysanthemum; species Chrysanthemum lavandulifolium. Next base: position 132,568,194 of record CM040244.1, on the reverse strand, counting down.
TTATATTTACGTAAAAAATGATTAGCTCTTGTTGATAAAAGTGCAAATTGTTATAGCACTATGTTATGTGGTTATAAGATATTAGCATCGAGCAGGCCACCTCGATCACATTTGAAGATTGGAGTTGGTCAAGGTACCAACGTTTCAAGGAACATGAAATGTATTCATCATGACGTCCTCTAATGGTGCGTTCCCCTGACGCATCATGATCCGGTTTCTATGCCTTGAAGTTGAACCTTGAATGAACGGTGGGGTGGTGATTGCTTGGTTTTAAGCTAAGACTATTTGTTTTCTTTTTCTTTTCACCCATTAAATTATCCCATGCGTTACCTTACCCTTTTTGTCATGAAGTGTGTCTAGGTGATGAAGCGAGCAATCCTTGATGTATTGGCCATGGATTTGGTCATGTATCATTGATTTTGTCCACTTCTCCGTGACACATTAGTAATGATACTACCCCCTTAACCTTTGAAACATTAAACCCAACATTGCCTTCTAAAGATTGTCTTGACCTTAGCTCTAGTGGTGGAGACGTGTGTAATTGAGTGATCACCTCGAAATTAAACACTTAGATTAGGATGAGCGTGAGAGTGTTTCGTCCCCGTTTCATGAGGTGTTCGGCTCTTATAATTATTCTAGCATGGGAACTCTTAACTGCATATTCCTTGATTTACACAAAGGATATATTATTTCTCTTATAATCTAAAAGTCTACTTGAAGGCAAGTAGAGTTCAAGTGGGGGGATATTTGATAACATCAAATTATCCTGATATTATAAGTGTTAATTTCCCCCTTTTGTTGACATATTATGCTTAAAATGCTATTAGAATCTTCCTTATCTCGTCTTATTTCATTTCAGGAATTATTTACTATGAAGAAGTGGTATTTAGACATTTATGAGCTCAAGGACGGATTTCTCTCACTACTCAAGACCACGGCGTAACTAAGTGATGAAGTTACATCGTAATCATTTCTATAAAGAATACGATGTAACAAAGTAATAGAGTTACGCTGTAATATGACTACAGATCATGATATGGCATTTTATGAAGACTACGGCGTAACCATCAGCTCAGGTTATGCCATAACCACGGATAAGCATCAAAGTTATGAAGAACTACGACGTAACTGTTTCATAAGTGTTACGCCGTAGCTAGGTTTTACGCCTATAAATAATCGAAGATTTCAGCATTTCTAATCATCTCTCCTTTCCCAAACCTTTTTAGGGTTTAGGGAGATCAAACACAGAAGAAGAACTATGGCGTAGGAGCATGAGGAACGAAGTTCTCGTCTACGATTTCCTTTGTATTCGAGTTTGGATTCTTTTTATGTTTTTCTAGAGATCATATTATGAATTCATGTTATTAATTCAAGTTTATATTTATGTTATTTATCTTCTTTATATTTCTTTATAGACATCTACTTAGTCTTATCATAGAACACTAGTCTCGTTAATAATATAAGCTTGTTAGTATCTAGAGGATTGGGAGAATTGACCAACTGACCTCAGCTCACTAGGTTGCGAAGTATGAAGGAATTGGCCATAGTACAACCATTCTTCGTGTGCGAACTGACCAAATGATCACCTATCAAGTGGAAGTATTTAAGAAGCTAGGGGAAATCTAATTTCCTAATGGTCGGGTTTCCATAGACTAGATCTAGTAGATTTGGCTCTTAATGATTGCTATTAGATTACTCAATGATCCCAGATGACCTATTCATCTGGGTGAGGGATCTAAGAATCATAGGCTAAGACGAATTGACCAAAGGAGTTTGGCGATTTTCACCCACTATATTGAACTTTAATATTAAGAATTAATTCATATCTATCATCTTGGTTAAGCTTCACTCTTCTATCTCTTTATCCCAAACACTTATTTCTGTGTATTTAGAATAATCCTATCTACTTTATCATACCATTATCAAATTATGTAAATTCTTAACATCTTAGTTATTTCAGGGTCACAACTCTCTTGGGACGACACTCGGATTTACCTAAGGCTTTACTTCATTTGATCGTGTTCTCTGCTCGTTAGCATGTGTTTATCCTAGTTTATCTCAGTTTTATAAATATTAAAAGCAAGATGAAATAGCAAATCAAAAGGTGAACAAAAGGAGTGTAGGACCTTAAAAACATATGATTCATATGGTTCAGGGGGTCGGGGAAGCTCAAAGAATGAGAAAGACATGGTATTGTATTAGATAGAAGAAAGGGAAGATGTGTGTGTTTCTAGAGTGAAGAAGAAGAAACCACACACACCTTTATTACAAATGTGAACTTCCTACCCTCCTAGTTGGGACTAGGAGGTGTATTTATACTAGAACTAGCCTAACTTAGCATAATTAACTAAACTAGTCCTTGTGAATGAGTAAAAGAAGAAACTAATGCAATTCCCGTAATGACTTCACTTTAGTGAGGCTAACAATCTCTCCCCAAGTGATGTCATACGAGAGTTGCTTACAATGTTCCCTACAAGAAAAATTAAATACAAAAGATAAGCGCAGCAGCTCCAAGAGTGTCTTCACGGTCTTCAAACTTCATGAATCTTCTCAGCTGCCATCTCTTTACTTGCAGAAGAACAATGCGAGCAAATCTAATTAGGGATTAAATATGGCCTTTTACTCTCCCCTAATTAGTGCTCTCCCCAAAACAGACAACCTTTATGATGAATTTCCTGAATCTGAAGAAGTCTTTTGATAATTAAATTAGAACCGTCTTTATTCTTCTAACACGCAGCGGAAAATGTGGAACAAACTGTCGACTCATCCTTTTTCAAGATTGTCCATTCGGGGGAATAAGATATCAACATCTTCATCTCACCAAATGCATTCCAGTTATCTTTCATATATCAAATCATCCCATAATGTACACATGAAATGATAACACCAAAGTAACAAGTTGAAGCACTGATCATCTTGAATTTATTGCCCGAAATTGCTGAAGGTGAATAAGGAAGAAGTGCGTAGAAATAGACGAGAGAAGGAATCAACCAATTTCTGACAAAAATCATTGAATAAACTATTAAGCCCGATCACGTGAACTTGTTGTGCGTCCCAGATGTATACATTTCTCTCCCATGATGGTTACGATTTATCAGAATCAGCATACAATTGTGTGCTTGAAGCATTAACTGGAAGCACTTTAGCATAAATCATATCAGCCCGTGAGAAGATGTCGATAAACAATACCATTTGAAATTGTCTAACTCATTTCAACCCCATGTATCAAAATTCAACGGCTGTTTGTACTAACCACATTTGAAGATAACCCAATATGACGAACTTGAGAATGAAGTAAAATCTCCCAGACTGGTTACTTAAGCTTGTACTATCCTTGTGAAAAAGAACGGCATACCAAATGTACAAAACCTCTTGACGTATCCTCAACTGCGTGAGATACAGAAAGTGATAGCAACTTTGTGGATAAGGAGAGAAGGAGTCATAAAAGTAATTAGATAGCCAAGTTGATAACATCAAATAGTCCTGAGTTTCTAAGCGTTAATATCCCCCTATATCATCACATTTTGAGTAAAATACTAGTGAAAGCATCCTTATTCCTTATTATTTCATTTCAGGACCCATTCGAAGTAAGGAAGTTGCAATTGGACATTTTCAAGCCCTACAATTGTCTCTTAATTACGGCGTAACCAAGTGATGAAGTTACGACCCAACTAAAGATTATGAAGGCTACGGCGTAACCCTCAGCTAAGGTTACACCGTAACTACTGATAAGCACCAAATTAACAAAGACCACGGCGTAACCCTCAGCTTAGGCTACGCCGTAATAAAGAAATACATTGGATTACAAAAGCTACGGCGTAACCCCAGCTAAGGTTACGCCGTAACCATGGATATGCACTGAAGATTGAAAGAAGTTACGACGTAACTACCTAATAAGGTTACGCCGTAACTAGTTTGAAGCCTATAAATAGTCGATGGTTTCATTAGTTTTAGATATCTCTCCTTTCCCAAACCTTCTAGGGTTTGGGAGATCAAACACGTAAGAAGAAGCATGGTTTAGGAGCCACCGAATAACGAAGTCCTCGCTTACGATTTCCTTTGTATTCGAGTTTGGATTCTTTTTATATTTTTCTAGATCTTATACTATGAATTCATATCATTAATTAAAGTTCTCATTTATGTTATTATTATTCTCTATAATTCTTTATAGACATTTGCTAGTCTTTTCATAGATCGCTAGCCTTAGTAGTATTATAAGCTTGGTAGTATCTAAAGGGCTGGGAGATATGACCAACTGACCCCAGTCTGATAAATAGCGAAGTATGGAAGGAATTGTCCATAGTACGACCACTCTTCGTGTGCGAACTGACCAAATGATCACCTATCAAGTGAAGGTATTTAAGAGGTTAGGTGGAATCTAAGTTCCTAACGGCCGGGTTCCCACCGTCTAGATCTAGTAGATTTGGTGCTTAATGACTCCTATTAGGTTGCCGAAAGATCTCGGGTGACCTGCTCATCTTGGTGAGGAATCTAAGAACCATAGGCCATGACGAATCGACCAAAGGAGTCTGGTGATAATTAACCACTATATTGAATCTTTGTTTCGGGAATCAATTCATATTTGTATTCTTTATTAAGCTTCGTTTATCTATCTCTTTTCCCTAAATTTCTAGTGTTTGTGTAAGTAAGTAAATAGCATAGCGATGGATTATAATAACTTTGGCATACCAATATATTATCAATATCATTTCTAATCATCTTAGTTCTTTCAAGGTCACAGCTCTCTTGAGACGATACTCGGATTTTCCTAAGGCTTTACTACATCTGATCGGGTACTCTGCCCGTTAGAATGTGTCTAACCTAAGTTAACTAAGTTTTATAAATATTAAAAGCAAGATGAAATAGCACATCAGCTTTTTGGCGCCACTACCGGGGAGCAGTGAATGAAAGATCTAAGGTATTTCATATTCACCTCATTAAGAGATTTTAGCACTTCCTTAAGGTACGTTTTTAAATCTCTCCTATTGCAATTATACAACATTTATCCTCTGGCGCTATTAGTTACGGCATAACTCCTTTCATGGGTTACGACGTAACCATATTGCAATTTATTAAAATTATTATAAAATCTTTTGACTATTTAGTTACGACGTAACCTCTTTTTAGAGTTACGACGTAACCACTATACAATCAAATATATAAAAATCTGACCTTTGATTAAAATTAAAAATTTAACTACGACGTAACCCTTATTAGGATTACGACGTAACCCTTTCACAACCATTTAATATTCTAAAAATATTAGTAACGGCGTAACTATTTAATCGAATTACGCCGTAACTATCTTGGCGGTATAAAACCTTACGGAATAAGAACTAGGTTTTACACATACACTTTCACCGCCTACCCATACAGTAAATTTTTCTCCAAAAAATTTTTCATCAAGATCTCTTCATCTAATCATTCTCCATGGCTGGTAAGATCTATCACTACTCTTTTTGATTTGTTTATGTCAATTATTTCAATTAGGGTTTATATTTTAATATTTTAGGGATCTTGCCTATTTGAATAAATTATTAATATTGGTTTGATTAATTGATGATTTTGATGATTTCCCCATGTTATTTTGATTCGTGTCCTATCACTATGGTTCAATTTGGGTGTTTTGGCTTGATTTAAATTGGGTTTTGGGTCAAACACATACCTAGTGGGTTAGGCGCGGTCCCTCAGCACTAATAGGTTAAAAATTTATCAAAACTTTTTACCACTTGGAAAAAATTGATGGTTCCGGCGTAATCTATTGCGTAATTGAAACATCCGAGGTCTTTGAGTTTACGGGAAGTTACGGCGTGGCGGGGTTTAGTTATGCCGTAACCATTTGAATCTATGATTACGCGTAGTGATTTGATTTAGCTACGCCGTAACCTTTGAAATTACCTAATTACGGCGTAACTCTTGTTATGGTTACGCCAGTAGCTTAACATCGATAGAGTCCGCACTCATCGTTATTTGTCTTATTTTCGGGGCAAACAATCCCACAAATTGGTTTAGGTTCTTGGCACACCCTGATGCTGGTATTAGGCAGTTGTGCGTGGAAGAGTATGAGAAATTAAGGGGGAAGAATATCAGTCAACCCGAAGCACTTGATTTTGATGCATTTGGTAGTTTGGCAAACGGGAAAGCTAGTAGGAAATTAAGGAAGTTTTGCAAAATTAAGTTTACATGTAATGCAGGGGAATTCACGTTTAATGCATGGTTGAGGCTATTCAGGATCACGGAGCCGGTCATTCTGGAGTACGTCCGTGAATTCCTTGCTAGTGTGGAATTTCGTAATTATATTGTGGATGATGACGTGGAGTCAATGTTTTTCCAGCTTGGGGGCGTTAGGAGAAGTTTGACTCTTAGGAAGTTTACTATGAGGATGGGTTTGTGCACTGAGGAGGAAATGGAAACTGAGGCTTTTAGTCGGTTCTATCACACTTGTTGGAGAAGAAGGGATGAGACTCAAGACCTTGCTGCTTATTTCAACCAAATCGTTGTCATGGATGGTTACGATTCAAAGAGCCCACCATCCTACGTAATGGTAAGGAGCCCCATTCGTCGACTGGTGCACCACCTACTTGCTTGCTCTATTCGAGCAAGACACTCCGCCAAAGAAAGGATGACTATGGATGATCTTTACCTAATGCAGGGCATGGAAGAGGGGAACCACATTGATGTTCCCTTCTATTTGGAGAGGTTTATGGGTGTTGGTGCTAAGGGGTTTTCATCTAGGAGTCCTTTGCAGGGGGCTCACTTCATTGGGAGGTTGGCTAGGAGTTTTGATCTTATGACCGATGCAGCTTTAGCTAGGGTGACCCGAGATAGGGAGACTAGTTTGATAGGACTGCCTAAGCTATTCGAGTTCAAGAGCTACACCCAGGATATATATGGAGTGATTGAGTTGGCTAGGACTGCCCTGAGGAGAGAAGTCGGGGAAGCTAGTGGTGCTGGGGGTGATGCTGAAGAGGAGGCCGAGGAGCAGGTGCCCAGGGGACGTAGAAGGGCACATGTGAATGTTGGGGAGAGGTTGCAGATCATTGATGAGAGGATCGAGGGAATGTCAACCCATCTCAACGAGGAGATTGAAAGATCAAAGTGGGTTTTTATGATCTTAGTAACCAGTTTGAGGGTTTTACAGGTACATTGGATCAGGTGCAGCTGCTCCAACAGGATTTCTTTCATTGGAGTGCGGATCGGACTAGCCAAATGTTGCAGTACATGCATTTGAGCCACCCTAGGTGGGAAGGTCCGGAGTATGTGTACCAGCCCGACATCCCAGACGTTGGCATCCAAGGAGGAGTGGCATTCATGCAGCCCGGAACCACTCCTGGAAGCACCACGAGCACTCCATATGAGCCCTCCCAATTCCACTCCATGGATCATGATCTTCTAAGGGACGATTGATTTCCCTATTTGATGAAACAATTTTAAAACAATTCGATACTTATGTCTGTAATAACTTAACTATTTGGATATTTGTATGATCTATCATCCATTGTACCCGTCGGGTACAAAATTTTCCTTATATGTTGTGCAGATTTTGGTTACGTGATGCGATTCTGAGATAACCTTAGGATCGATTCTGCCAGTAACCCCCGCTGCGAGGGAAATTTTGAAGCAACACAAATAGCTAAGGCTAGTCCCCGGAAACGATAAGCATTAGCCACCCCATGACTCACCTTCAACCTTTAGTGAGACATCTTGGGCAAGCATTCGAGAGGGGAGTTTATTTCTTTCTTGATTATTTTTCATTTCTATTTTTTTTCCTTTTTCTTCGTACAAGTGGGACTTTGTACACTTCAAGTGGGGGGATAGGAATACAAATGAAGTGTATGATTACTTACCTTACTTGCCCTAATTTTCTAGTTGGTTTCAAAATTTTAAGCTTAATTGAAAAAATTTTGTCATATTTTTTTAACAAATCTAGAATCACATAAAGCCGAGCATACTATAACCTTTATTGCCGTTGGTGAGATTTAGCCTTTCCGTTTCCCCTATTTTACCCAAATCTACCATAAATTGAGTGTGCCGATAGTATTGTAAACTTTAGAGCTTGGCTTTTACATCACTTCGAGACCATAAACGAGTAGTGTATTAAGTTAGCTTGGTGCATTTGGAAAAGGTGATTTGAAAAAAGTAAATGTTTTAGGATTTAACCCAAATAGCCCATATGTGTTCACTTGTGTGCGTTTATCGATTAGTCGCATTGGCTTTTTGACCTTCGTGTTAACCCTTTTTGTTGCACTCACCTTTAGTGCAAGATACCCCTAGTTACACCCTTTTTGAGCCTATCCTTTCATTTTCTAACCCTTATTTTCGTTACACCCTTACACCTTAGCCTACCGTGTAGTTTTACCTTTTTACCTTGAAGCCATTGTTCACCCTGGTTTGAGGTTCAAAATAAAGTTCCAAAAGCCGTTCCTCATCCTCTACATCTCATGAAGCCATTGTTCACCTCGGGGAAGCATTTCGTTGCATCTATGGCATTGAAGTTCATATATATATATATATATATATATATATATATATATATATATATATATATATATATATATATATATATATATATATATATATATATATATATATATATATATATATATATATATATATATATATATATATATATATATATGTATATATATATATATATATATATATATATATATATATATTTATTTATGTATATATATATATATTTATATATATATATATATTTATGTATATATATATATTTATGTATATATATATATATATATATATATATATATATATATATTATATATATATATATATATATATTATATATATATATATATATTTATGTATATATATATATATATATTATGTATATATATATATATATATTTATGTATATATATATATATATATTTATGTATATATATATTTATATTTATGTATATATATATATATATATATATATATATATATATATATATATATATTATTGTTATCTCAGGCAAAGAATTATGAGCACTATATGATGAAATTGGCATTGAGAATAATCTTCTCGATCACATTCAGAGGTTGGAAGAATAGTTCAAGAATAAATAATGGTGGATTCCGGTGACATGTATTGACCATATGAAGATGAACCTTGAATTATTGGTGGGACGATGGCAACTCGGTTTTAAGCTAAGTTTATTTGTTTTCTTTTTCCTTTTCACCCATTAAAATATCCCATGCCTATCCTTACCCTTTTTGTCGTGAAGCGTGTCTAGGTGATGCAGCGAGCAATCCTTGATGTCTTGGCCATGGATTTGGTCATGTATCATTGATTTTGTCCACTTCGCCGTGACACGTTAGTAATGACACCACCCCTAAGCCTTTGAATCACTCCAACCCAACATTGCTTTCTAAAATTTGTCTTAACCTTAGCTCTAGTGGTGGAGTTGTGTGTAATTGCCAAGCTTATGATAGAATACTTACTATGTCCGTGCAATTGAGTGATCACCCCGAAATTAACACTTAGAATAAAATGTGAGTGAGAGTGTTTTCGTTCCCATTTCGTGAGGTGTTCGGCTCTTATTAATGTTCTAGCATGGAAATTAAAACTGCGCATTCTTCAAGGATGTATCTTTTGCACTCTAAATTGGTCTACTTGAGGGCAAGTAGAGTTTAAGTGGGGGAATATTTGATAACATCAAATAGTCTTGAGTTTCTAAGCGTTAATTTCCCCCTATATCATCACATTTTGAGTAAAATACTAGTGAAAACCTCCTTATTCCTTATTATTTCATTTCAGGACCCATTCGAAGTAAGAAAGCTGCAATTGGACGTTTTCAAGCCCTACAATTGTCTCTTAATTACGGCGTAACCAAGTGATGAAGTTACGACCCAACTAAAGATTACGAAGGCTACGGCGTAACCCTTAGCTAAGGTTACGCCGTAACTACTGATAAGCACCAAATTAACAAAGACCACGGCGTAACCCTCAGCTTAGGCTACGCCGTAATGAAGAAATACCCTGGATTACAAAAGCTATAGTGTAACCCCAGCTAAGGTTACGCCGTAACCATGGATATGCACTAAAGATTGAAAGAAGTTACGACGTAACTACCTAATAAGGTTACGTCGTAACTAGTTTGAAGCCTATAAATAGTCGATGGTTTCATCATTTTTAGATATCTCTCCTTTCCCAAACCTTCTAGGGTTTGGGGAGATCAAAACACAGAAGAAGAAGCATGGTTTAGGAGCACTGAATAACGAAGTCCTCGTCTATGATTTCCTTTGTATTCGAGTTTGGATTCTTTTTATATTTTTCTAGATCTTATACTATGAATTCATATCATTAATTTAAGTTCTCATTTATGATATTGTTAATCTCTATAATTCTTTATAGACATTTTCTAGTCTTTTCATAGATCGCTAGCCTTGGTAGTATTATAAGCTTGGTAGTATCTAAAGGGCTGGGAGATATGACCAACTGACCCCAGTCTGATAGATAGTGAAGTATGGAAGGAATTGGCCATAGCACGACCACTCTTCGTGTGCGAACTGACCAAATGATCACATATCAAGTGGAGGTACTTAAGAGGTTGGGGGAATCTAAGTTCCTAACGGTCGGGTTCCCACCGTCTAGATCTAGTAGATTAGGTGCTTAATGACTCCTATTAGGTTGCTGAATGATCCCGGGTGACCTGCTCATCTTGGTGAGGAATCTAAGAACCATAGGCCATGACGAATCGACCAAAGAAGTCTAGTGATAACTAACCACTATATTGAATCTTGGTTTCGTGAATCAATTCATATTTTTATTCTTTATTAAGCTTCGTTTATCTATCTCTTTTCCCTAAATTTCTAGTGTTTGTGTAAGTAAGTAAATAGCATAGCGATGGATTATAACAACTTTGGCGTACCAATATATTATCAATATCATTTCTAATCATCTTAGTTCTTTCAAGGTCACAGCTCTCTTCGGACGATACTCGGATTTACCTAAGGCTTTACTACATGTGTCTATCCTAAGTTAACTAAGTTTTATAAATATTAAAAGCAGGATGAAATAGCACATCAAAAGTCTTCATCATACTCAATATATTCCCAGACAAGTCATCTTCGCGAAAAGGGAAAAAGAAAGAAGACGAAATAAGTAAATGCGCCCGTAAAACTTCACTTCAAGCCCAAATAAATAATAAAGCATCATCTTCGTAGTCACATTTGAAATTCATCGAAACTTTTAGCCGTGAAATAGTAACCTCGTGAAAATTTTCGTGAACCAAAATACCACTCTTTATCTTAGCAAAATTTTGTATCCAATAATTTTTCGTTGGATAACAAATTTTTGCCCACCATATTAGTCCAAAACGAAATTAAGCAAATATCAGCCCAGCACATACGAACCACATAGGCCCAATCCAAAAACTGTTATATCACAGGCTCGATCCAACTTCCATTTGAACCGGTATTAATAAGTCATACCCTAAAGACGTTATAATTCATTTGACCTAATCTAACCTAAAATAAACGCCTACCACAGATTATTTGCTCTCACCAAATTACTCAGACTCATCTCCCATCAAATCTCAAACTCATCAAGTCTCAGCTTCAATCAATCATCACAATCGAACCCAATCAATCAAACATCTCATATGAACAATACCCTACATTAATTCTTCATTTTTGCTCCATTATAACAAAGAAAGCATTACAAGGTTTGAAGATCCGGGTAGGTTTTATAAGATGTGCGTTTCATTTGATGTTGAGTTTTGAATCGAACGAAGAACAGAGAAAAAACAGATTTGTTGATTTCTTTTCTTAATTGTTTCGTATATTATAAGAAGCAAAGCTTCTCGTATGGATTGATGATGAATATTTATCATGGTTGAGACCTTAAAGGTCGGATGTTTCATTAATTACTCACGAAAATACTCTGAGATTCTTTAAAATAGTTACATTTAAGTACAATTCTAGGTAAAGTAGGATGAGATGGAGTTGGTTGGCTTGTGTTTTTTCGTTGTTGGCTTGTATTGGATTTGGGTGAGGCTGTGGTAACTTCGTTTTTTACAACAGTCGCATCTGATTTTTTTCTGATTTGGTTCTGGACTTATGATGTAGAAACTGAAGTCCAAGAGTGTTTGTTGGTATTTTTTTTGGGTCTTGGTCAAGTATGAGTCTTTTTATTCATATCGTCTTTCTGTCAATGTCTTAGGCGTAAAAGTTGTTGAAACACCTTATGCATAAGACACCTTACGCGTACAACACCTTATGCGTAAGACACCTTATGCGTAAACATTTACGCGTAAGAGATGGTCGAATGACTTAGGCGTAAAAAGCTTATGCATAAATCTTTACGCGTAAGACTTAGGCGTAAGCATTCTTACAAGTTACTTTCCAAGTTACTCATAAACACATTGTAGATGAGTTCTTAGGCGTAAAAGTAGGGTTTTGACCATCGTTGACTTTTTCCAGCGACTTTTCCGACCATATTCTCAGTTCATTCTTATAAACCCAGAAGCTGAATGAAAGAACTAGCATCATTTTAACCTGTTTGACCATAAAACTTGACCAGTTGACCATATAATATTTCACGAGATGGACAAAAATAGTCACAAAAACATATGATACCAAAAAAATGAATCTTGGACATAGTGGAACAAGAAATAGAATGATGAGACCTGAAATAAATTTGTTGATTTTTTTCACCAAAATGATACTAATTATTTGTATAAACTGTTAACACAAAAGTTGGAAAAAAAATGTCCAAGACATACAAGTCGGTTAAAAAACAGTTTAAAAAAACATTCGAAACCACACAAATCGAAGATAACACAACAACCTGGCTCGTTATACCAATTGTAGGACCTTAAAAACATATGATTCATATGGTTCGAGGGGTCGAGGAAGCTCAAAGAATGAGAAAGACATGGTATTGTATTAGATAGAAGTAACAAAACAGTACAAAGTAGTGATCGTACTATTTTGTCTAGCGAGTTGTCACTAGTGACTTGTCATCTAGCGAGTTGTTTCTATAGCAACCTCTGTGTCTAGCGACTTGTCACTAAGCGATTTATCTTCATAGCGACTTGTGTCACTAGCAACTTGTTCTTCTAGCGAGTTGTTACTCTAGCAACTTGTTACTAGCGACTTGTCTTCATAGCGACTTGTGTCACACAAGCGACTTATATCTCAAGCGACTTGTCCCTTGAGCGACTTCTATGCCTAGTGACTTGGTACAAAGCGACTTGGTGACTAAGCGACTTGTCTTCAAGGTTTGAAGCGACTTGGTTAATTATTGTTTCTGATACGGTTTTCTCTTGATTTAGTAAAATCCCGTGAAAGAATCTATTTCCGGTTTAATCATAGAGTTATAAAATCTCGTGAAATCGTAATCATGTCTACCAACGTGCCTACCATCATCTCTTACATGGTCGAGGACATTGCCAGCGGTGGATCCGATACTCGCCCACCCTATGCTTGATGTAGGCGATTATGACTCATGGGCTCAACGAATTAGGTTGTCTTGTTTGGGAAAGGAAAATGAGGTTAACATTCTCAAATCAAGCGATGAAGGACCTTATCGATTGAGACTACAAGAGACACACTTGAAAGCTGCTGCGGATGGTACGGTGATCTTAGGTTTGGACATACCAAAGGCGTATGATGAGCTCGATGATAAGGAGAAAAGAGATACGATCTCGATATCGGGGCTTCAAACATTATACTTGTGGTCTTCCAAAGACATCTACAAGTTAATCAATCACAACACTGAAGCCAAGGCGGTTTGGGACAATGTTAAGATGCTTCTCTCGGTTCGAATTGACCAAAGAAGGCAGGGAATCTCAATTGTATGATGATTTTGAGAACTTCGAAATGAACCCTGGAGAAAGTGTCACTGAATACTACGTGAGGTTCCACAAACTTTTGAATGATATGAGGAATATCAAAATGACCATGCCAAATATTCAACTTAATTCAAAGTTTGTGAACAACATGAATCCCGAATGGCACAAATTTGTCACCTCAGTCAAGTTAACCAAAGGATTAAAGAACACCAACTATGAGCAATTGTATGCTTTTCTACTTTAGAATGAGAAGCATGCTATGTTTGAAAGAATGATTCTTGAAAAGTTCAAATCTAATCAGGGAGAGGCAAGCTCATCAAATGACTCAACAACATTCTACACAAATGTAGGAATTACCACCAAAGCCTCTCAAGTCATACCAACGGTAACGGTAACCACAAACTCATTCCGGATCCAACATATAAGCCTCCGGACTCAAACACAATCATGGAACATTTCATCAATCAAGCGGCTCTTATGGTTAAGCAAAATCGAACCTCACTCCACACACTAACAATGAGATCGAAGCGCATCCAATCTACACAATCATGCTATTGTCGAGATGGTAATATCATGGTGCAACCAAAGGCAAGGAAGACAGTATGAACAAGGAAAAGGTGGAGTAGGTAGAGGGTATGTGGCTAATCGAATCGTGGAAGGAATGCAAATCAAGGCAGGTAAAGCCAATAAAGTGCCACAACTGTGGTGGTGAAGGACATATTGCAAGGGCTGCACATCTCCAAAACGCCTCAAAATGCGAGTATTTCGGGGACAAGATCTTGTTGGTACAAGCTCGGGACGGTGGAGCGGTTTGAATGAAGAAGAGTTGTTGTTTCTTCTTGAGGAAATGCCAAAACATGTGATCTTGATGTGGATGAGCAACCAATTCAGAAATAGGTCACAATCATCAAAATGCCTTTCAAGTTCTTGATGTGATGCATTTGACTCGATGTCGATGATGAACCTCTTCGCTCGGACAATCTTCATGGCTAGCATTTCACCAATGGTCTCTCAAAGGTCTCATCACCACAACAGTGGTCCATCCAAAGATTCAATCATTTCGAGGTATTAAAACTATACGATGAAGTTGATGAGCAAAAGATACATAACGAAGTACAATCACATGAAACTAATGAATCGGATATAGATAATGTGGGTAATAGTAATATTGTCCCATATGATCAATATGTGATACAAAGTGAAAGTGAGATTGTACCAAGTGATGCATCGTCTGCATCAATGATGACTATATCTTTGATGAATACACCGCATGTGCCTCGATGATTCTGTTATCTCCGAATCGAATGCCTATAAAGAAAAAGTTGCTATTTATGAACAACGTGCTAAGTTTGAGTTAACTACCCGTGAGCAGGAAATGGATGACCAAATGCGTACAATTATTAGAAAAAGTAATTTTAGGGAAGAAATATTAAAACAAGAGCTAGATTCCTAAAAGACAAACTAAACAAAATTAAGCAAAAGTAAGAACTTCAAGAAAATGTTAAAGTGCTTAAACATGAATTTAATGCTAAGGAATCAAAACTTTTAACCGATTTTTCCAACCTAAAACTTTGAAAACAAGCTTGAAAATAAGTAATACCATTCAGATCGCTCACATGATCACTAAGCACGAGTCTTAAGCGATAAGCATAGTATACCCCTAGTAGAGGCCAAATCCAATCTTGTAAAAGGCTAAAGATTTCCATGCGATTGTATATGATGGTAATGAGATCCTCAAGCCTAGGAAAACACCATCATGTATTGGAAGCACGGAAGAGGATAGAAAATTAGAAGATGCCTCTAGGGAGAAAATGGATAAGAAGCTAAAAGATCCTAAGTGTAAAAAGAAAAACATAACGATCAAACCCCATGATTACACTAAAGAAAATTGGATTTCCCTAAACATGTTTAAGCCTCAAACTCAATTAACCCCAGAACAAGTTTTTTGGAAAAAGGACATAGATATGCAAACACTCCCCTTAGGAAAATGCCTCCAGCTACTGTGTATCCTCCGAATACACCAATGCATTTAGTTCCTAGAACCATTCCCACTAAGAGCAAGACCTTAATCAGCCTGTATGTTGTTTATCAATTATTCGTTGATTTTGAAAAGACATGTAAGAAAAGAATCACACCTACTGTGGATAATCAAGGGAGAGGGTTTGAACAAACTAAAGAATGCTATTTAACTGAAATTATGCCTTTCTTTAAACAATTAAAAAGTCAATTTGAGAGTCTTCAAAAGGGGATAGACTCAGAGATTAAAGAAATGGAAAAAGAATTTGATGCAATGATATTTGAGGTCAATAATTATGAATGGGAACTTAGATATAATGAAATTGAAATAAAGAATCTGCACATCTTAAATGAGAACTTGATTTCGAGTTGTGTTGCTCAAGATGTGTTTTATACTATTACTAAGTATTCTATTACTGCTTCTCAATTTCATGAATTATCTGTTCCTTTGAAAGTTTCCCATGATCGTGTCATTGAGCTTGAAAACAAAAACTCAAAACTAAATGAGAAAATTGACTAGGATGATCACGATAATTTGGTAAAATATTTTTTCTAAGTTGGAAGTTGAACATTTTGATTTGCAACTAAAATATCAACACCTCAAAGAAAATGTTAAAACCTCAAACATCAAGATATCCTCGGATGTTCCAGAGTTTGATGCAGTTTTTTGAAATAAACAAACGTGATGAACATATTCGAGCTCACTGTAACACGATCAGAAAGTTGAAAGCCCAAATTTCACAATTAAAGGGTGAAAAGAACAATGTGACTGGCTCCCAAATGCCTCCTCCTTTATATTCTCAATTTTCTCAAAACTTTCATCTTCAAAATATCATTAACGTATTACAACAAGAAAATGAGAGTTTTCTTGAAGAAAATGAAAAGGTCAAACGACACTTCAAAGAGTTATATGATTCAATGAAAGTCACTCGTGACAAGAACAATGAAAAAATAACCGTTACAAAGGAAATTGAGAATCTAAAGATTCGGGTAAAAGGAAAATGCCACTTGTCTTTAATGAAAATGTTGCATCAAACGCATCTGCAGACTCTAAATATACTGTGACTGTTAAATACATTCCTCCTCATCTTAGAAATAATGAACTTATGTTTCATAACTATTTATGTCACCTTAAGGATAGTCTAGAATGTCTCCGTGAGATTGTAGAAGAGGATAGCATAAATAAGCCACTTGATAGTGAAATTAGGTATGCTTGCATATATGCCAAACGATCTCAGGAGTTGTTAGAATGTTTAAGAGCAACATGCCCTAAGTCCTTATGTGAGAAAGATAAAGCTGTGATGCCTTGTTGTATGCCTAGTGCTAAGTATGCAACTCATTCTATGCCCAGTATTAAGAAAGTGAACTTTATTGTGCCTTCAAGTAGCTCAGATCCCAGCACTTCTAAACCTGAAATGCAAAAAGTAGCAAAACCAACTAATGTTCCCATTCCCTCTACAGGAGTAAAAAGTGACACCAAAGCGAGAAGGTCAAAGCCTCAAGGCAACAAAAAGAATGATATGACTTTGCAAGCTAGGAATGTTCAGTGAAAGAGAGTAGAAGATCACCTCAGGAAGCATGTAACTATGTTGAATAAAAAAATCGTGTTGATTCTAGTGTTAGCTCTAAGCATGCTGTAATTAATGTGAATTCTGCTACTTTTGGAAAAACATGTAATGATGATTGCTTGGTTTCTGTTACTAATCATGTATGTGGTGTGAATGATTTGATTAACGTACCCAGTTAAAATCATTAATGCCAACAATCAAGTTAAGAAGGCTAGAAAGCAATGGTGGAAGAAGGTTAGAAAACATTAGAAACCCACGGGAAGAAAATTCAGTAATATAGGTTATCAGTGGATACCTACTGGCCGCAAATTCAATGAGTTGTGCCCTAAATTATCTAAGTCAATGCCCTTTAGGAAATGTATGCCTACCAGTAGAACTATTCCTTTAAGAAGTGAACATACTTTGAATAGGTCTAATGCGTACACTAGCACTGCATCTATCGCGAATGATTCCATTGATTATGCTTCTGATGTGGGTGTTCCAATCACTGTTACTAACCAAATGGAACCCATTCTTGCATGGGGATCCCAATTATCCAGTTATCCATTTTATGCATGTTCAACCGCAGTCGTTCAAATCATTCTGTGGTACTTGGACTCAGGCTGTTCCAAGCATATGACTGGAGACCGCTCGAGGCTCATGAACTTCGTGAGTAAATTTATTGGGACTGTTAGATTCGTGAACGATCATTTTGGTGCAATTATGGGTTATGGAGATTACGTTGTTGGTGATAGTGTAATCTTCAGGGTATATTATGTTGAAGGTCTTGGTCATAACCTGTTTTCTGTTGGTCAATTCTGTGATTCCGACCTAGAGGTGGCTTTTAGAAAACATACTTGTTTCGTTAGAGAACTTGATGGTCTGGAACTTTTAAGAGGAACACGTGGCTCAAACTTATACATCATCTCTATCGAAGACATGATGAAGTCTTCTCCAATCTGCTTGTTGTCAAAGGCTTCGAAAACAAAGTCATGGTTATGGCACCGTCGTCTCAATCACTTGAACTTGGCACCATTAATGATCTTTCCGTAAAGGACCTTGTAAGAGGCTTACCCAGTTAAAGTATGAAAATATCATCTTTGTTCAAGATGCCAATTGGGAAAACCAGGAAATATGCCCAGAAACCCAAACCCGCAAACTCAGTTATGGAAGTTCTTCATACTCTTCATATGGATTTGTGCAGACCTATGAGAGTGCAAATGATAAATGGGAAGAAATATGTATTAGTCGTTGTTGGTGACTACTCTCGATTTACTTGGGTTAAGTTTTTGAGGACAAAGGATGAAACTCCAGATGTCATCATCAAACTTATCAAGAAGCTGCAGGTTCGACTTAACAAGACTGCTAGAATTATTCGAACAGACAATGGCACTGAGTTTGTCAATAAAGACCTAAGTCAATTTTATGAAAGCATTGGAATCAGTCATCAAAGAAGTGTTCCACGCACGCCTCAACAGAATGGTGTAGTTGAAAGACGAAATCGGACCCTTGTTGAAGCTGCAAGAACTATGCTAATTTACTCAAAGGTTCCAATGTTTCTTTGGGCTGAAGCTATTGCCACTGCTTGCTACACCCAAAATCGTTCCCTCATACACACCACTCATGGAAAAACTTCATACGAACTTGTCCATAAACAAAAACCTGATCTCTCCTACCTTCGTGTATTTGGTGCTTTGTGCTATCCAACGAATGACGGTCAATATTTAGGTAAATTAAGAGCTAAGGCGGACATTGGATTTTTTGTGGGTTATGCATCAAACAAGAAGGGTTACCGAATTTACAACAAAAGTACTCGAGATATCATGGAAACTATTCACGTCACGTTCGATGAGCTGTCTAGGAAAATGGCTCCAGGACAATCAAGTTCTGGACCCGCATCACAACCTTCATTAAGTAGTCCCATTAGTTCTTCTCTTGTACAAAATCCCTCACTAGCAACTCCATATGTACCCCCTTCGGAAGATGATTTGAAGAAATTGTTTGATCCAATGTTTGATGAACACTATGAGCCTATTGCTAATGATCGCCTAAACCATCATCAGAGGTGCCCTAACCCAATCAACGTAGATAACCCTTCGTTTCTATGTCATTGAGTCAAGAAGCGCCTAATGCGGATCACTCATCCTCATCATCAAATCCTCAATCATCAAGTGTACATCATGGAAATGTTTCGCACCTATGATGGAGATAACCCTTTGCTACTCCCGAAGATGCTCCATTTGAGAACATATTTGCTCTGAACCAACTTGAACCATCTTCATCGGAGATCCAAACTCGCTACTTGGTTCCTCAACAACAACCACACGAACACCTTAGAAAATGGACACATGACCATCCATTGGACAACATCATTGGAAACCCTTCTCGTCCAAAGATCCACTCGTAAACAACTTGCAAGCGATGCCTTATGGTGCTTCTTCAACTCCGTACTATCCAAGGTCGAACCAAAAGACGTTAAAGCGCCATGAATGAAGGCAATGGTTCAATGCCATGCAAGAAGAAATTCATGAGATCGATCGACTAGATGTATGGGAATTAGTACCTGCTCCTGACTGTGCTATGATCATTGCTCTAAAGTGGATCTCCAAAGTTAAACTTGATGAGCATGGTGATGTGTTAAAGAACAAGGCTCGATTGGTTGCAAAAGGATACCGTCAAGAGGAGGGTATTGACTTTGAAAAATCATTTGCTCCAGTTGCACGTATCGAGGCAATCAGAATCTTCCTAGCTAACGCTGCAAGTAAGAACATGGTAGTCTATCAGATGGATGTAAAGACGGCCTTTCTTAACGGAGATCTTAAAGAAGTCGTATACATCACCAACTGAAGGTTTTGTGAATCGAGCATCCTACTCATGTCTATCGCTTGAAGAAGGCCCTTTACGGTTTGAAGCAAGCTCCAAGGGCATGGTACGATACGCTATCAAGGTTTCTTCTATCTAACGGATTGACAAAGGAGCATTTGATCCGACATTGTTCACCGTAAAGTCGGCAAACACTTAATTCACATTCAAATCTATGTTGATGATATTATTTTTGCCTCGACCGACCCCAATGAATGTGACCATTTTCTAAGGAGATGGGCTCCAAATTTCAAATGTCAATGATGGGACAAATGTCATTTTCTTGGGATTACAATTTTCACAAAGTCCGGAGGCATTTTATCAATCAATCTAAATATGCTAATGAAATTTTAAAGAAATTTGGATTTGATTTTATGACCATTGACACTCCCATGGTGGAGCGTACTAAAGCGGACGAGGACCACTCAAGGATCATGGTTGACCAAACTAAATTTCGTAGTATGATTGGATCCACGATGTACCTTATCGCGATGGACCGGACATTACATTCATTGTATGCATGTGTGCTAGATATCGTGCTAAGCCTACCAAAAGCACCTTGAAGCGGTTAAGCGGTTTTTCGGTATCTCAAGGAACCATCAACATGGGACTTTGGTACCAAGGACACCGGTATGTCACTAACGACCTATGTAGATGCTGACCATGCAGGGTGTCAAGATACACGTCGAAGTACATCTGGAGGTGCTCAGTTTTTGGGTGATAAACTTGTGAGCTGGTCTTCAAAGAAACAAATGAGTACTTCTATATCCTCTATATAGAGGCAGAATACATAGCCATGTCATCTTGTTGTGCTCTAATCCTATGGATGAGATCCCAATTATCTGACTATGGCTTTGAATTCAACAAAATCCCTCTGTATTGTGATAACAAGAGTGTCATTGCTCTCTCATGCAACAACGTTCAACATTCAAGAGCAAAGCATATCGAAATTCGACATCATTTCATCAGGGAGCAAGTGGAGAACGGTGTGGTGGAACTATATTTTGTGAGGACTGAATATCAGTTAGCAGACATCTTCATCAAAGCTCTTCCTAGAGAATGTTTTGAGTTTATCCTTCCACGACTTGGTCTAAAGATTCTACAACCGGAAACACTCAAACGTCTTCAAGAGGAAGACGATGAGTAAAAGCTTTTCTTCATCCATCTCTTGTAAATATTTCTTCAAAAAAAAAAAAAAAAAAGCAAAATACAAAATACAAAATTATAAAACCCACAAAAGAAAATAGAAAAATATAAAATTTCAAAAATCCATAAAATCATAAAATCTTTCAAATATATATATATATATATATATATATATATATATATATATATATATATATATATATATATATATATATATATATATATATATATATATATATATATATATATATATATATATATATATATATATATATATATATATATATATAATATATTATAAAATGGAAAAGTGATAGTACAATAAAAAATTGTTAAGGATCCCGTTATTTGTTAATTTGGCCTCCCATTGGTGGATAATTTCATTTGCTGTAAACATTTAATGTAAACGGTAGTTTAGTACATCATGTGCCACTTTGTCATTGGCTGAAGGGAGTTGGCAACTTTACTGTACACTCCTTTTTTTGCGTAATTCTCTTCAACAAGTGTGGAAACCCGCGCGATGCAGCGGGATTGCTTTTGTTTGCCAAATTGCTATAAAGGACTTACCTTGCAGCGACACTTAAACCTTAGGGACTATTTTTGCCAACTTGGACTTACTTTGTAACGACACCTAAACCTCCGGGACTATTTTTGCCAACTTGCGAAAGTTGGCAATTAATGCAAACAGTGTTTGGGAGTCACTGTTGCCCGCTCTTTAGTTAATATATATAATGACTCTGTAATGCATTCCCCCTTTTATACCCGGCCTCTCCCACAAATTCTAGAAACAGATTATAAGTATATATTAAAACGCAATGTATCAGTAGCTACAAGATGCACTCATGAGAGCTACTGAAGCCTTGCTACAAGATTTTACGTTTTTGGGTGGGTGGCTCACTGGTGTAGCTACAAGACATTGCGGGTCGGGTGCTAAAGACGCAAAAAAAAAAAAAAAAAAGGTTATATTACTATTTATTAATGCACAATCACCTCGGCTAAAAAATTCGCCCGCCCGCAACGCGGCGGACCAGTGCCAGTCTCGTGAATTCTATGATCCAAAAAAAAGAACAAGGAAACCCATATCCAGATCCTTCCATTTTCCACAGTCGACAAAACACACACAAAGACACACATATCCTCAAATGATCGGATCAAGAAGATGAGGGTAAAAAAGGGTGATGATGATGAATCGTTAATAGAAAAAAGAGGGAAAACCCCACAAATAATCGGTTGGAGAATGGCATCTGAAAAAACAGGTATAAAAGGTTTTAAATTTTATGGGTTCTAATTTTCTGTTCATGTGTAATTTTTTTTCATTACTGTTTGTGCTTCATTATGGTTTAGTTTTGCCTAATTCATGATTTAATTTAGATATTTCTTTTTTTTTCGTTCAAATTAGGGTTTGGTTAATTTGGGGGTTTTTTGGATTTGTTTCCCAAAATTTAATTTGATATAACTTATTTATTTTAGCTTTTTGAGTCAATGAATTCGCACTCACATATACCTTTTTTTGTGATGTTGTTGGGTGGTGATTAGGATTTTGGAACATGCATGTAATATGTTTGAGGAAATGTCTGAGTTAAAGGTCAAGGTGAGACAAATTGACAATGATTCATAGTTAATTTTTTAGAAAAACTTTGTATTATATTGATTGGTATTTGGTTCATTGTAGGTTTTAACTCAAACTTTCAGTCTCATTTAGGTTGCTTAATATAAGAAGTTAAGCTGAAAAGTAAGCTATCTCAATCACCCTCTTATTTTGGTTATTCTATATGTGGCTTTTGAGATTTATGTGGTTATTCTATATAGTGTAACAAAGCTCACTCGACCACCTTTAATGGTTTTGATGGTGTCTCACAGCAAGATTTGCAAACAACAACAATAGGTGAGTGTTTATTATCATGTAAAAATGGATCACGGTTGGCATAACAGTGTTTTTTCAACAAAGTAAAAAGTAGATGGTTAGTATTATATGAAACTAAGTTGAATATTGATGGTACCATCGGTAGATGCAAAACAACAGTTGTCCTCAAGGGTCTCGCATGGAATAATTGAATCGATAACTTATAGATTTTCATTTTCTTAGAAAAGTTGATTAAGGGGTGTTTCGGATTGCTTATTCTACGTTGTTATTGCTTTATGTGTAAAACTACACTACTTATAGATGCTTTTTGGGATTTGTTGAAATTTTATGCCGGAAAGTGATTTTAAAGGAGCTGTTTGGATGGTAATTTTTTTATGTGGTAAACTGATCTTTAAACTATTGGTTGCTGAAAGTTTATGCAAAAAGTGGTTTAAAAAGATTGTTTGGCTACTGACTCTTTTATGCAATAAAATGATCTTCAAATGTTTGGTTGGTTAACTAGGCATACTTTGATAGACCCGTACAGATAGTTCCACTTGATGAAACTCCTCAAAATAAATATGTAGTTGGCTGAGTAGCTAAAAGTTAGAGCCATGCTGTGAATTAGTAGATTTTCATCTTTTAAGTTTTGACAAATTCAATGTGCAAATCCCACTACGTTAGTAATTTTATTTGAAGGTAGGCTAGGCATACTTTGATAGACCCGTAAAGATAGTTCCACTTGATGAAACTCCTCAAAATAAATATGGAGTTGGCTGAGTAGCTAAAAGTTACAGCCATGTTGTGAATTCGCAGATTTCATCTTTTAAGCTTTGACAAATTCTATGTGCAAATCCCACTACTTTATTGGATTTTAATTATGTTACTTATTGTTATCATTAATTATCTGTGAAACATGTTTGTTAATTACCATTGTTTTCACTCGCATGTATTGCAGGTAACATGCCAAAGTTCGACGATACCGATAATGGAACAAGCATACATAAATGAAGCTGCAAACACAGAGAACATATTCTAATTTCATACTTAGATTAGTAGTGTATGTTTGTTATTTAGCTATAATCTTATTGCGCAAGAATGTCGTTAACTCCATTTCAGATCCACATAAAAGACTTTGTTGTATTGAATATTTGAGTGGTTATGCCTTTCTTTATAAATATGATGAGCATAAAAAAAAGATTAGTTTACATAATGAAAAGTTGTTATGTTAGTATTTTTTTCGAAAATAATGTACTTTATGTAACAATTAACATTGGCGTGTGACATTTTCTTTGATTCGTAACGAATATGAACTACGTAGTTTTCACTGTAATGTATATCTTCAGTTGTATTCAAAATATGATAGTTTTATTCTGATTTTTTACTTATTTTGGATAAATAATGATCATGTGTTTGGGAACATATATGATGGATTATCAGATGATGCTACTTATATCGACAACAATAAGCTCTGTTTATAGGAAAATGCCCCGCAGCAACGCGCGGGCAAGCCTACTCGTATATATATATATTTCATCTTTTCTATTATTCGATTTCATCTACGGTCTTTGTGATGTCATTCAAAGAGTGACACGGGTCTTTAGATGAAGTTCGAGTGTAAAAAAAATAAAATAAAAAAAAATAATAAAAAAATAAAAAATAAAAAAAATGAGAGAATGAAAGACAAAAGGTTTATAGTCATCTCAGACTATACCCCGTTTTTAAAAGAAAGAACAGAGTCATGCTTACTCTTGTTTTTCAAATCTCATGCTCTGATTCTAAAACCAAATGTTTGTCACCAAAAAGACAAATGTTTCCTTCACAAATATTTTTCCTTCTATAAATTCTTCTGAAAAATATTTGTTATCTAATGAAAACTAAATAGCTTTGAAAAATAACTCGGACTCAATTTTTGAAAATCATCTGAACTTGACATTAGTCAAAATCTCTATCTCTCAATCAACAACTTCTGTCATTGATTGAGGGGGAGAATGATTTCAATTAAATCAAAAAGTTTATTTGTCAAACAGTTGCAATGTCTTATACAATTGGTTCAGACCCTGGCTATTGTTATGTTTTCATAAGATACCCAAGCATGTTTAATCGTTGGAGTTTATTGTTAATACAAATAAGCCGTAAAACGTTTATTTATATTTTACGATCTTCTAATGTTTTGTCGATAACAAAAGTAAAATCATATTAACGAAACAAATAAAATACGTAAATGGTTTGAACTAATAGTTTTCTAACATATTCACATTTTCACATAAAACACTAAAACAAGTATAAGTGATTTTATGATCTAGATATATATATATATGTACAACAACTAGTGTTTACATATTGGGTTAACAAGTATAAATGATTCTATGATTTAGATATATATATATATGTACAACAACTAGTGTTTACATATTGGGTTAGCATATACTTAAACTAAGTATACTAAAATGGGTAAAAGCATGTAAATACTAAAATAAGGTAAAAACATGTAAATACTAAAATGGGTAGAAACTAGCAAATGGTATTGAACCATAACCCATGGTTTTATATATACCACTTATCTAAGTTCATTGTATCTAGAAAGAAAACCATGGATCAACCCATAACCCATGACCCATGACCCATAACCAAAAATACCCATGGGCAAAGAGGGCGTTCCACGGATCCCTAGCTTTGTGCTAGCGGATCCCAGTGGAAGGATCCGTGGGATCCGGGAAGCAGAGAGAATTTTCTCTATAAATAGAGAGCCATTTCTTCCTTACTTGTCATCCCTTTACACACATACTTCCCCCAAGTATTCTAACCCTCTAACCTCAGATCCAAGAGATCTATGTAGCTTTTCTCTTTTGTTTTTGTGTGATCTTGTAGGTTCCTCTTAAAGGAAAGATCACCACATCTTGAAGACGTGCAAGCTCAAGTCCATGAGTTGCCATGCTTCGTCATCATCAAGACAACGAAGGTTCTCTTGTTGATAGTTCTTCCTTTCTCCATAGATGTTGGGTTGAAGGCATTAGTGAAGAATGCCGAAAGTGTCAAGATGAAAGCATTAGTGAAAGGTGCTCATCATCCGCGTCAAAGCATTAGTGAAGAATGCTTAAGGTGTCAAGACGAAGGCATTAGTGAAGGGTGCCAAGCGTTGTGTCAAAGGCATTAGTGAAGGATGCGAAGAATCAAATCAAGTAGCATTTGGGAAGAATGCTTAGGTCGTATAATCGATGAGGTGCATCGTTATACATATAAGTGTTTATTTATTCACAAGGATGGTGATATCCTTGATGGTGTTGTAACAAGGAGTAGATCTCCTTGATAATAGGTGTTGTGTCGTGAAGGGTAGTAGTTCCTCCATAATGGAACTAGGTGCTTAGCCTAGTACCTAATAAAGGGTAGGCGACGTTGTGATAGGATTAGTTCTCCTAAGGTGTGAAAGAACTCGGTGGTTAGCCTAGCACCGTATAAAGGGTAGGCGACGTAGTGTTAGGTGTGGTTCGCCTTGGTGTGAAAGAACTCGGTATTTAGCTTTGTACCGGAAAAAGGTTAAGCGACGTTGTGAAGGCTTCTCCGCCATAAGGAGATTTGGTGTAGTGCTTACGAACTCTCGAGTAGGTGACTCGGGGAGTGGAGTAGGGCAAGGAAGGTGTCCTTGTAGCCGAACCACTATAAATAACTTGTGTCGTGGTGATGTGCTTCTTACTCTTTATCTTTCATTATATGTTTATATATCTATCTATCAACGTCCAACATAAACAACCAAATAGATTGACATAAGTCGATCTAAATATTTAAAAGGAAGTTTTAAATTGGTAAAACTATTCAACCCCCTTCTAGTTTTCCACAATTGGCATCAGAGCTTCGTAACCAAGTTTCTTAAAGTATATTGTACTTTAAAGACTTGATACGATCCGTGTATGTTTGAAAACTACAAAGAAGGATTTTTGGGATCATATTTTCGTTAAATCATTTTGTTGGACATTGATAGATGATTCTAACAATATTCCGTTCTCGAGTAATTTTCATGCTAGAATTTCCCAAAATCTTCATTCAAAGATGAAGTCAACATTCAAGGAAGGATTCTTAAAGTAATCACAACTTAAGTACATCAAGTACAAAGGATTACTTTAAAAGCTCATGAAGTATTTTGGTTTTATACCAAATCAAGAAGCATAGAGGTATGTTCTACTTTTCATTAGATAGGATACTTGAGTTCTACTTATTTTCACAAGTACTACTTTGATTATTAAAACACTAAGGCGTTAGAAGTCTCTTTCGTCACTCTTCCACCTTTCTCGTCATCGGAATAATATTTTTTAACGCCGTCATCACATCCTCGATATGAGATTCATCAAAGCCGTCATCCAAAAACAATCGTCATCTAAAACCTCCGAACTATTGTTTTTTTTGGTAAGCTATTCCATAAGCATACTACAAAAATAATGTCAAACAACCTCTTTTATGTTCATAGTAGCGGATCCTCTAGTTGTACTAGCGGATCCCAAATACAAAGGATCCGGGGAACCGTGGAGCGAACTCACTATACGCTTTCAAAAATCACCACCGATCTTTTTCCTCTATTCTCATAACACAAAACGACCAAGCTATGAATCCATCCTCATTGGCTTCCATAACCTCAAGTATTCCTTCCTAGAACACCATTGTAAGTAATTACATTAACTTGTTCTAATTTTCATCATCTTCATTCTAGGGTTTATGGTTCCTTAAATTATAATCAAATTAATTTAATTAGGGTTTTCAAATTAATCATGAAAAGGGCTTTTAACTAAATCACATTGTGTTCACAACATTGTTAATACAAATCAAAACCATAAACCCATTTCCAACTAATTTTACCTAATTGGAAAATTTGTATTTCTAGGACCAACCATGCCCAAAGCCACTCAACAAGATCATCATGACACCGTCCACTATCTTACTCACTACTATCGTAAAGGGGCTGACCAAAACTAACCGTAAAATTTTCAAAAGCCTCACAAAGCGACTTATTCACGAAGGTCGTGTAGTCAAGGAATGTTTCCTTGAAGATACCGACATTCGTCAAGTTTTCTCGACAATCAACTTTGATTGTCTTCTTGACATTGATGAACAAATTTGTCCGGTTTTTATTTTTGAGTTTTACAAAAGCTTTAGGATCATTAGAAACACCGATAATAGCATCTCAATTGCCTTTATCATCAACACACAAAACTTTACTCTTCCTCTCAACACTTTTGCTCAAATTCTTCGCATTCCTTGTGAAGGAATTTGTATGTACTCTCAAGATTGGGCAATTAACGCTCAAAACCTTGCACTTGATCCTAAGCCTCTTTACAACACTCCTCTCGACAATCCCGAAACCATTCGTGATACTATCTTTAAAATTAGGACCAACCAATCCCGTTACGATCGTAACAAAAGCTCATTCACCGTGATCCCTTTAAATGGAACTTTTGAAATGCATCCCATGTTTAGAAAATGGGAAGAAATCCTTAGGAAAACATCATTAGCCTAGTTGGAAACAAAGATCATCCAAACGCATGCCTTGTGCAAATGATCTATTGTCTTATCCACCAAAGGCCATTTAATCTTGCCTATTACATGGTAAGGAGAATGGTGGGGTATTCAAAGCTTCAACATGGTACTCCCATATGGTATGCTCCTAACACGACTTTGTAAATGCGTTAGTGCATTGCAACCATCCCCTATCAACGATGACCATTACCTTTCCGATCACGTCATGGTACCCTTACCAAACAACCATCTAAGCGGTTCATGGTCAATGGAGAGAAACCCAAGCTCTCTCGGACTCCTCGGGGGAAGAAGAAGAAGAAGAAGAAGAAGATGAGGAGGACATCGACCCGTATCCAACATCAAATTGGACATTCTTGAATACCACGAACAACTTCCAACCATTCCAAACGAGACCATGAATTCAAACAAATAAGAGGCATGATTCAAAACCTCGCACAATCTCACTAAGCCGTCAAAAGAAAAAGGAAGAATTGTGAAAGAGACAATAGGAATGTGCTTATTTTCATTTATCTTATGTTTGAATGATTTCTTTTAGCATTGTTGGTTTATGGTATTTTGGATATTGTTTACGGTGCTATATGATGGCTTGCTTGTTCTTATTGCTTGTTTTATAGGCGTAATAATGTGCAAAACACGCACATCATTTACGAATAGGTTACGATCTGCGGATGCGGATCCCTAGGAATAGCCTAGCGGATCCCTCCTTGAGGGAACCGTGGGATCCGTGTCGCCAGATAAGCAATCTTGCATTTCCTACATCAAGATTGCTTTCTAGATAAACTTCACATTAGCTAAGCATCGTTTTAGAACCCAACTAAGTCTTATTCCATGATAAGAAAAGCTTAGACTCACTAAAGGCTTACTTAAGATCTTAGTCTAAATCGTCTTGATTTACTAACACATCAAAACCACCATATTTCCGCTCCATTACTCACAAGCCAAATTTTCATCTTTCAAAACACTTAAGTAGACAAATTAAACATTTTAGAAAATTGTTTCAAGTCATTCTTATTTCAAAATGAGTCAAAATTAGTTTTCAATTCCTATAATTTTTAAGGATTTTCAAATTTCATCACAAGCTTAAATCGATCACTAGGATCATTTATTATGACTTAACACCTCCAAAACACTTAGTGTTAACCTTGGATATCCATTGGTAGTCATCTTGTCCTATCCTCCTTCCATAAGAAACAATCATTAGCTACAAACACTTATTACTCATGATCATTCAAGTACCCTCTCATCCTAAAACACTTAGGAGAGTGAAACACCCAAATCAAGATAGGCTTTAGCTTCTAGAAACCTCATTTCAAATCATGTCATAGCACGAGAGCCGGATCCCTAGGAATAGCCTAGACGGATCCTCCAAGGAGGAACCGTGGGATCCGGGTGATGATATGTCTAACATTGCTAACCCAAACACTCCATCTCATCTTAAATGAGTTCCTAGATCAGTGTAAACTCTGAATCTCAACCTTGTGCATGTCAATCATCACATTTCCATGAACATTAGTGGATTAAGTCTTAAATACAAATTGCCAAGATCTTCTCTTTATAAACCACATTGCCTAGAACACTTTAGTCATCTCACACAAATATCAGCAATTGCAACCATTTCCCTTAGTCATTTCAATATGAGAAAGGCTCCTAGTGCTCACTCATCCACCCAAGAACCACCCAAGAAACTTGCTAGAATCATACACGAAGTTTCTTCAACGAATCATCTCGGTTAAGTCCACCAATGCTAGGATTTCTCCCACATCAAGGAAACCAATCAAACTAATCCCCAAGAATAAGATTCC
The DNA here is from genome assembly GCA_022545495.1 of Chrysanthemum lavandulifolium. Lineage (NCBI taxonomy): Eukaryota > Viridiplantae > Streptophyta > Magnoliopsida > Asterales > Asteraceae > Chrysanthemum > Chrysanthemum lavandulifolium. The sequence goes on along the minus strand of CM040244.1, from coordinate 132,537,644 downwards.
CACTAGGATATCTTCACCAAATTCTACCATAGCAAACAAACCCCCCACAACTCAACCAACATCATTAGTACCTAGAGATACTTCACAATCATTTTCACACTCTCACAATGTAGAAGACTTACCCTCTTGGCCATCTCATCTTTCACCATTACCATCCAATTCACATGAAAAGATTGAGCCACAAAATCAAAATATTGAATCAACACTTGATCCAAAAGCAAACTCTATCATCCTCCCAATAGTCCATTTTGGATTATGAGAAGACATCAAAAGCAACCACCGACCAAATGGAAGTTGATGTCTCTTTACCTCTAGCCACAAGCATTATAGAGCCACCACTAAATGAGTCTCAACCAAATCCTCCTTTATTTGAAGAACCTCAACCCACTTCACTTGAACTTTCACTTCAAGAAATTCAAAACCATAACAAGGATTGCTATCATTGTAAACACGTTGAAAGGTTGATACATGAATTACGCGAAGAGCATCGTTTCATGTTTCATCACCTCCTCGAACGTTTGAAGAGGTTAACAAGCCTAAACCACAATGAGCATAATAGTCGTAGCTCAAACCTAGAACGTTTAGGACACCTTTTCCTAATTAAGTTCTTTAGTTGAATCACTAATTTGGAGTAACTTATTAGCATTATGAGTACTTGTTTGGTTAAGCTCATTCTCTTAGTTTTAGAGATTTAGTTGATTATCTCTTGTTTTATTGAATGAACATCTATTTGCTATGTGTTGTGCGTTGTGATCTGTATTGCTCATATATATATCATCATCATAGTAGCATTACTTGACACATCTTCATTGATGAAGAAACTGTCAACAGACAGCCGGATCCCTCCATTTTGCCTAGACGGATCCCTCCAAGAAGGGAACCGTGGGATCCGTGGTACAGAAGCACATAATTGTACTAACTTGAGTTTTCTTGCAGGAAATTATGCATTATACTCTTGTTCTCTAACCTTTACTTTGTAGATTTTCAAAATAACACATGAAGATTTTGACACCATAAAAGCTAGGGGGAGCTTTGTGTCAAACAATATTGCAAAATCATTTGCAACTTAATCCAATTTTGGATTACACTTCATGATACCCCATTGCAACTTTGCAATATTCGAGGGGGAGCACGTTCATTATCTTAGACGAACCATTTGCAAACTTAATTGCAAACACAAGTAGCTTATTTTACATTATGTCCTTGACGCCTTTTTCAAAGGGATGGACTCGTCAAGGGGAGTTAAGACAGTACCATTCCGTCACTTGCTCTCGTTACATCTTTTATAATTTTTCTTATAAAAATTGTGTTAGTTTCTTTTAACACTTTTGTTTCGACAAAAGGGGAGAAGAAAGTAAAACTACAAATTCAAACGTTTACAATTTTAGCTTTTCCTTAAAATAATTTTATGTTTTGTCATCAACAAAAGGGAGATTGTTAATACAAATAAGCCGTAAAAACGTTTATTTATATTTTACGATCTTCTAATGTTTTGTCGATAACAAAAGTAAAATCATATTAACGAAACAAATAAAATACGTAAATGGTTTGAACTAATAGTTTTCTAACATATTCACATTTTCACATAAAACACTAAAACAAGTATAAGTGATTTTATGATCTAGATATATATATATATGTACAACAACTAGTGTTTACATATTGGGTTAACAAGTATAAATGATTCTATGATTTAGATATATATATATATATGTACAACAACTAGTGTTTACATATTGGGTTAACAAGTATAAATGATTCTATGATTTATATATATATATATATATATATATATATATATATATATATATATATATATATATATATATATATATATATATATATATATATATATATATATATATATGTACAACAACTAGTGTTTACATATTGGGTTAGCATATACTTAAACTAAGTATACTAAAATGGGTAAAAGCATGTAAATACTAAAATAAGGTAAAAACATGTAAATACTAAAATGGGTAGAAACTAGCAAATGGTATTGAACCATAACCCATGGTTTTATATATACCACTTATCTAAGTTCATTGTATCTAGAAAGAAAACCATGGATCAACCCATAACCCATGACCCATGACCCATAACCAAAAATACCCATGGGCAAAGAGGAGGCGTTCCACGGATCCCTAGCTTTGTGCTAGCGGATCCCAGTGGAAGGATCCGTGGGATCCGGGAAACAGAGAGAAATTTTCTCTATAAATAGAGAGCCATTTCTTCCTTACTTGTCATCCCTTACACACATACTTCCCCAAGTATTCTAACCTCTAACCTCAGATCCAAGAGATCTATGTAGCTTTTCTCTTTTGTTTTTGTGTGATCTTGTAGGTTCCTCTTAAAGGAAAGATCACCACATCTTGAAGACGTGCAAGCTCAAGTCCATGAGTTGCCATGCTTCGTCATCATCAAGACAACGAAGGTTCTCTTGTTGATAGTTCTTCCTTTCTCCATAGATGTTGGGTTGAAGGCATTAGTGAAGAATGCCGAAAGTGTCAAGATGAAAGCATTAGTGAAAGGTGCTCATCATCCGCGTCAAAGCATTAGTGAAGAATGCTTAAGGTGTCAAGACGAAGGCATTAGTGAAGGGTGCCAAGCGTTGTGTCAAAGGCATTAGTGAAGGATGCCGAAGAATCAAATCAAGTAGCATTTGGGAAGAATGCTTAGGTCGTATAATCGATGAGGTGCATCGTTATACATATAAGTGTTTATTTATTCACAAGGATGGTGATATCCTTGATGGTGTTGTAACAAGGAGTAGATCTCCTTGATAATAGGTGTTGTGTCGTGAAGGGTAGTAGTTCCTCCATAATGGAACTAGGTGCTTAGCCTAGTACCTAATAAAGGGTAGGCGACGTTGTGATAGGATTAGTTCTCCTAAGGTGTGAAAGAACTCGGTGGTTAGCCTAGCACCGTATAAAGGGTAGGCGACGTAGTGTTAGGTGTGGTTCGCCTTGGTGTGAAAGAACTCGGTATTTAGCTTTGTACCGGAAAAAGGTTAAGCGGACGTTGTGAAGGCTTCTCCGCCATAAGGAGATTTGGTGTAGTGCTTACGAACTCTCGAGTAGGTGACTCGGGGAGTGGAGTAGGGCAAGGAAGGTGTCCTTGTAGCGAACCACTATAAATAACTTGTGTCGTGGTGATGTGCTTCTTACTCTTTATCTTTCATTATATGTTTATATATCTATCTATCAACGTCCAACATAAACAACCAAATAGATTGACATAAGTCGATCTAAATATTTAAAAGGAAGTTTTAAATTGGTAAAACTATTCAACCCCCTTCTAGTTTTCCACACAAAGAAGTGAATTCTTCCTCTTGCCTCCATGTGCCAAAACGATTTCAAATATACGATGCACATGTTGAGGGGGAGCTTTGTCTAAAATATCAAAAATAATTCAGGTACAAAATGCTTTGATAATATATCACAAGTACCTGGATTGATTTTCAAATGGTTTTCAATTGGTTCCAATGGCAGAAGAACAATACCAAAAAGACCGACCAAATTTAATTTATGTATGGAGATATAAGGATGGTTAGGTTAGGTATTCGTTCCAACGATCCCGCCAGAGCCGGAGGGATCTACCCAGGGACAATCCACTAGATAGTGTAGAAGTCCTTAGGTATGATGAAAAAAGGAGAAAAGTGAGAAATGGGAAGAGTGCGGACTGAGACAGAGCTAGAACTGGAATAAACCCAACAAGGTTCGAGTTATGAAGTCTCGGTAAGCACTGAAGGAGTTGAAGAATGAAAAAGAAATGAATATGAAAAGGGTGAAAATAAATAGCCCTCCATTAATTCAACCGTAGGGCAGAAACCTGGTTCAATACATATGCTAATTGTGGTTACTAAGGTAACACCGGTATTGAAGACAAGACGTCATGGACCCAGTGACGCACTGCACTACAACTTCCCAAGCTAGTCAAGTTCCTCTTAAAAGGACTTGTTTCATTCTCACGGGGAACCTACATTATCTATCGACTTTCTCTTAGAGATTATTGATATTGAAGGAGGAGACCCTCTCCCTAGTCTCCGGCATAGGAACCAAATGTGCACTATTGAGTCTAGAGCCACGAGATCATCAATAAATCTCATTAGGACACAATCTATGAAGACTCACTGTTTCACACAATGTGGAAAGTGAGAATATATCTTATGAGTCCTACGCATTATCCTTGTGGTATTGCCAGAACATTTGAGTGATATGCCAACATACTCACGATGAAGATGGAAAGCCTTCTAGAGCCAACATCAAACAAGCTCTTGGTAGGTGGCATGTGAGATCTATCCAATAGATCAACCATGTGACAACTGAACAGAAACAATGGGGCGATTCAAAATTATGAATCAATCCTGGTTCAGGTAATGGATTGACGGATACCTTTGAAAAACCAGTCGTTGTGCCCAAAATTTTTTTCTCTAGCACATCGACTGTGTATTAATATATCAAAAATAAAAGGTGTTTATGATTGATAATTGATTTTCCTTAAAACCTTCGTTGTATTGCAAAAACACTTTATATTCAAAGAGACACGATTGTTTTTCAAATCACTTTTCATCAATCGATGAATCTCAATCATTGGTTCACTCACTCCGTGTTGTCTTCTTTGAGACGTTCCGGTTTGAGAACGGCTAGAGCATTGCGAAACCTCGTCAAGGAGATTCCTCGAATTATACCGATCATAGGCGTGACTTGTGCGATCAACGGGAACCGTGGGCCGTGTACCTCAATTCAACGAAAGTGATCAGAGACACTTTTCGTGCGCTTTATTGCTAACTGTTGTATGCAGGTACACCCAATGTTTGCAGCTGATCAGAATGGAGAGGTCAATCCATAGCCGCATGCTCACACAACACATTCACTTCTAGAGAAGTCATGATAAGTGCATCAACGACTATGATATTTTCACTCCATGCTTCTGCTTCGCTGCTGCAATATCATGAATCAACTAAAGCTTCTGCTACTTTGATGAGAAGAAATCATGATCCAGAATGTGAGCATGTCGGTCCAATGTCACAACTTCACATAATGTCAACACTACAAAGGAAAAGTCAGAGATTTATGGTAGCTGATGATCTCAAAGCTGGCTCAAAACTCATTATCACGTGGATCAGTTAAAGACCTCCACTTGGATTATCCAAACATGCAAAACATGAAGAATCAAAGACTACAGACTCTGAGCAATGAACTTAAACAAGAATCCAAGAACAATCTTAATGTAATATCTGTTTGTATTCTGTAATTTAAGGTGACCTCCTTGGGGAGATTGTTAGGATTTAGAAAATCCGATCGTTAAAGTGTCGGTCACCTCAAGTATATGTAATCGTTAGAAAGCTCGTAGTCGTAGTTATTTAATGTTAGTTAGTATTTAGTTAAGTAACACCGTGGAGGACGGACGGGTCTTTACCCACTGTATGCCTGATCCACAGCCCGTAGGTGGCGTTTTGTGTAAGGTACTACAAATACCCTCTACCTCCCAAGGTAGAGGGTTGAAGCTCATATTAAGATTTTTCTTTCTCTCTCTAAGTTCCCTAAACCTCTAACCTTTCTTTCTCTAAAACCTTAAGTTGTACGCCACTTAGAACCATGGTTTGATGTGTTTGTGAAATCCAATATGTTTCAAAAGGGAAGATGTGTGTGTTTCTAGAGAGAAGAAGAAGAAACCACACACACCTTTATTACAAATGTGAACTTCCTACCCTCCTAGTTGGGACTAGGAGGTGTATTTATACTAGAACTAGCCTAACTTAACATAATTAACTAAACTAGTCCTTGTGAATGAGTAAAAGAAGAAATTAATGCAATTCCCGTAATGACTTCACTTTAGCGAGGCTAACATGGAGTATATGATTAACTACATAAAGAGTCAAGGACATCCTAGTTGGAAGATGATTTAGTTGAAGAAATTGAAGCCTGATGAATTAAAATCTGAATTTGGAAAGGTGGTCAGACAAGTTCAAAACTTTGTGCCTAAAGATTCTGAACTGGAAGCTTCAAAGATGAAAAGGCAAGGTATTCAACTTGAATCAGAAGGTTTCAGAGGCTGAAAAGGTTGCTAAAACTGAAAAGGTAAAGAAGGAAGAAGAGCCTGAAAAGCCAGTTCTTAAGTGGACCATAAGGAAATATACTGCAAAGAAAGGAGTGAAAAAGGATAAGACTGATAATAAGAAGGAAGTGGAAGCATATATGAAAGATAAGACTGAACTGGAAGCTTCAAAGATGAAAAGGCAAGGTATTCAACTTGAATCAGAAGGTTGCAGAGGCTGAAAAGGTTGCTAAAACTGAAAAGGTAAATAAGGAAGAAGAGCCTGAAAAGCCAGTTCTTAAGTGGACCATAAGGAAATATACTGCAAAGAAAGGAGTGAAAAAGGATAAGACTGATAATAAGAAGGAAGTGTAATCTTATATGAAGGATAAAGTTGATGAACCCTCATCTGAAGAGTTCACCATGGGCACCATTCCTGAAGAATCAGCAAATCCTGCTAAGATTGCAAAGTGTCATGTCATCAAGACTGGGAACAAGGGTGTTTACCAGATGGTAAGGGAAGATTATACTGACACTATATATGTTAATTTTCCTGCTTTGTTGAGTGATATTTCTAGGGATGATCTAAAGGAAATATGCAGGCTAATGATGGAGAAGCATGGTGACAAGAGGCCTGAGGAAGAATATGAAAGTGTCCTTTGGGGTGACTTGAAGAACATGTTTGAAACATCAGATGCTGGAGATGAGATCTGGAAGCTAGCCTGTCAAGAACAAGTGATCAGATGGAGATACTTTCACACTTGTCAAGTGCATTTTCTGGTTTTGTAAACTTCAAACATCTACATGCTGACAGAAGTGTAGTATCCAATTCCAAACAGGGTTTGCAGGGTTATGCTTGAGAAGAAGCTTCTTGGTGAAAGAAAGGATGATGCATGTTATCAACTTTTGAGGTTAGTTGAATCAAAAGCTCAACAACAATAATTTTAAATGTTTGAAAGAATTTTCTAAGTGTTATTGGGTATGTTTTAAAAGTTGATAAATAAAATGGTTTTGAGATGGTTTCACTTGGTGAAGGTGTTTTGCACCAACACAACAAATGGTAATCAGTCCACCATGTTTAATCAACATAAGGACTGGCTAATCCATGAGCAAACGGATCTGGTAAAGATATCTCAAATCCGTTTATGGGTGACAATTTGATAAAAATTATATGGTAATCAACTCACCATATCTGTGTTTGATAAAGAGTTGGCTAGCCCACAAGAGTATGGCTTGTGGTAAAGGCTGTGGAAAACCATAAATGGTTACTAATTCACCATGGTGTTGGCACACCAAAGAATTAGCTAGTCCAAAAGGTTACGGCTTTTGGTAAAGTGGTGAGATAAATCCGTCTACAGTTTTCTAAAGGAACCACGAGGCATAGTGTCTTGTCTGAATAGCATACAAAGTTTATTAGAACGATTGAATGGCAAACCGTAAGAAACTTAAAGCAGTTCAAACACCAAATGCAATTTAGATCGGAGGAATATAGTGGATTCCCGGGTCGTTAAGTCCCACGGAGGATGAATTGGTGTTTAACACAATCAGATGTCGAATAATCACTAAGGATAGTGATCAGTAAGGATTTTGAGTTATTTAATACCTAAAGAAAAGTTTATAAATTACAGGGGCTTAAATGCAAATTAAAGGAAATTAAAAAGATAAACTATATTAAATAAATGCTATCACTATTTTAAAATCTAATGTTTTTGATTTTTCTTTTATAAAACTTAAATTAAAAACTATGTGACGTACACAAGAAAATGTAAACTTAAACAATATTAATCCTAAAAATATGAAAATGATATTTTTACAAACCTAATGATAAAAGAAAATTTTTAGAAAAAGAAAATTATTTTTATAACTATTTAATTAATTATTATTAATTAAAAACTAATTTTAACTATTTAATAATAACCTAAAATACAAGAAAATATGAAATAAAGCTAGAAAAATAAAATTATGACTTGGAAAAATCTAAAATAACAAAAGAGAATTTTCAAAACTATTTTTATATTTTTCTGATTATTTTTCTATTTTTTATGAATTTTAAACTATTTAAAACTAATTAAATTACTAAAATTACAAATTAAACTATGAAAAATCTGGAAAAATAATTTTTTACTTTTTATATTTATCTTAACCTAAGAAAAATGAAAAATTATTTTTTGAACTTTTACGATTTAATTGTATTAAAAGCTAATTAAAATTACCTAAAAGCTGTTTTTAATTAAGAAAAATAGCAAGCTGACCTAGAAAAATGTGAAAAATTCAGGAAAAGTCTAATTTAATATATTGAATCTAAGAAAAATAGAAAAACAGTGGCTTGTGTGTAAGAAAATGAAGCGCAATCCAAGTGCTTATGTAATAAGCACTTTGAATAAGCACAAAGAACACCAAAAGACCACCAAAGTATCACGAAGCTATAATATGCTAAAACTACTCTAAAACAACAAATTACAACTGTCCTTAACCTCTGAATTGCAAGCTGCTATGATTTGATTGATTTGAGTTTAGTGCTAAAAGCAGTTTTAAAGGTGCTACTTTGAGCTTAAAAATAAGCTACTCAATAAGCTAAAATTGAAAACCAAAAGTTGGAACCTAAAGTAGACACGGCTAGCTACTTTTAAACCAAAGACTAGACCAAGACAAGCTCTTATGAGCTTTTGCAACCTGCACAAAACACATGAAAACTCGGTGTTCTTGAGTTTGTGAGCAGGCATTTAAGCCTTTTGACAAGCTATTTGAGAGCTTTTAGAAAATTTCTAAAATCAACAAAAATCATAATAAGAAACTAGACCGGTTGAAGTTATAAAACCCAAAGTTTCACTTGATTTGACCCAAGAATGAATCAATGAAAAATCTCTCTAGTTGGGTGAAAAGCGAGTTTTACAAGTTTTGACTTTTGTGATTTGATAACTTTGACTTTTGTGAACTTTAATCTTGATTTGTGGTGAATATGATGTTATATGGTGAAATGAAACTAATGCAAGCTATTTCTATGATTTCTAAACACAAAACAAGATTTTGGTTTCACAAAATCCACAATGATTCTGATTAAGGCAGTTGCATATGATTTTGACTTTTGATGTTTTAAGGTGCAAAATTTTGATGAGATATGGTTCAAATGAACTTAAATGAGACTAAGTGGACAAATCTTGAACACCAACAAAGCTTAAGCTTAAACTAACTACTCATCCAAACACCATTTTAGAAAGCGATTTGAAAGATTAAACTAAGCGGACTATTGAACTAGTACAAACCAATGATTAATATGACTTTAGTTATACTAATTACTACTATTTAAACAGTTTAAACTATTAATGACCATAGGTTCAAACACAAGCACAATATGAAAATTGCATAAAAATGAAAATGAGAGAAATAAGCTCACAAGTGTCCAACCTTATATTATAGCTTAAACCAAACCCAAAACAACTATTCTAATCTAATTTCCAACCCAAATCCATCTCTGCAACACCCATATCCATTTCCAAACCTGCTTAACCAAATTCTTCTTCTCGATTGACTTTTGTTGACCAAAATTTACCAACTTGATTGAAGCTGTTTTCCCAAGCTTACAAAAGCTATATTAAGCTTAAATAAGCTTGTTTGAACTTAAATATAAGCTTATTGAAGCTTGAACATAAGAGTTTGAAATTGAATTTTGCAACGATGAACCATAAAACATGAAATGTTAATACAATTTGAATTGGCACTTGAAAAGCAGTTGTAATACACTTAAATAACTTAAGTTTGATATAATGAAACCAAAGATTACAGTTTAAAGCTTAATTAAAACATAAAGATTAAAATCGACATACATGAATTTTAAAAACTAACTACTCTTTCTTCTCTTGCCTCTTCTTCCTCTTTTATACACTAGAAAGCTTCCACGTGTCCTACGAGCAAATCCACTAATAATCTAAGCCATTGGATGAGTTTTGAGGATCTTGGCCATTGGATCAAATTTGGCGGGAAAAGCTGGTTTGACTGTAGGCTCGAACTAGCAACTAGGGGGTGGCATTTATTGTGGTGGGTTGTGATGATGAGGGTGGATGGAAAGGAGGAAAGGTGATGGGTGGTGGGAGTGTTGATTGAGTTGCGGTCAGTGGGTGGGGAAGATAAGCAGGGGTGGTGGGGGAAAGGTGTAAGGTTTGACTTTGGTTTGACTTGGGTTCAAAATAGGTAGGTGAATTTGGTCAAAAGGGTATAAGTGGCGGGGGTCCAAAGCAGTTTTGACAAGGGTTGGAAGGTTTATATGACAAGGACTAAATTTGTAATTTCGAATTCTTGAAGGACCAAACGCCAATTTCTCCAAAGTTAACACAAGGGTCACTTTTGACAAGTTTCAATAGTGCAAGGACTATTTTGACATTTTCAAATTTTCAAAGGACTATTTTTGACAATTTCAAAGTTTAGGGACCTAAGTTGTAATTTTGCAATTTTAAATCTCAAGGACCAATTTTGACAACTTAAGAATCCTAGGGACTTAAAATGATATTTTTCTTTATTTAGATTTACGAGGGACTGTTTTGACAACTTTTGAAACTTGGGGACTAAAGCGCCAATTATGCAAACTTGATCGTTTTCACAGTTTTGATATTTTGCATTTAAAACACATAAAACACTTATTTGTGATATTTTATCATTTTGATGCATTTACGAGTGTTTTCGGATGTTTTGCGGTTTAATTGGTACAAAATGATGAGTATTTAGACACTCATCAATCCCCACACTAAGATATTGCTAGTCCCTAGCAATGTTTTGAGAAAAATTAATGGATTTCATCTCTTTACCAAAAGCCATTACTTACGGAGTAGCCAAATGTTTGAGTTCAAGTAAGAACCTTGGTACCGATAACCAAATGATTTTGAGCAAATCACCGACTTTCAACGGTTTGATTTGTCTTTACGAAGCCGTTTGCTACGGACTAGCCAACTCTTAGATAAATTATCAATATTATCTTTGGTGGTGATTACCAATTATGGTTTTCCACGCCTTTACCACAAGCCATAAACTTGCGGGCTAGCCAACTCTTCACTTTTAAGGATATGGTGGTGAATACCATACAATTTTGGGCAAATTGCAAGCCGTCAACGGTTTGAGATATCTTTACCAAGAGCCGTTTGCTCTGGATTAGCCAATCCTTTTGTTTATTAGACATGGCGGATGATAACCATAATTGAGTAAGTGCAAAACACTTACTCCAAAAAAAATTTGGCCAAAAATGGGGAATTGGGCGGTATAATTACATGATAAAATTCGTGAGAATTCCCCCACACTAGAAATGAATATTGCCCTCAATATTCAAAGTACCGCGGTTATGCGAAACATAGAACGTAAAAGGAAATACTACGGCCATTATTTAGCAAGATTTTTTATTATATATATATATATATATATATATATATATATGATTTTTTATATATATATATATATTTTTTTTTTTTTTGAAACTATATATATACAACGGTGGGGCAACTCCCCACACTAGGGTGGTACACGGGTGAAAACCCATGTAGCATGCTCTTGTTTTTGATTCCGAGTCGCTAGCTTGACTCGATCCCGCATTCATTGGTTCATGGGAAAGTTTGTAGATCCGGGACAACCACGGGAGGAATGTCCTCTCCAAAATAATGCTTCAATCGATGACCATTCACTTTAAAGTTTGGACCATCGGGTTGAGATAACTCAATGGTTCCATATGGAAATACTTTAGTGATGGTAAATGGTCCGGACCAGCGGGATTTTAGTTTTCAGAAAATCTTCAATCTTGAATTGAAAAGAAGGACTCGATCACCGGCGTTGAAAAGCGGTTCTTGATTTTGAGTCATGAATCTTCTTTGTCTTTTCTTTATAGATCAAAGAGTTCTCGTATGCTTGATCACGGAGTTCATTTAATTCATTCATTTGAACTTTTCGGTGATCACCGGTATATCTGAATATCGAAGTTGGCATGTTTCAAGGCCCGGTATGCCTTGTGCTCAAGCTCAATCGGCGGATGACATGCCTTTCCGTACACAAGCTTGTATGGAGTACACCGATGGGTGTTTTATAAAAGTGTCACGGAAGGCCCAGTCGTCATCTAGCTTATCCGACCAAGAGGCACGGTTTTCGCCAACCGTCCTCTCGAATTCTTTAATCCTCGGTTGGAAACTTCCACTTGCCCACTTGTTTGGGGTGGTGCAGCGATGAGAGGCGGTGAGTTACACCATACTTTTGCATGACTCTATCAAGCGGTCATTGCAAAATCGTACCACGATCGCGATTATAGCTCGTGGGTTCCAAACCTAGCAAAAGAGATTTTAAGAATTTCACAACAACTCGGGCATCGTTGGTAGGCAAAGCCTTAGCTTCAACCCATTTTGACAAATAGTCAACGACCACGAGTATGTATTTGTTACCGCGAGAAGAAGGAAATGGCCCATAAAGTCAATGCCCCGGATGTCAAAAATCTCACACACTTGAATGGCGTTTTGCGGCATTTCATTTCTTTGTGAGATATTCCGTGGCGTTGACAAGCGTCGCGAGGTTTTGACAAATTCGTGGGCATCCTTATAGATAGTGGGCCAATAAAACCGGAATCAAACACCTTTTGGCGGTGTAGTTTGGACTATGATGGCCCCAGTGGGTCGGCATGGCAAGCTTTGAGAATGTCAAGAGCTTCGTCCATAAACACACCGTCGGATGACTTGATCGCGCAAATTTTGAATAAGTAGGGTCGTCCCGAGTAATGTTTAACATCTTTGAAGAATTTGTTCTTTGTTGGGTCGACATCCCTTTCACTATGAAGTTACCCGCATGGTAATTTGCAAAGTCGACAAACCATGGGGTAGAAGAGTTTCCACGAAAAGAAACCGCATTGAGTGTCTCGAGAGGAAATGTTTCATTTATTTCCTTTTCTCGAAAACATCTTGGTGAGGGTTTTCTAGGCGGGACAGATGATCGTGACGGGTTCTCGGCTCCTTTTTATCACGTATAATGATATCAAATTCTTGTAGGAGGAGAACCCAGCGGAGCAATCTCGGCTTTGCATCTTGTTTTGCAAAGAGATATTTGAGAGCCGAGTGATCCGTATACACCACGCATTTGGTCAAGATAAGGTATGGCGAAACTTCTCAAGCGCATACACCACGACTAATAATTCTTTTTACGTGGTGGTGTAATGGGTTTGAGCTTGATCATAGTTTTACTTGCGTAGTGGATAGGTGAAAATGCTTAGTTTTCGTTGCCCTAAGGCGCACCGATAGCAAAATCACTTGCATCGCACATGAGCTCAAAAGGTAAATCGATCGGGGCAACTAGAATGGGTGCTTGTAGCTTTTTCTTTAATGTTTCAAAAGCTTGATGCACTCGGTGAGAAGATAAAAGGAGCATCTTTTCAAGAAGATGGGTCATAGGGCGGCGATTTTAGAAAAATCTTGTATGAATCTGCGATAAAACCGGCATGACCTAGAAAACTCCTAATACCTTTGGCGGTAGTAGGATGAGGCGGTTTAGCAATAACATCGACTTTTGCTCTATCGACCTCAATCCGTTTTTGAAATCTTATGGCCAAGGACTATGCCTTCTTTGACCATAAAGTGGCTCTTCTCCCAATTTAGACAAAGATTGGTGTCTTCACACCGTTTGAGCATTTTATCTAAATGGGAGACATGTTTGAAATGAGTCCCCAATGACCGAGAAGTCATCCATAAACACCTCCATTGTTTCCCGATCATGTCGTGGAATATGGCCATCATACATCGTTGGAGCGTGCGGGAGCATTACATAAGCCAAAAGGCATACGTTTGTAGGCAAAAGTTCCGTATGGGCGGTGAATGTGGTCTTCTCTTGATCACGTGGATCAATGGGGATCTGAAAGTAACGAGAAACCATCAAGGAAACAATAGTACTCATTCCTGCTAATCTCTCAAGCATTTGGTCCATGAAGGGTAGAGGAAAATGGTCTTTCTGGTGGCGTCATTCAACTTACGATAGTCAATACACACACGCCATCCGTAACCAATCGAGTTGGAATTAACTCGTTATCTTCATTGTGACAACAGTTATGCCACCCTTTTAGGAACACAATGAATTGGGCTAACCCAAGGACTATCGAGATTGGGTAAATCAATCCGCATCAAGAAGTTTGATAACCTCTGTTTGATAACATCATGGATTTTGGATTCACCCTTCTCGATGTTGAGCTTGGTTTGAAGTCATCCTCCATCAAGATTTTGTGAGTACAAAACTCGGGGTTGATACCTTAATGTCGGAGAGTTTCAAGCAATTGCTTGCTTGTGTGACTTCAAGATCTTTATGAGAGCGACTTTTCATCTTTACTCAAATCTCGAGCAATAATGACGGGTAATTTATCATCACCTTCAAGAAATGCATACTCAAGATGAGGTGGTAAGTCCTTAAGTTCGACTTGAAATTCTTGATTTTCTCAATGACTTGACTTCCTTGTTATGAAGCTCGGCGGGAGGAGTGGAGGAGAAGTGTCTGATTTAACAACTTCTCAAGAATAAGAATATCTCCTCGGATTAATCTCATGGTGATTAATCTCTTACGGAATTGCATCACTAGTGTGAGGGGTTGATGAGTGATCATCTTTAAGCAATTTCTCAATGAGAAGTATGTCCCCTCGATGTCAATTGGGCGTGATCAATTTCCCATGGAGCAGAATCACTAGCCAAGTATGCTTCAATCTCTTCCAAGATGAAGTCGCTTCCCTCAAGCGGGGTGAGAGAAGGAGTAAATTGGCTATGATAGGTTGAGAAGATGTGGTGGGATCCCTCATAGAATTATGAGAATAACCAAGAACTTCTTGAGAGTACTCTTGAAGCAACATCAATGATATCTATTCGGTTAACAGACTCGGAATCATAGTTTGCGGAGTACCTCGAAGTTTGATCAAGGTTAAAGGTGACGACTTCATTACCAACACGTAATGTGATTTCTTGCTCAAATACATCAATGAGAGCACGGCCCGTTCTCGGGAATCCTCTTCCAACAATGAGAGGAACCCGTGGATCGACATCGAAATCAACAACTACAAAGTCGGTGGAAAATGGAACTTTCCTACTTTCACAAATCGTCCTCGGCAATTCAAGAGGACGGGATATTGTACGATCTGCAAGCTCGAGAGTCATGCATGTAGGAGTAAGGTCGGAAGAAAGTTTCTTCCATCTTGAATGAGGCATCGGGTTTATGCTTGCACCAAGATCGGCTAAGGCAAAGCATTCAACCATTCACGGAAATACACAAGGTAAGAGAAATTTTCCGGGATCTCCAAGCTTTCGGGAAGCTTCTTCAAGATAGCTGAGCAGTTCTCGTTCGAAGGAGTTTAGCCATTTCAAACGACTTTTCCTTGTTGCTTAACATGTGTTTGAGAGTTGATGCAAACTTGGGCATCAACATGATAGCATCCATAAAGCTTATGTCAAAATGTAGTTCTTGGAAAATTTGAAAAATTTGTCCATTTGATGGTAGCTTTTCGCGGAGCTTTGCTCATTCAAGCGTGATGGGTAAGGAATAGAAGATTTGGATTTGTGGTTTTCAGCGGGAGCTACGGAGGTTCAAAACAACTCTGGATTGGATTTGGGTTTCGGGACAACACGAGGATGGACATTCGTTGGTACCTCCGTTATTAGTAGGAAGTTCCTTGTCCTTTGTCGCCTCGGGTTCACTTTCCACTACCTTCGGGAGAGAAGAAGAAGAGGTAGTAGGAATAGCGGGTCCATCATATGAAGTACCACTTACGGTTGTGATCGCCTTTGCATCTTCCCTCGGGTTAGCGATCGTGTTGCTCGGAAGTTTTCACGAGCCGAGGGTTGATCATTTAAAGACTTCTTGAGATCGTGATCGGTGACCAACAACTGTTCATTTCATCTTGGGATTTCATGAATTGCTTCAATAACTCATCGGATGATGGTCTTGAGGCGGTGGAGGGAAATTTTGAGGTCGTATGTTTTGATTATGACCTTGTTGTTGAAAATTCCTTGATTAGGATTCACATTTCCACGAAATTGATTCCTCGATTGAAATTGTTGTGATTAAGGTTTCCTTGATGTTGGAAACCTTGATTGGGTCCGAATAGAAATTACCTTGGTTTTGATAACCTTGGTTCATTCTAGGTTGGTTCGATTCGGTTAGGATTCGGTTAAAACCGGGTGGTGCACGATAAGTGTTAGCTCGGTAGTTTGGTTCATTTTGAGGGCGGTATTGATTACCTCCTTGATTTGAAGTACCGGCTATAGCATTAGCTTCAAACGGACTACCATCGGTGGCGATCAGTTGTAGTATGCATGAGGACCACCACAAGTAACACAAACTTCAACTTTCTTCACTTCACCATGTGATGGTGTGCGAGTGAAAGTGACTTTCTTTGGTTAGCAAGAACCAAAGCACGAACAATATCCGTGAGTTTGTCAATCTTAGCATCGGTGCTAGATGTACTCACGGGAGATGAAATAGAAGGTCCGACATTAGGCGAGTCGATATGTCTTTGTGCGGAAAGGGCGGACACAGGACTTGTTTTCAATGATTTGCAAGGCTTCTTTTGTGGTCTTGCTCAAGAAATTACCTCCAGCGGAGGCATTTAAAGAGTCTTGATTAGTGCGGTTCGGACCATTGTAGAAAGTATCCATTTGCATTAACTCGGTAAAACCATGATGCGGACACTTACGGAGCAATTCTTTATAACGATCCCATGCCTCCCGAATGATTCATCAAATCTTTGAGAGAATTTCATTATCTCATTCTTAAGACTTGTAGTTCGGGATGGAGGATAGAATTCGTTAACAAACTTTGTGACTAGATCTTCCCATGTCTCAATGGAGCGAGGGGTTGTTTCTCAAGCCAATTCGGGCTTGTCCTACAGAAAATGGGAGCAGAAGAAGCTTAATTGCTTCATGTGGGACATTCTTGTATTTGATGGTAGATGCAATCTTGTTAAACCATCGAATGTGTGCATGAGGATCATCCGCTCAAAACCATAGAATTGGCTTTGGGTTGCAGTTAAGTAACCGGTTTTGAGCTCAAAAGTATCGACCGCGATGGTGGGACAACAATAACATCTCCGTAACCCTCGATGGGTGCTTGGAGAAGCTCATTCATCGGCTTGTCTTACGCCATTACGGCGGTGGTGGTGGTGGTAGGCGTTCCTCGATCACGGTGAAGGGCGAGCGTCCTCGTCTCGAGGAATATTTGCAAGCTCGGCGGTGGACTTGTAGGCGGAAGAGCAGTGCGCATGCACTAAGTATAAAAATCGGTTTTCAAAACAAATGCGAGGCAAAGCGACAAGTGAACTTAACCAATAATCACAAATGAAATGGCTTCTTTGAAAAAGGTACACCAAATCACAAGGACACAAAGGCAAGTTTTAAATCATTGTTCGGGAACTTATTATGGTCACACCCCAGGTTAGTAGGTGTCTTGCCTTGATTTGCGGTGGTTGATTTTATGTATATATTAAGTACCACTGAAAAGGCGTAGGTATAGATTTGTCTTGATGGTTTAAAACTTTTGGACAATATTTTTGGTATCGTCTCGTTTAACCAAATCGTATTTCTTTAAGAATCACCTTAAAAGAAACACAAGCTAGAAAGCGTTACGATTGTTTTGTTGTTTTATATTTTGTTTGGTGTTTTTAACACTTTAGGAAAAGTGTTAATGAACTTTTGATTTTGTTATAACTTTACAAAAAGCTGTTTACAAGCGATGGTATATGTGCAAGTGCAGGTGCGAAAATGCTTAGAACACGCTTCTGACCTCCGGCGTGGCGCAAAATTTGATTGGTGCAAAACCGTCAAGTTTTCTCACACAAGCTAGCCACTTGTGAATGACCAACCGTAAGAAACTTAAAGCAGTTCAAACACCAAATGCAATTTAGATCGGAGGAATATAGTGGATTCCGGGTCGTTAAGTCCCGGAGGATGAATGGTGTTTAACACAATCGGATGTCGAATAATCACTAAGGATAGTGATCGATAAGGATTTTGAGTTATTTATACCTAAAGAAAAGTTTTGTAAATTACAGGGCTTAAATGCAAATTAAAGGAAATTAAAAGATAAACTATATTAAATAAACGCTATCACTATTTTTAAAATCGATGTTTTGATTTTTCTTTTATAAAACTTAAATTAAAAACTACGTGACGTACACAAGAAAATGTGAAACTTGAAGCAATATTAATCCTAAAAATATGAAAATGATATTTTACAAACCTAATGATAAAAGAAAATTTTAGAAAAAGAAAATTATTTTATAACTATTTAATTAATTATTATTAATTAAAAACTAATTTTAACTATTTAATAATAACCTAAAATACAAGAAAATATGAAATAAAGCTAGAAAAATGAAATTATGACTTGGAAAAATCTAAAATAACAAAAGAGAATTTTCAAAACTATTTTTATATTTTACGATTATTTTCTATTTTTATGAATTTTAAACTATTTAAAACTAATTAAATTACTAAAAATTACAAATTAAACTATGAAAAATCTGGAAAAATAATTTTTTTACTTTTTATATTTATCTTAACCTAAGAAAAATGAAAAATTATTTTTTTGAACTTTTTCTGATTTAATTGTATTAAAAGCTAATTAAAATTACCTAAAAACTGTTTTTAATTAAGAAAAATAGCAAACTGACCTAGAAAAATGTGAAAAATTCAGGAAAAGTCTAATTTAATATATTGAATCTAAGAAAAATAGAAAAACAGTGGCTTGTGTGGAAGAAAATGAAACTGCAATCCAAGTGCTTATGTAATAAGCACTTTGAATAAGCCAAAGAAACCAAAGACCACCAAACTATTCACGAAGCTATAATATGCTAAAACTACTCTAAAACAACAAATTACAACTATCCTTAACCTCTGAATTACAAATGCTATGATTTGATTGATTTGAGTTTAAGTGCTAAAAGCAGTTTTGAGGTGCTACTTTGTGTGCTTAAAAATAAGCTACTCAATAAGCTAAAACTCAAAACCAAAAGTTGGAACCTAAAGTAGACCTGGCTGGCTATGTGCTTAAACCAAAAATGAGACCAAGACAAGCTCTTATGAGCTTTTGCAAACTCTGCAAAACTGATGCAAACTCGGTGTTCTTGAGTTTGTGAGCAGAGCATATAAGCCTGTTTGACAAGCTATTTTGAGAGCTTTTAGAAAATTTCTAAAATCAACAAAAATCATAATAAGAAACTAGACCAGTTGAAGTTATAAAACCCAAAGTTTCACTTGATTTGACCCAAAATGAATCAATGAAAAATCACTCTAGTTGGGTGAAAGCGAGTTTTCAAGTTTTGACTTTTGATGATTTGATAACTTTGACTTTTGTGAACTTTAATCTTGATTTGTGTGTGATATTGATGTTATATGGTGAAATGAAACTAAAGCAAGCTATTTCTATGATTTCTAAACACAAAACAAGATTTTGGTTTCACAAAATCACAACATTAAGAGATTAAGACAGTTGCATATGATTTTGACTATTGATGTTTTAAGGTGCAAAATTTTGGCGAGATATGGTTCAAATGAACTTAAATGAGACTAAGTGGACAAATCTTGAACACCAACAAAGCGACAAGCTTAAACTAACTACTCATCCAAACACCATTTTAAAGCGATTTTGAACTTTAAATTAAGCGGACTATTGAACTAGTACAAACCAATGATTAATATGACTTTAGTTATACTAATTACTACTATTTAAACAGGTTTAAACTATTAATGACCATAGGTTCAAACATAAGCACAATATGAAAATTGCATAAAAATGAAAATGAGATAATAAACTCACAAGTGTCCAAACTTATATTGTAGCTTAAACCAACCCAAAACAACTATTCTAATCCAATTCCAATCCAAATCCATCTCTGCAACACCCATATCCATTTCCAAACTGCTTAACCAAATTCTTCTTCTCTGTTGACTTTTGTTGACCAAAACAAAACTTGATTGAAACTGCTTTTCCCAAGCTTACAAAAGCTATATTAAGCTTAAATAAGCTTGTTTGAACTTAAATATAAGCTTATTGAAGCTTGAACATAAGAGTTTGAAATTGAAATTTTGCAACGATGAACCATAAACATGAAATGTTAATACAATTTGAATTGGCACTTGAAAGCAGTTGTAATACACTTAAATAACTTAGTTTGATATAATGAAACCAAAGATTACAGTTTAAGCTTAAATTAAAACATAAGATTAAAATCGACATACATGAATTTTAAAAACTAACTACTTGCTTCTTCTCTTGCTTCTTCTTCCTCTTTTATACACTAGAAAGCTTCCACGTGTCCTACGAGCAAATCCACTAATAATCTAAGCCATTGGATGAGTTTGAGGATTTGGCCATTGGATCGTTTTTGGCGGGAAAAGCTATTTTGACTTGTAGGCTCGAACTAGCAACTAGGGGGTGGCATTTATTGTGGTGGGTTGTGATGATGAGGGTGGAGGAAAGGAGGAAAGGTGATGGGAGAGGGGCATGTGAGTTGCGGTCAGTGGGTGGAAGAAGATAATGGAGGTGGTGGGCGGGAAAGGGAAGGTTTGACTTTGGTTTGACTTGGGGTCCAAAATAGAGGTAATGTGAGGGGTCGGGGGGTATAAGTGGCGGGGGTCAAAGCAGATTTTGACAAGGCTTGGTTTAGGTTTATAATACAAGGACTAATTTGTAATTTCGATTCTTGAAGGACCAAACGCCAATTTCTCCAAAGTTCACACAAGGGTCACTTTTGACAAGTTTCAATAGTGCAAGGACTATTTTGACATTTTCAAATTTTCAAAGGACCATTTTGACAATTTCAAAGTTTAGGGACCTAAGTTGTAAATTTGCAATTTTAAATCTCAAGGACCAATTTTGACAACTTAAGAATCCTAGGGACTTAAAATGATATTTTCTTTATTTAGATTTACGGGACTGTTTTTGACAACTTTTGAAACTTGGGGACTAAAGCGCCAATTATGCAAACTTGATCGTTTTCACGATTTTGATATTTTGCATTTAAAACACATAAAACACTTATTTGTGATATTTTTATCATTTTGATGCATTTCGAGTGTTTTCGGATGTTTTGCGGTTTAAATGGTACAAAATGATGAGTATTTAGACACTCATCGCATGCATTCCCTTTATCAGATACCTTAAATTGATGATTGCCCAAATCATGAGGCAACATTCGGGTATCTCAAGAAGGCACGATGATCCATCAGCAGCAGAACCATACATGCATGGCATATTTGATACTTCTATAGTAACAACAAAGGCACCACTTCCAATACTACAAACACTGATGGATCTTGCAGACAAAGAATCAGAAGCATACAAGGAGTATGTAGATGTAGTCAACGCTTCTATGGAAAGCTCAAAACCAAGCGAACCTACCCCTGAAGCGCATAAGGTTAAAGTCGATTCTAGTGCCCAAGTAGGAATTGTGAAGAGGACTAGGAGAAAGACTAGGTGAATTAAGAAGAAGCATGCTCAAAAACGTACCAAGAAACAATTGCTCGGTAGAAGTGAAAGAGATGAGTCTGATAACAATGAAGGAGGAGATAACATCATAGAGCCACAAGGTGAAGAATCTAGTAAAACAAATGAAGGCGAAGATGATGTGGGGAAAGATAAGGAGACAAGTGAACCTTCTAAGGAGGATAAGGATAGTTTGGCGAATACGACTAGTGGTGATCGTCCGGATGACGATGATGGAGATGATAAGGGGGATGGAGGTGACACCCATAGAAAGAAGCCTAGGACGAAGACGAAGAATGACAATAGTATGTCTAGGTCCACTGAGTTACACCAACTCATCACTCCAACTATTCCTGAAACAACTCCCTCACTTCCACTAACAACACCAACAACATCAGTAACAACAACAACAACAACAACAACAACAACAACGACACCAACTACAACAGTTACACCAACAACAATCCCTACAACAAATCATGCTTCACAACAATCATCATCAACAACACCAAAACATATCCCCACAACATCAACATCAACTCTTTTTAAAAGAATCTGATCAGAAACAGTTCCATTTGTAACAACAACACACTTCAATGAAGTAACGGGAAAGCATAAAACTAATATGTATGCAAGATTCTCAGCACAAGGACAACGTCAATTTCAAGCAAAATCTTCATCTTCATAAAAAACATTATCATTGGAACGTCTTTCAGAAATTATGCTGGATAGGTTTCTGAATAATGAATCACTCCAAAAAGCTCATCCCAACATATACAATGGACTACTGGAGCCTGAAGCTGAACCACCAACCACACCCCAAGTTGACAACTAATACAGAAACCTTACAAACACACTTGATAAAAACAACAACGAGGCAATCGAGCTATTGAAGAAGCTGTCAAATCGGGTAGTTAAGCTGGAAAGTCATTGTTGTCCACAATATAGGAAGCGCAATCAGGATAATCCTGATCAGGATGATCCTGAGGGAAGAAGAGCGCTAAGAAAAAAAATCAACAATAACTACAACTTTCATCACACAACAACAAATTTCATCTCAACAACAACAACACAACAACAAATCCATTTGACAACAACAAACTGATGAATATGAAGCGATGAACATGGAAGAAGAAGTGGTTGGGACTGAAAATCAAAAGGAAAGTGTCGATGATGATGATTTCTAGAATGACATGACATATCACAAAGGGGATATACCTCCAAGGCTTGGAGGATTTGATGTATCGGATATTAATGATGATGAATCTGACGATGTGTTGAAGGATCCCATGCCTACAGATGAACAATGTGAAGATCCTACAACAAAACTTGATAACTTATTCTCTAATCTGCATGAAAGATTCGGTCTAAACATTGAGAATAAAGATCCAATTGAAGAAAGAATGGAAGGTATTTATGATTCGGTAATCTACAAGCTCAACAAAGATAGAGACTTGGATAGAAGATTCATCGATCAAGAAGTATCTAAAGCATTCAATGATACAAACACTTGGGAAAACCCACAACCAGAAGAACAATTTCCTATTATTGAATAAGAAGTGGGTGAACCAACAAGAAGAAGAGAACGCTCTCCAATGTGGAAACAAATCCCTAGATTTCCAAGATCAGATAACGCACTAGCAGTTCCTTACTTCAATGACGACCTATTGTACATGCTTAACAGTTCAGAAAAACACAAACCATCTATCCTGGAAGTAGCAGCTTATGAGGAAATTCCAGATCAATTTCTGGAAGAAGGACGATTTTCAAATATCTTCAGAGAAAAGGAATTTCATCCAGAGGAGTATGACAGAGACGCATATCTGGTAATTATGAACGTGAATGAAAGATCAAGGGGATACTATCGACTAAGGCAGCTCAGACACAAGCCTTACGAAGAAGTATACTCGAAGCATAGAATCCTAAGATACGTTGAAGTCAACTCAGATTATCGCTTCTCTCATGGATCAATTGAATATCATGTCATGAGAACATATAATCAACACTAGCATTTCACTGAAGCTGACTACATCAACCTTTATCCTCATGATCTTGAAGATATACTGAAAAGGAGAAGAGACTTCTACAACAAGAAAGGTATTGACCAAGATGTTATCGAGTTAGTAATAATCTTCATGAGATCATACGTTGTAGTAGCTCACACTGAAGACTTCCAGATGGGTATAGAAAGCTACCAGAGGAAAGTCAATATGACTCATCCTATGCTAGCTTTTCCTGGTATGCGTATGGTCAAAGGTTGGACATGTTTTACCAAACCCGGCCTTGGACTATGTCTTGTGTATGTGACCGATACGAAGCAGAAAATATTGTTCAGAGTCGTTAAAGTTGCCAAGTTTTCCTCTGGTACTTTGTTGTGGACATTGAAGAAACTTTAAAGGATACTGAACAAGGTGGAGAATCGGCAGAAAGAGATGAGTGCAAAAGACCATCGTCAGATGACAAGAGTTGTGAAAGTCATCAGGGAAAGGCTGGCGCTTTGAGCATTATGGAAACGAATGGAACAAAGAATTGGATCTCGAAGTTGGCCACACAGGAAGCCCATAAATAGAAGACATGCATGATCTACCCTTAGGGGGAGATTTTTGGAACAAAAAAAGTGTAAATCATTAGTGCAGGGATTTCTATTCATATTTGTTATAGACTAGGGTATGCTATGTAACTTAGTAGTGCCTTGCGACACCTATTACCCTCGCAACACTTGTATAGTTGCGAGGGGAAGCTGACCGTGTGTATGGGTATAAATACCCCCTACCTCATGGGTTATGAGGTGTGTGTTTCTAATATATGTCTTGCGAGACTTTCTATCTTTATATCATTTCTATCTCTAGAATGAAGTGCTCACACCCACTTTATCTCTCTTAAATTATTATTGTAGACGTGATATTATTGGAACAACAAAAATAGGGAAGATGGTGAAATTGGTCAACAAGAGGGGAATGGAAACAATGAAGATGTTGCTAGTGGTAAGGAAGAGGGGAGCGCAGGTGGAAACATTTTGGACCGGCTTAGTTAGTAACATGTCTGGTATTTGGTACTTAGTTATAGATAAGCATATTATGTGTTGAATGATGTATACAATGATGCAAGCTAACTATTGTAGACTTAAATGCTTTTGGGTTATATGAATATATATAAGAAGACATGACTGATGTCTACTTTTGGATATTTTATTGCTTTATCACTGGTAATATTACTGATGTGTAGAATAACATAACTAACATCACATTCCATTGCTTTATCATATGTGATATTACTCATTTGTAGAATACCAGAATTAATGTCACATTCTATTGTTTTATCACCTGTTATATTACTCATATATAAAATACCATAGTTATTATCCCATTATATTGCTTTATCACCTGAGATATTACTCTTAAGTAACTAAGACAAACAACTTAAATACTTTTCATCTTCCTTACAATGTTATATCACAAGAGATAAATAGTTGCCACTTACAAATACCGAAATGAATAAAAAGAAACAAATTATGAAAATAAAAACTCAACGTATTCACAAAATCAAACAAGTGTTGCATTAAATTAGCATTGCTCTCTTGAGCAAAATAAAAATTAGCCTAAAGGAGCTTAACACTATTATTCATGCTAACGGTATCATATCAGAAGTGATAAATAACATTGATTATATGTTGAAGGAAAAAAACTTTTGAGCAAAGCTTCATTCTTAGGCAATGAACCGACAATAACACATTTCTCGTGGTTGTCTATTGCGGTGAGAGGCACAAAAACCATCTTTGTTATCTTCATCAGCTGATTTTTCTTATTCCTCAAATCACGTGGAATGAAATCCATTTTTCAATGTCTCAATATATATTGTTATGGGATACGTACGACATTACAATTCTTGAGCACACAAAATATGTGTGGACATAGAATCCCACAGCCAACAAAAAGCTGATAGCAAACATGCGCGCAACTGAACCATCTTGTTTGTTATACAACACCTTCCTCAAAACAAATAAAAACATTAATAAAAGATATGAGACAGGATATCATCAAGTGATACTACACATATGATACATAACGGATTCAAAAAAAACTTCAATATGAAGCACTAATATCAATAAAAATAGCAATCCAAAATACAGTTCAAGCAAAATAAAAACCAAGAGCTTAACTAAAATGCATCGTACACTATAATCAACTTAATATCACAAGTGATACTACACATATGATGTAGAACATATTTAAAACAGCTTTAATATGAAGCATTCAAATTAATAAAAATAACAATCCAACGCAGTTCAAGCAATACTAAACTAAGAGGTTAACCAATAAGCAAAATTATAGTATCATTAACTTAGAATATCACAGGTAATACTACACATATTAAGCAGATTCAAAACAACTTTAAAATGAAGCAATAACACTATAAAAACAACATTCCAATATAGTTAAAAGCAAAATTAATCCAACATCTTAAAAAATAAGCAAACTTACACTATTATAAAACAACTTATAAGCAAGTTAAACATAATTTTCATCATTCAACAACTAATCAAACACTTACTTAAAAACAAGGCACAGGAAGGTGTTTGTTGGTCTACGATCATAGTTCAATATTTTTCAGTGAACCAACAACCCTCCTCCATTTATGGCAACCACCACAGCCACCATTACCTCTGTCGTACCGGAAAAAGACGACAACTAAAAGATGAAGACGTCATCTTTTCATCTTCATCAGATCTAACAGATAATGACGTCATCTTCTCGTTACCATCACCGAAAAACGTTTCTGCATCACCGTCGGTTAACCAGTGTTAAGATTTCGGTATATACCACACTTAATGATGATCGTGACGTGAATGTGAGATGATGAAGATGATCGGAATAAAGTTCGGATGAGAATTGTAGAATAATATAGAATTGGTTATGAATAGAGATGATGATGAAAATGAAGGCCAATATCTGATCTTGGGAAAAAGTGAAGAGAGAGAAACACACTTAATGTGTGTCAAAGAAATGAGGAATAAAAGGAAAAATAAAAAAGAAATGTTTTATGTACTTGGACAAAAAAATAGGTTGTTTGATTAAAGGGAAAATGGTATAAAAAGACATCCAACTTGCCACTTTTTCCTTTTGTATACATCAAACTTTTAATTTTCCTATTGTATCATCCAACTTTCTTAATTTTCCTATTGTAGCATCCAACTTTCTTAATCATCCTGTTAATACAAATAAACCGTAAAAATGTTTATTAATATTTTGCGATCTCTTTGTGTTTTATTGATAACAAATATAATGTTGTCGTAAGTATAATTATAAGGATACATGTTATTTTTGTAAAGCATTTACATATAGCCATTTAAATACAAAAATGTAGTAATTAAGCATTTGTTGTAATAGTTTATTAGGATAGGTAAAAACCATAACCCATGGACCATAACCCATGGATCTTAACCCATACCCAAGAAGACTAGATACAATGTATACTTAGATACATTGAATCTAAACAAAACCCATGGACCAACCCATAACCCATGACCCATAACCAAAAACCCATGGGCAAGAGGGCGTTCCACGGATCCCTAGGTTTACACTAGACGGATCCCAAGTGGAAGGATCCGTGGGATCCGGAACAGTGAAGAATTTTGCCTATAAATAGAGAGCCATTTCTTCATTCTAACTCACCCTCTTCTTACTAAATCTCTCATACACTCTCATTCTCTTCTAACATATAGATCACTTGATCTAGAGAGTTGTTCTTCTTCCTTTCTATTGTGATCCTCATATAGGTCCTTCTAAGGCGAGATCACGAGCATTCTACAAGTCATCCAAGCAAGGGTCCTTGATTGATTTGTCACTCCATAAGATTTACATAGCGAAGATCTTGTATTTGATATTTCACATATTTGTTGTGTAATAGTCGTGTTGGTTTGGTTCACCGTGTTACGGACTCGGTATCTAGCTTTGTCTGGGAAAAGTGTAAG
The DNA here is from genome assembly GCA_022545495.1 of Chrysanthemum lavandulifolium. NCBI lineage: Eukaryota > Viridiplantae > Streptophyta > Magnoliopsida > Asterales > Asteraceae > Chrysanthemum > Chrysanthemum lavandulifolium. Next base: position 132,510,169 of record CM040244.1, on the reverse strand, counting down.
CAACGTTGTGAAGGCTTCTCCGCCAAGTGAAGGAGTTTGTTGACATAGTGCTTGAACTCGAGAAGGTGACTCGAGGAGTGGAGTAGGCAAGGAAGGTGTCCTTGTAGCGAACCACTATACATCGGTTGTGTCTTTTCTTTCCCTTCGCTTTACTTTATTTACTTGCTTTATCATTAGATCTATACTTTCTCTACATCCATAAGATCTCACATATTAACGAATCTAAAGTTTTGAAACTAACGTAAAATCGGCAAAACTATTCAACCCCCTTCTAGTTTTCCACAATTGGCATCAAGAGCTAAGTTTATAAAAGTTTTAAAGTAAAATTGTATTTTAAAAACTTTTCGATCACTATGGGTTTCGAAAATTATAAGGAAGGGCAATCTATGCAACGACCACCACTACTTGAAACTAATGGTTTTATTTATTGGAAAAATATATTGAAACATATGTGAAATCTAAAGATATTGATCTTTGGTACATTATTGTTGAAGGCGACTTTGAGGCTACCTCAAAAGGCGATAAAGGAATTTAGTTAACATAACTCATGATAAACTAAATGATGAAATGAAGAAAAGCTTTCTAAAAATAGTGAAGCAAAAATGGTTTTATATAATGCTTTACCGAAAAAGGAATTGAAGAATTTCTATGCTTAAAACCTCTAAAGAAATTTGGACTTCTTTAGTTGTAACTCATCAAGGCAACCAACAAGTTAAGAATAATAAATTGATCTATTTGTTCAACAATATGAACAATTTTCAATATCGGATGAGGAAACTATAGATCATTCTTTGCTAACTTTAATACTATTATTACATCGCTACAAGCACTTGATGAATCTTTTCTAGCCGTAACCATGTTAGGAGATATCTAAAGGCACTTCCATCGAAGTGGAGATCCAAGGTGACGGCGATCGAAGAGTCAAAAGATTTGACAATCCTCACCCTCGATGAACTCATAGGCAACCTAAAAGTCTACGAGCTTGTCCTTGCCAAAGACTCAAGCCTCAAAGGTAAAGAGAAACACAAATCTCTTGCCCTTAAAGCCAAAAAGGCTTCAAGCGATGAAGAGAACTCCTCCAAGTAGTGACGACGAGGAGTACGCTATGGCGGTAAGGACTTTAAAAGTTCTTTAGAAGAAAGGAAGATCGTCAAACAACCATATGGCGATAAGAAGGCTTTCGAAAAAGCAAAGAGGACGAAGCCAAAGGATGATCGTACTTGCTTTAAATGTGGGGACCCAAACCACTTTATTAGTAAGTGTCCCAAACGGGATGATCATAAAGCGTTCGTGAGCGGTACGTGGGGAATGAGCGACGAGGAGGACGAAGAAATTTGTCTCATGGCAAATGACGAGGTATGTCACGAATACTATAGTAGTTCATCACTTGATGACGACTCTTTGCATAATGAATATGACAAACTATGCAACATTAGCTTAAAACTAATTAACAAAAATAAGCTTTTAAAGAGTCAAAACCAACGTTTAGATAAAGAAGTCACAGAATTAAAAGAAAAACAAAAACGTTTAGAAAACGGTAAAATAGCAAGTGGTGAATGTGAACTTTGCGTTCAACTTCAAACACTAGTTGATCATCTAGATTTTAAAATTGCTAGAATGAGTACGAACACATTAGATACAATACTAGATGGTGTTAAAACCGGTAACAACCTAAAGGGCTTAGGTATTCAACAACTTGATCCATCAACTAGTGAAAGTAAAGAAACAAAATTTGTTAAGGCGCTAGAAAAACTAGCCACTGTTGTGGCGGATCCCACGGATCCCCTAAAAAGAGAACCGGCTAGTGTACAGACAGGTATCCGTGGATCGCTATAGCAAGCAAGAGTAATAATGTAGCATCTTCATCTAGAACTGATTTTGTTATCATTAATAGGAAGAAACCAACTCACGTCACCACTAGACAACCACCTCCAAAATATAATCCTACTTTTGCAAGAAACAAAGCTTCATCTTTTTCAAAACCTAATTCATTTAGGAGACCAAATAACGTTTATCCAAGAAGTAACCATCAAATGGGATGGAACCCAAATATGCAAAACAGTTTTCCTTTTCAAAACTTTGCTCCATGGAATGCATATTCATCTTATCCATACATGTCTAACATGAATGGAATGTTTAACACTAATGGACCCATGAACAAATGGGGACCAAACTTTTGAGTTTATTATTGTTTTAGGTGTGCTTAAAGGTCGATCTAGACCCGATGAATGGGTCAAGGATAGCGGGTGCACGAGGCACATGACCGCAATAGGGATCTATTCTCACATATGAATCCGTAAATGGAGGTAATGTGGTGTTTGGAAATAACAAAGTAGAATCATCGGTAAAGTACGATTTCTAACAAATCTCCAACCATTAACGATGTGTGTCATGTAGAAAACCTAAACTTTAATCTCTTAAGTATATGACAAATATGTGATAAAAGTGCAATGTACTTTTACCAAACCGATAGTAAGATACTAAAAATGGCATAACCATAGGAAGAGGAACTAGGAAACATAGAGTCTATGTCATTAAAATTGGTAATGAACCTAAAGACAAACTTTGTCTTACCTCTATGGATGATACTTGACCTTATGGCATCAAGATTGGGTCATGCCAATATGCGACTTCTTCAATCGCTATCATCCAAAGATCTAGTAAGAGATCTACCTAAGTTAAAATATGAACATCACTTTTGTGATGCTTGTAATGTAGGAAAACAAGCTCATTCTAGTCATAAAGCTAAAAACATGGTGTCAACAACTAGGTGTCTAGAATTACTACATATGGATCTATTTGGTCCATCCGCTATCCAAAGTTATGGAGGCAACTACTACACTTTGGTCATAGTGGATGACTATTCTAGGTATACATGGACAAAATTTTTAAAGAACAAAGCGAAACCTTTAATTATTTTGAAATATTAAGCAAAAGATCCAAAGACAAATAGGAAGTCCTATAGTGTCCATTAGGACGGATCATGGTAGGGAATTCGATAATGAAGTGCAATTTGGAGCCTTTTGTGACGCTAATGGTATTACTCACAACTTCTCGGCTCCACGCACTCCATAATCGAATGGGGTAGTAGAAAGAAAGAATAGAACCCTACAAGAAATGAGTCGAACAATGCTTAATGAACAATCCGTACCTCAAAAGTTTTGGTGTAATGTCGTTGATACTTCAACGTACATACTCAATCGAGTATTAATAAGACCAATCTTAGGTAAAACTCCATATGAGTTACTCCGAGGCAAAAAGCCTACGTTAAATCACCTTAGAGTCTTTGGAAGCAAATGTTTTATTCTTAACACTAAAGATCACCTTACAAAATTTGATCCTAAATCAACCGAAGGTATCTTTCTAGGTTATTCGCCAATTAGCAAAGCGTACGTTATATTAAACAAAGAAACAATGAAGGTAGAAGAGTCATTAAATATAAAATTTGATGAAAGTCCACCCAAACCGTCTCCACCTCTTGTCGATGACGAGATCATAGAAAGTGATGCTATAGTAATAAAGAAAAAGATAAATGAAGAAGAAGAACCTTTAAATAATGAAATCATAAACATTAAAGAGTCCAAAGATCACCCCGTAGATAAAGTCATAGGAAAGCTAAACGAAATACATTAAGGTCTCAAGTTCAAAACCAAAGTAGCTTGTTTTGTTTCGTTTCAACCATAGAACCTAGGAATACACAAGAAGCCATAAAAGATGAGAGTTGGGTAATGGCTATGCAAGAAGAACTAAATCAATTCGTCTCTAATGATGTTTGGGCGCTTGTTAAATGGTCTCATTAATGAATATTGGGCTTTCGATTTTGAAAACCCAAACATGTATATACATTCAAACCATAACAACTAAAAGCTTGGTATGGCAAGTACTATACCATGGGGTTAGTTGTTTTAAGAAAAGAGAGTCACATATAATTAAGTTAGAGGATCCACTTTATGGGAACTTTAGTGACGAGTTCGAGATGAGTATGATAGGAAAATCTTACAAATTAAACAATAGAAGATGAGCTTCTTTAATCTCTACCGGTTAGAAGAGGAAACCAATTAGGTCATCCGACACCAAACTCACAAAAGATGTATACTGGCGAATATAGATAATCTTACAATAAGAAGCGATTTCACATACACATCAAACCATAACACAAAGTAGGCATACAAGAGTTTTGGATCTTTAGTGAGAGAAAGAAAAATCTTATTATGAGCTCCAATACCTTGGAAGGTGGGTATAATAGTCCGTCACAATGGGGCATGGTCCTCCACCTCCACGGTGTTACTTAACTAAATACTACTTAGCTTAAAAGAACTACGACTACGAGCTTTCTAACGATTACATATACTTGAGGTGACCGACTCTTTAATACACGGAATTTCTAATTCTAACAATCTCCCCAAGGAGGTCACCTCAAACATAGACTAAAATTACATTGAATACAAGCAGATATTACATTAACAATTGTTCTTGCATTCTTGATGTAGTACATTGCTCAAGCTCGTAGTCATTGATTCTTCTCATTGCATGTTTGGTTAATCCAAGTGGAGGTCTTTTCTTGATCCACGTGATAATAATTTTGAGCCGACTTTTGAGATCATCATTAACAAAAATCTACGAGACATCTATTGTGGTGTTGGTATTATGTGATGTTGTGACTTTCGGACCGACATGCTCACATTACGGATCATGATATCTTCTCATCGAGTAGCGGAAGCTTTGTTGATTCATGATATTGGGCGGATAGTAGCGAAGCATGGGGTGAAAATATAGAGTCATTGATGCACTTATCATGATTTCTTGAGAAATGAATGTATTGTGTGAGCATGCGGCTATGGATTGACCGCTTCATTACGATCGGTACGCAAGCGTCGGGTGTACCGCATACAACGATTAGCAATAAAGCGCGCGAAAGTGTCTTTGATCACTTCGTTGAATTGAGTACACGCCCACGGTTCCCGTTGATCGGTACAAATCTTGCTGTGATCGGTATAATTCGAAGAATTTCCTTGACGGGGTTTCGCGGTTGCTCTAGTTGTTCTCAAACCGAACGTCTCAAAGAAGACAACACGGGTGAGTGAACGGCGAATAGAGATTCAGCGATTGATAAAAAGATTTGAAAAACAATCGTGTATTGCTTAATAGAAATTGTTTTGCAATACAACGAAGGTTTTAGTGAAAATCAATTATCAATCATAAAATACCTTTTGATTTGAAATATTCGAACACGGTCGATGTGCTAAAGAAAAAGTTTTTAAGCACAACGACCGGTTTTCAAAGGTATCCGTCAATCCATAACTCGAACCGAGATTGATTCAAAAGATTGAATCTCCCATTGTTTACATTCGGTTGTCACATGGTTGATCTATTGAATAGATCTCACATGCCACCTACCGGGAGCTTGTTTGATGTTGGCTCGAAGGCTTTCCATCTTCATTGTGAATATGTATGCATATCACTCGGATGTTACGCAATACCACAAGGATAATCGTGGGACTCAAGATATAATCTCTCTTTCCACATTGTGTGAAACAGAGAGTCTTCATTGAAAGTGTCCTAATGAGATTTATTGATGATCTCGTGGCTCTAGACTCAATTTGTGCATATTTGGATCTGTGCGGAGACTAGGGAGAGGGTCTCCTTCTTCAATATCAACAATCTCTAAGAGAAAGTCGATAGGTTATGTAGGTTCCCGTGAGAATGAAACAAGCCCTTTTAAGAGGAACTTGAGTGGTTTGGGAAGTTGTAGTGCGAGGCGTCCTTTGGGTCCATGACGTCTTGTCTTCAATACCGATGTTACCATCGGTAGCATATGAATTGTACCGGTTTACGCCTATGGTTGAATAAATGGAGGGCTATTTCTTTTCACCCTTTTCTCATTCAATTCCTTTTCATTCTTCACCCCTTGATTGCTTACGAGACTTCATAGCTAGAACCTTGTTAGGTTTGTTCGATTACTAGCTCGTCTCGGTCCGCACTCTTCCCATATCTCATTTTCTCCTTTTATCATCATACCTAAGGACTTCTACACTAACTAGTGGATTGTCCTGGGTAGATCCCTCCGATTACGGCGGATCATGGGAACAAATACCTAACCTTATCATCCTTATATCACCGTACATAAAGTAAATTTGGTCGGTCTATTTGGTATTGTTCATACGCCATTTGAACCAATTGAAAACCATTTGAAAATCAATCCGGATACTTGTGATATTATCAAAGCATTTTGTACTGAATTGTTTTGATATTTTTAGAACAAGTGCTCCCCTCAACATGTGCATCAAATGTTTGAAATCGTTTTGCACACGGAGGCAAGAGAAAGAATTAACTTCTTTGATTACCATTTTCTAAAGATATCAACATCACTTCCCGATCAAAACAAGTAGATAAAGCATTTTGGGGAAGGATGAGGTTTTCATAATTTTGCTCCCCTCAATATGTGCATCAAGATTTGAAAAGAGTTTTGCACATACTAGAGGAACATGCACATTGATATAAATTGATCACGTTTGGATCTTTGTGGTTTAAGATAGATGCTCCCCTCAACATGTGCATGGAAAATTTGAAATCGTTTGTCACATGTGGGAAGGAGAGCTTGTACATTCTTATAAAACCATTTACGAATTATCGGTTTAAATTCAATTTCAATCACAAATTCTCCCCGATCACAATTATCAAATCATTTGAGATTTGTGATCTCTTGTAATTAAATTGATTTTGAAAGCTTTTAAGGAGAATTGTGACTTGATTATGAAAAGCGTTTTAAGCGACAAGGATCGGATATTAAGACTTTAAACTCCATTGATTAAACATGCATGAATATCTTTTGAAAACAATTGAATGACAAATAACTTTTTAATTTAATTGAAATCATTCTCCCCTCAATCAATGACAAAGGTTGTTGATTGAGAGATAGATATTTTGACAAATAAGTCGAGATGATTATCAAAATAGAGTACTAGTTATTTTTCAAAGCGATTAGTTTTCGGCGAGATAAATGTTTATAGAATCGAGCATGGAATTTTGAAAACATGATAAAGTATGGCTCTGTTCTTTCTTTGAAAAGCGGGTTCTTGCTGAAATGACAATAAACCATTTTTTACTTTCTCCCAAAAATAATTTTGATTTTTTTTTTTTTTTTAACATTCGAACAACATCTAAAGTCCGTGTCATTCTTTGAATGACATCACAAAAACCGTAGATATTATCGAATCGAGGAAAACATGACAAAAGACAATATTTTTGAATTTTCAATTTTTCAATTTTATGGATTTTGAAAGTTTTATATTTTCTATTTGCTTTTGAAGGTTTTGTAATTTTGTATTTTGCTTTTCGAAAAGATATTTACAAGAGATAGATGAAGAAAACCTTTTACTCCTCTTCTTCCTCTTGAAGGCGTTTGAGTGTTTGAGGTTGAAGGCTTTTAAGGCCAAGTCGTGGAAGAATAAACTCAAAGCGTTCTCTAGGAAGAGCTTTGGTGAAGATGTACGCTAGCGGTATTCGGTCCTCACAAAGTAAAGTTCCACCACACCGTTTTCCACTTGTTCCCGATGAAATGATGTCGAATGTCGATGTGCTTTGCTCTTGAGTGTTGTGCGTTGTTGCATGAGAGAGCAATAGCACTTTATTATCACGATGCGAGAGGATTTTGTTAAATTCAAAGCCATAGTCGGATAATTGAGATCTCATCCATAGGATTTGAGCACAACAAGATGACATGGCTATGTATTCGACCTCTGTAGAGGAAATAGAAGTACTCATTTGCTTCTTTGAAGACCGACTCACAAGCTTATCACCCAAAAGCTGTGCACCTCGGGCGTGCTTGACGAGTATCTTGACATCTGCATGATCGGCATCTGCATAGGTTCATTAGTGACATACCGGTGTCCTTGGTACCAAAGTCCCATATTGATGGTTCCTTGGAGATACCGAAGACCCGTTTAACCGCTTCAAGGTGCTTTTAGTAGGCTTAGCACGGTATCTAGCACACATGCAAGCAATGAACAAGATGTCGGTCTACTAGGCGTGAGGTACATCGGGGATCCAATCATACTACGATATTTCGTTTGGTCTACCATGATCACGAGTGGTCCTCATCTAGTTTGATACGTTCAATCATGGGAGTGTCAGCGAGGTCACTTGAATCAAATCCAAATTTCTTTAAAATCTCATTTGCATATTTAGATTGATTTATGAAAATGCCTCGGGACTTTGTGAAATTTGTAGTCCTAAGAAAAATGACATTTGTCCCATCATTGACATTTGAAATTTAGAACCCATTTCATTTGAAAAGCGGTCACACTCATTGGGGTCGATTGAGGCAAAGATGATATCATCAACATAAATTTGAACATGAATTAAATGTTTGCACGACTTCACGGTGAACAATGTTGGATCAGCTGCTCCTTTGCTAAATCCGGTAGATAGAAGGAACTTTGATAGCGTATCATACCATGCCCTTGGAGCTTGCTTTAAACCGTAAAGAGCCTTCTTCAAGCGATAAGCGTGAGTAGGATGCTCTTGATTCACAAATCCTTCCGGTTGGTGGCGTGAGCGACTTCTTTAAGATCTCCGTTCGAAATGCCGTCTTTACATCCATCGATAGACTACCATGTTCTTACTAGCGACATTAGCCAAAAGATTACGATTGCCTCGATTCGAGCAAGCTGGAGCAAAAGATTCTTCAAAGTCAATACCCTCCTCTTGGCGGTATCCTTTAGCAACTAATCGAGCCTTGTTCTTCAACACATCACCATGCTCATCAAGTTTCACTTTGAAGATCCATTTTAGAGCAATGATCATAGCACAATCTGGGGCGGTACTAACTCCCATACATCGAGTCGATCAAACTCATGAATTTCATCTTGCATAGCATTGAACCATTGTCTTCATTCATGGCGGTTTAACATCCTTTGGTTCGATCTTAGAGTACGGAGTTGAAGAAGCACCATAAGGCATCGGTTGCAAGTTGTTTCCGTGTGGATCTTGGACGAGAGGATTTCCAATGATGTTGTCTAATGGATGATCGTGAGTCCATTTTCTAAGGTGTTCATGTGGCGGTTGTTGAGGGACCGAGGTAGCAGTCGATGTCTCACGAAGAAGATGGTTCGATGATGATTCGAGAGCAAATATGTTTTCAAATGGAGCATCTTGAGGGTAGCAAAGGATTAACTTCATCATTGATGCGAAGCGGTTCCATGATGTACATTCGAAGATTGATGATTTGTTGATGAGGCGAGTTATCGCGACGGCGCTTCTTGACTTAATGACATTGAGGCGAAGGATTGACTTCATTCTCGGGAATATGAGCGACCTCTGTTGTGGGAATTGACGAGTTCATTAGCACTTGGCTCATAGAGTTCATCAAACATAGGATCAAACAATTTCTTTAAATCATCCTCGGATGGAGGTACATATGGAGTTCTTGGAGAAGAATTTGGTACAAGGATGAACCAATGGGATTTGTTTTGAAAGCGGGTCTGGCTGGATTGTCCAGAGCCACTTGACCGGTCGACTCATCAAGCGTGGCGTGAATTGTTTCCATGATATTTCGGGTTCTCTTGTTGTATATTCGGTATCCTTTTACATTTGGTGCATAACCTACAAATACTCCAATGTCCGCTTTAGCTCTAAGTTTGCCTAAATCTTGGCCCTCATTAGTTGGATAACACAATGCACCGAAACACGAAGGAATGAAAGATTAGGTTTTTGTTGTGGACAAGTTCATATGGAGTTTTCCATGAGCGGTGTGAATCGGGGATCGATTTTGGGTGTAGCATGCGATGGCGATGGCTTCACCCAGAGAAACATTGGAACTTTTGAGTAAATCGGCATTGTCCTTGCGGCTTCCACAAGAGTTCGATTTCGTCTTTCAACTACACCGTTACATTGAGGGGTTCGAGGAACACTTCTTTGATGGTGATTCCAATACTTTCATAAAACTCACTAAGTTGTTTGTTAACAAACTCGGTTCCATTGTCATTCGGATGATTCGACCGTTTTGTTAAGGCGAACTGCATTTGTTTGATGAGTTTGATGATGATATCGGAGTTTCATCCTTTGTCTTTAAGAACTTTACCCGGTGAATCTAGAGAAATCATCAACCACAACTAACACATATTTCTTCCCAAAGATATTACGCACTCTCATGGGTCCACATAAGTCCATGTGAATTGTATGAAGAACTTACGTGTGAGTTAGTAGGTTTGGGTTTATGGGCATACTTCTTGCTTTTTCCCAATTGGCATCTTGAACAAAGATGATCCTTTTCATACTTAAGTCTAGGTAAACCTACAACTAAGTCCTTTACGGAGAGATCATTGATGGTGCCGAAGTTCAAGTGATTGAGGCGACGATGCCATAACCATGACTTTGTTTTGAAGCCTTTGACAACAAGCAAATTGAGAAGACTTCATCATATCTTCGATAGAGATGGTGTATAGATTTGAACCACGTGAACCTCTCAAAAGTTCCTTACCATCAAGTTCTCTAACGAAACAAGTATGTTTTCGAAGGCTACTTCTAGATCGAATCATTGAATTGACCAACAGAGAACGAGTTATGACCAAGACCTTCTACATAATATACTACGGAGATAACACTTTTACCAACAACATAATCTCCATAACCCATAATTGCACGAAATGATCATTCCGAATCTAAGCGTCCCGATGAATTTGCTCACGAAGTTCATGAGCATGACCGGTCATGATCATATACTTGGAACGACTGAGTCCGGTACCACGAGCGATTTGAGCGATCTGCGGTTGAACACAGACAAGAATGGATAAGCGGATAATTGGGATCCCCATGCAAGAATGGGTTCCATTTGGTTAGTAACAATGGTTGGAACACCCGCATCGAAATAGAAGCATTCATATCGAAATTAAGGCAATGGAATCATTATGAATAGATGCGGTACTAGTGTACGTATTAGCCCTATTCAAAGTGTGCTCACTTCTTAAGGAATAGTTCTACGGTAGGCATCCATTTTCTAGTGGGCATTGTCGATTAGTCTTATGACCAACGGTATCCAATGATAGCCTATCTTACTAAATGTTCTTCTGTGGGTTTCCTTTGTTTTCTAACTTTCTTTCGCCTTTGCCTTTTGCCTTCTTAGCATGATATTTTCATTGACAAGATTCACTGGGATTTGTGATTATTAGACAAAGTATTCATACCACATTCATGATTAACAGCGAATTCAAGCGAGACATCATTACAAGGTTTGCAAATAGTATCGAATTGAATTAATTACGATGCGCCTATGGCTAATACTAGAATCAACACGATTCGTTTTATTCGGCTTAAACTTAAAGTTCCTAGGTTGGTCTTCTACTCTCTTCCAATGCACATTCTTAGCTTGCGAGGTCTGTCATTCCTTGTATTGTCTTGAGACTTTGACTGCTCGCTTTAATGTCATGATTACTCTGTAGAGGAATGGGAACATTAGTTGGTTTTGCTACTCTTTGCTTCTCTGTTTAGATGTCTTTGGGATCTGAACTACATGCAGACATACTAGTGTTCACTTTCTTAACACTAGAAGTGTTGGAATTTGTACTTCTAGAAGGCACACTAGAGTTCGCTTTCTTAGCATTAACAGATCTGGAATCTGAACTACTTGAAGGCACACTAAGGATCACATTCAAAACATCGGGCATCGAATGAATATCATACTTGGCACTAGGCATAGAACACGGAATCAAAGGATTAACTCTCTCACCTAAGGACTTTGGGCATATTGTAATTAAGCATTCTAGAATTTCTTGAGATCGTTTGGCATATAAGCATGCATGCCCAATTGCATTGTCAAGTGGTTTCTCTAATTTATCCTCTTCAACAATCTCACGTAGACATTCTAGACAATCCTTAAGGGATGAGAAATATGTTTGAATAGCAAGTTTGTTATTCACGAGATGAGGGAACATATTTCACGAGACAAAGCATATTTGTTACTAGAGTGAACCTTTGATACACCATTCTCCCCATTGGTCATTGGCATTTTCCCTTTTACAGCTCTTGATTCTCAATTTCCTTTTGCAATGAAGCTATTTGTTCGTTGTTTTTATTCTGAGTGACCTTTATTGATTCAAATAACTCATTGAAATGACGTTTAACCTTTTCATTTTCTTCTAGAAAACTTTCGTTTTCCTTTTGTAATGCATTTACTAAGTTTTGAAGATGAAACGTTTGAGAATTCGAGAATCTAAAGGAGGAGGCATTTGGGAGCAGTCACATTGTTCTTTTCACCCTTTAATTGAGAGATTTGGGCTTTCAATTTTTCGATCGTGTTACAATGAGCATGAATCATTCATCACGTTTGTTTATTTGAAAAGCGCATCAAACTCGGAGCATCGAGGATGTCTTGATATTTGAAGTTTTACATTTTCTTTAAGATGTTGATATTTTAGTTGTAGATTAAAATGTTCAACCTCTAATTTAGAAAAATGTTTAACCACATTGTCGTGATCATCGGTTCAATTTTCTCGATTAGTTTAGAATTAGTCTTTTCAAGCTCAATGACACGATCATGGGAGACTTTCGAGGCAACAGATAATTCATGAAATTGAGAAGCGTTAATGGAACAATTTGTAGCGATGAAAAACACATCTTGAGCAACACATTCGGTAATAAGAGTCTCATTCAATGTATGCAAGTTCTTCCTCTCAATCTCATTATATTTTAGTGCGCTCATAATCACTAACCTCAACTATCATAGCATCAAATTCCTTTTCCATTTCTTTAATGTCTAAATTCATTCCCTTTTAAGACTTTCAAAATGATCTTTTAGTTGTTTAAAGAAAGGCATGACTTGAGTTAAATAACATTCTTTTGTTTGCTCAAAACCCTTTCCCTTGATAATACCGGTGGGTGTGATCCTTTTCTTGCAAGTTTTCTCAAAATCAACAAATAGTTGAAAGATAACGTATTGGTGATTAAGGTCTTGCTTTTAGTGGCAATAGTTCTAGGAACTAGATGCATTGGTGTATTGGGAGGATACACGGTCGCTTTAGGCATTTTCCTAAGGGAGGGTTTGTTTCAACAATATTTTCCGCTTTACGCTTATCTAAGTCCATTTTCCGAACACTTGTTCGGGAGTCAACAATGTTTGAGGCTTAAACATGTTCAAGGAGATCAATTCTCCTTTTTGTAGTCATGGGGTGTGATAATTATTTTCTTCTCTTTACATTTAGGATCATCTAGTTTCTTATTCATCTTTTCCTAGTGACTTCATCGATTTCTTATCTTCCTCTGTGCACTTAACGCAACTAGGTTTTGTCTAGGTTTAAGAATCTCATTGCCATCATAGATTACACTTTGAGTTGCTTTTGCAATCTTCCGTACTCGGGGTTGGGTTTATCTATAATGGGAACACTATGCTTATCGCTTAAAACTCTATGCTTAGTGATTAAGTGAGCGATCGAATGGTATTTCCTTGTCGTACAACTTATTTTCAAGCTTGTTTTCAAGGTTTTAGATTAGAAAAATCATTCAAAAGTTTTGATTCCTTAGCTTGAATTCTTGCTTAAGCATTTTAACATTTTCTTGAAGTTCTTGTTTTTGCTTAGCGGTTTAGAAAGCTTTTCTTGTAAGGAGTTTAACTCTTGTTTTAATACTTCTTCTCTAAACCTACTTTTTCTAATAGTTATGCGCATTTGGTCATCCATTTCACGCTCACGGGTGGTCAACTCAAATTTTGCACGTTGTTCATAAATAGCAACACGTTCTTTATAGGCATTCGATTCGGAGATGACGAATCATCGAGGGCACATGCGGTGAATTCATCAAAACATAATCATTATTGATTGCGAAGATGCATCACTTGGTACAATCTCACTTTCACTTTGTTTCACATATTGATCATATGGGACAACATTGATATTACCCATATTTTCAATATCGACTCAATAAATACATTTGATTGTACCGTTATGTATCTTTTGCTCATCAACTTCATCGTATAATTTTAATACCTCGAAATGAGTTTGTCTTTGGATGGACCAGCTTGTGGTAATGAAGAGACTTTAGGAGAGACCATTGGAGAAATGCTAGCCATGAAGATGGTTTGTGCGATGGGTTCTTCATCAACATCAGTCGTATGCATCACAATCGGCTACTTGAAAGGCATTCGATGATTATGACCTATCTCTGAATTGGTTGCTCATCCACATCGCATCATATGTCTTAGCATTTCCTCGACCAAGAACAACAACTCCTCTTCATCCAAAGTTGCACCATTATCACGAGCTTGCATAAGCAACATCTTATCCACAAGTACTCGGCATTACGAGGCGTTTTGGCGATGTGCGGTTCCTTGCAATGTGTCCCTCACCTCCACAATTGTAACATTTGATTGGCTTTGCTTGAGCACGATTACCATTCCTTCCCTATTACGATTTGCGGCATAACCTCTACCGGCTCCACCTCTTGCTTGTTCGTCTTGTCGTTCTTGAGCTGGTTGCACCATAACCTTCCCATCTCGGCGGTGGCTTGATTATGTGGATTAGGCAGTTACGAGATTGTTGTTGGTGTGTGGAAGAGAGTTCATGTTTTGACTAATCGGAGAGCTAGTTGATTAATGAAGTTTCCACGTGTGCATCGACATCGACTTGTTTGAACATAGGATCGGGAATGAGTTTGTGATTACCATTACCCATGGGTATGACTTGTGAGGCTTTGGTTGTGATTCCGATGTTTGAGTAGAAGGCGGTTGAATCATTTGATGAGCTTGTTTCTCCACTGGTTGGTTTTGAGCGATTAAGAATCCTTTTTCAAACATAGCATGTCTCTCATTACGAAGGAGGAAGGCATAGAGTTGCTCATAGTTTGTATTCTTCAATCCTTTAGTGAGCTTCACGAGTGACAAACTTGTGCCATTCGGGATTCATGTTGTTCACAAATTTTGAGTTCGGTGAATGTTAGGCATAGTCATTCGATGTTCCTCATATCATTAACAAGCTTGTGGAATCTCACATAGTACTCATAAACACTCTCATCTGGTTTCATCTTGAAGTGTTCAAATTCATCATAGAGTTGTGATTCTCTGTCTTCCATAGTTAATTCGAACACGAGAGAAGCATCTTGACATTATCCCACTTGCCTTGGCCGGTGTTGTGATTGATCGACTTGTAGATATCTTTTGGAAGACCTTGAAGTACGATGTTAGAAGCCACGATATCGACATCGAATCTCTTTTCTCCTTATCATCGAGCTCATCATATGTCTTTGGTGCATCAATTCCATAGATCATTGTTCCATCTTCATTGTATCAATTAAGTCTCTAGTAGTCTCAACCCGATATGGTCCTTCATCAATGGATTTGAGAATGTTGACTCCATTTTCCTTTCCAAGGCAATACAATCGATTCGTTGAGCCCAAGAGTCGTAGTCGATTACATCAAGCATGGGTGGGCGAGTATCACGAACCATTGCTTGAACATCCTCGACAGCAGGTGGAGATGATTGTAGGAGCGTTGGTAGACATGATACAGATTAAGCGGGATTTTATAACTCTATGATTAAACCGGAAATAGATTCTTTCACGGATTTTACTAAATCAAGAGAAAACCGTATTCAAAGGATATCACCTAAGTCGCTAGGAAACCTTGAACCAAGTCGCTAACCAAGTCGCTATAGTCCCAAGTCGCTAAATAACAACTCGCTACAATCCAAGTCGCTAGCAAAATTTTGTGACAAGTCGCTAAGCACCAAGTCGCTAATTTGTCAAGTCGCTAAATAGCAACTCGCTAGGTACCAACTCGCTAACACCAAGTCGCTAACAATATAAAGTACAAGTCGCTAACTTACACCAAGTCGCTACCGTGGTGGAGAATCCACTAAGTGTACCTTTTGTCGGCTTGTCTCAATAGACAAGTCGCTAGGACCAAATCGCTACCAAATAACACTCCAACTCGCTAACTTTTTATGAAGCAAGTCGCTATGATGAATATCACACCGAGAACCAAGTCGCTAGCAAGAAAAATCACATAAACACCACTTTTCAATCCAAAAACAACTCAACCACGATGATTCAAGCCTTCAAAGTCAAAACCTAAACACTTGTGATGATTCTAAACATAAAAGTACTATCAAAATCCAAACTTTAACCCTAGAAATCAACCAAATGATGCAAAACCACTAAACTTTTCAAACTCAAAACCACCTAAAACCACTAGAAATCCAAAGATATGTAAGAGATGATCTAACCATGGCTCTTGATACCAATTGTAAGATATTGGATTTCACATACACATCAAACCATAACACAAAGTAGGCGTACAAGAGTTTTAGAGAGAAAGTTAGAGGTTTAGGGAACTTTAGTGAGAGAAAGAAAAATCTTATTAAAATCTTATTATGAGCTCCAACTCTCTACCTTGGTCTTACTTAACTAAATACTAAGGTAGAGTATATATAGGTCTTACAATAAAACAATAGGTAGCACACAAGTAGGGATATCATGTTTGTGGATCGGGCATCACACCTAGGTGGGTAAAGACCGTCCGGAGTAGTCCTCCACGGTGTTACTTAACTAAATACTACTTAGCTTAAAAGAACTACGACTCGACGAGCTTTCTAACGATTACATATACTTGAGGTGACCGACTCTTTAATACACGGAATTTCTAATTCCTAACATCTTTTGAATGCTAAAGGGGACACATAACTAACATGTGTTTTTGGGTACATTCATTTAAGCAAAAATGAATTAGGAGCATTGATAACACTAAATTACGTACTTATGTACTAAATATGTGTTTTCGAGTTATCTCAATAGGATGCTTTTTCTACTTCTAGTTTATTTTTTTCTTTTTAGAGGTCGAGATGACCGCAACTCCAAATAGTTTGCATATAGGCACACAATAGGCAAAAATGTTTACAAAAGGAAAATTTTGTGTTGCCTGAATCACCAGACCCACGGATCCCAGCCTTCATGCTGGATGGATCCCTCAAGGGAAGGATCGTGGGATCCGTGAGAAAGTTGTTTTACCTTCTATTTTCTCATTTGGATGAAAAATCCACATTTGTTCTATTTTTTGGAGTATGCTCTTTAATGCTTGTGTTCTCATGATCACATGCCTTAAATTCATATCTAATCATTAGATTTTAATCCACATTTTGGGTCAAGCACTCATTACAATGTTTTGTTTTCTATATATAGAACTCCCAAAATCTTGGCATAATCCATCTCATCCTCACAAACACAATACACCATGTCATCCACAAACCCTTTAGATGAATCACCTAGTACAAACAATCATCTTCATGATACCCAAACCTTTGTACTACCACCATCCAAAATACCACAATCAAACTCTAGGATATCCGCACGGATTAGTATCCGATCTTGTTGCTTAGCAAAACCAACATCAAATGGTTCTTCCTTAACAAACAACTCACCACAAGATGCTTCCTTTATAGCACCTCCCTCATCACCAACAAGTACACCAACTTCATCACCACCTAAAGTCACTCTTTTGGAACTCCTTAAGACTCCAACAAGATCTAAACAACCTAAACAAAAAGAAATAGTCTTTTCAACACCCCCCACATCTCCAAATACTATTTTTCAAGATCTTGAAACATCACCACCATTAGCTCCCATCACATTACAAGAACATCTAGGTTCTTTTCCACCACCATTTCATGGAAGGAATGGAAAACTAGAAGGGGGTTGAATAGTTTTACCAATTAAAACTTCCTTTTAAACTATTTAGATCGACTTATGTCAATCTATTTGGTTGTGTGTGTTGGATGTTGATAAACAAGCATATAAAGATATGTAATGAAAAGATAAGAGTAAAAGCACAAAACCACAACGCAGTATTTATAGTGGTTCGGCTACAAGGACACCTTCCTTGCCTACTCCACTCCCGAGTCACCTACTCGAGAGTTTGTAATCACTACACCAATCTCCTTATGGCGGAGAAGCCTTCTGGCGTCGCAACCTTTTTCGGTACAAAGCTAAATACCGGGTTCTTTCACACCAAGGCGAACCACACCTAACACAACGTCGCCTACCCTTTATACGGTGCTAGGCTAACCACCGAGTTCTTTCACACCTTAGGTGAACTACACCTTCACAGCGTCGCCTACCCTTTATTAGGTACTAGGCTAAGCACCTAGTTCCATTGCAATGGAGGAACTACTACCACACTACACCAACGACTAATCCCAAAGGAGATCTACTCCTTTACAACATCATCAAGGACATCAATATCCTTGGATCTAATGCTAGTCTATCTAGTACATCGAAACACACCATATCGAATGTACATCTAAGGCACCTTTCACTAATGCCTTTGATTAGATCTATAAGACACCTTTCACTAATGTCTTTGATTAGATCTACAAGACACCTTTCACTAATGTCTTTGATTAGATCTACAAGACACCTTTCACTAATGTCTTGTGTCTTCACTTCTAAGCACCTTTCACTAATGCTTCTTGTCTTGACTTCTAAGCACCTACCACAAGTGCTTATCTTATGAGCGATAGATACCCTTCACTAATATCTTCGTCTTGACACTTGAGACATCTTTCACTAATGTCTTTAACACTACGCTTCTTTGAAGAAAGAAAGGGATCATCAACAAGAGGACTTCAATAGCCTTGATGATGAGGAAGCTTGGCAACTCATGGACTTGAGCTTGCTCGACTTCAAAGGTGGTGATCTTCCCTTTAAGAGGAACCTACAAGATCACACAAAACAAAACTACAAACATAGATCTCTTGGATCTATGGTTAGTGAATTTAACTCGGGGAGAAAGTATGTTGGAGAGGGTGAGAATTAATGAAGAAATGGCTCACTATTTATAGAGGAAAAACCTCTCATTTACCGGATCCCACGGATCCCTTCCACTGGGATCCGGCTAGCACAAAGCTAGGGATCCGTGGTCCGCTCCTCTTTGCCCATGGGTATTTTGGGTTATGGGTCATGGGTCATGGGTTATGGGTTGATCCATGGTTTTCAATCTAGATACAATGTACCTTAAGAATACATTGAACTTGTGTAAGTGGTATATATAAAACCATGGGTTATGGGTCAAAAACCATTTGCTAGTTTTATCTATTTAGTATATACTTGCTTTTACCCATTTTAGTATATACTTGTTTTACCCATTTTAGTGTACTTAATATAAGTATGTATTAACCCAATATGTAAACACTAGTTGTTGTACATGTGTATCTAAAATATAAAATCACTTAATCTTGTTATAGTGTTTTATATGAAAAGCGTAAGTGTGTTATAAAACTATTAGTTCAAACCATTTACGTATTTTATTTGTTTCGTTAATATGATTTTACTTTTGTTATCGACAAAACATTAGAAGATCGTAAAATATAAATAAGCGTTTTTACGACTTATTTGTATTAACAATCTCCCCTTTTGTTGATGACAAAACATAAAATTATTTTAAGGAAAAGCTAAAATTCATAAGCGTTTGAATTTGTAGTTTTACTTTCTTCTCCCCTTTTGTCGAAACAAAAGTGTTTGAAGAAAAGCAACACATTGTTTTTTTTTAAAGAAAAACATGTGAAAAAAAAAAAAAGAGTAAGTAGCAGGAATAGATCTCGTCTTACTCCCCTTGACGAGTCCATCCCTATGTAGGGGCGTCAAGAAAGTAATTCTAATCTAGATCATTTGCAACTAGGTTTGCTTCCCCTAGATGATTGCAACTTTGCAATGGGAAGTTATGAAAAGTAAATCTAGTATTGCAAGTAATTTGCAATGTATTGCTTTGACATAAAGCTCCCCTAGCTTTAGGATGTCAAGGTCTTCATGTGTGAATTGAAATACTACAAAACAAAGGTTAGAAAGCAAGTATAATTCACAATTCACGCAAATGTGATAAAGAAAAACATTCGACTTCACGGATCACGGTTCCCTTCTAGTAGGGATCCGTCTAGGAAATATCTTGAGGATCCGTCGGTGATGACTAAAATCGGCAAAGGTGATATAACAAGTAATGTTATCACACAAATGAGATATGAATACAAAGTAATCATATGCTCAGCGAAATAACAAGTAGCATGTAATTCCATTTAATAAAACAAGAGTTATGATATACATGACTCAAAAATAAGAAAATAGACAATACATAACTAGGAATTTCTTAGACCAACTAACGCTTGAAGCTTAGACACCACTATAATCCTCTAGCTCAAGTTATGTTTAGGTTTAATCTCGTCGAAGCGTTCGAGGAGATGATAGAACATAAACGTTGGTCTTCTCGTACTTCATGTATCAAACTTTCAACATGTTGACAATGATAGCAATCTTTGTCATGGCTAGGTAGTGGTGGTGGATGAAATGAAGTGGCTATATTCAAAGGATCAATTGAAGTGGGTTGAGGGGCCTCGAATGATGGAGGGATTGGTGGAGGTCCATTTAGGAATGGTTCGATCAAGAATGATGATGGTGGTAAAGATGTGTCAACTTCCATAAGGTCGGGTGGTTGACTTTGGTGATTTCTTATAATCCAAATAGGATTATATGATGGAAGCAGCGAAAAGGAAGCGGAGCAAGTGTTGACTCAACACCTTGATTTTGAATCATTGTTCCTCTAATGAGGAGAATGTTGTCGTGAGCGGATGAGGCGGCCTAGGTGGTAAGTCCTCTAAATTGTAGAGGTGAGGTGATGATTGTGGGGATGTAAAGAGATAGCTCTAGGAACCAATGGAGATGGTTTAGTGGAGATGATATTGTTTGGCCTAGGAGGTATGGTGGTGTTTGGCATAGGTAATTTTGTGGGTACTAACCTTCTAGGAATTGGTTTGATTGGTTTGACCGGAGATGATTCGGTTGAAGAGATTTCGTGTACAACACGAGCCCTTTTGATGGGTGGTTCTTTGGTGGATAGGTTGTTACTTGGGGTTTTCTCATGATGAGATGATTTGAAGAGATTGCAAAGGCTGAAAGTTAGGATGTGAGTGATGACTATGGAGATCCTAACAAGGTGGTTTATAAACCAAGAGATTTGGAAAGTGCATTTAAGCCTTAAGCCACTAAGGTTCATTGGAATGTGATGATTAGCATGCACAAGAGTCAACTCTGAGAGGTTGTCTTTGTTCTAGGAACTCATTTAAGATGAGATGGAGTGTTTGAGTTAGGAAGATGAGTTGAAATGATTGTTTTACCAAGATTTGTCATAGGCGTCATCCGGATCCACGGTTCCCTTCTCGAGAGGATCCGTCTAGGCTAGTTCTAGGGATCCGGCGTTCGGCGATTTATGAAAGAGTGGAAATGATGTTTCTAAGATCCTAGACCTACATCACCTTGAGTGTTTCAGTTCTCCCAAGTGTTTTAAATGAAGGGGTGCTTAAGTGTTTGAAGGCAATGAGTGGTGTAGCTAATGATTGTTATTTATGGAAGGATTTGGAACAAAAAAATACCAATGGATGGCCAAGGATGACATTAAAGATGTCAATTGAAGTTGAATAAAACTAAATGATCCTAGAGATCAGGTTGTGTCTTAGGATTGTGTTTTGGAAAATATCCTAATGGTTTTGAGATGGGAAAAACTAGGATTTGATCAACTTTGATCAATTTTGAGGTGAGGTTGATTAATGATCAATAATGTCATAATCGAAGGATTTCTAACCTAGTTGTGAGGAATCAAGTAAAAAATGAAGTGTGAGTTTTGAGAGCGGAAGAGTGATGGATTTGAAATGATAGATCTAACAAAGCCTTAGAATGTGATCTATGTGAGTTGGAAAGAGTAGGAAAGGTCAACCTATCTTGATAAAGTCTTGATCAATCTTAAGACACTATGTTTAGCTTAGTGTGAGGTGTTCTAAGTGATGTGTTTGACATATAATGCTTGCAATTGCATTTTACATTTCTTAGGATCCCACGGTTCCCTAGATGTAGGGATCCGTTTAGTACAACATTTGGGATCCGTCTATCGCTAGCAGAACCTTTACTAAAGGTATGCAATGATCATGACAGTGCATTATATTCCAAGTTTTGTTTAAAGGAGTTCTAAAACTAGGATATCAAATGTAAGATGTTTTATTTCATGAAAGAGATAGGATTACATTGATAACTAAGGAGTAGAGTAGAATAGATCCTATTTGACTATTCTAGGTTCCTTGAGTGTCTTCACTAGGAGGATCATTATGTGATTGATGGGTATTGGTGGAATCATGAATGAAGAACGTCTTCATGAGAGATATGTTTAGCGGTTCCATCATCTTGTTCACAAGTACGTACAACGGACTTTGAAATTGAGGATGGAAGTGCATAACATTGTGATAGAGGCGTGTCAAGAACATTCCATAAGGAATGAGTTTATTCTTGGAGCCTTGAAGATTTGCAATTCGCCTTGCGAAGAAGTAGGCGAGATTGTATGGTTGTTGTGTTAGCAAGCGATTACAACATGTGAGCACAACAAGCGGGAAGAATATCTCGATTTCCCTAAGACTCCAAACATTTTCACGTAGAATAAGAGCGGCAGGCTTATACTCTTCTCGGATATCCGTGTATGGATAATGTTTGGATTGGAGTAATATGGTCGAGGTTTGCATATCATGCGTGTTAATTCTTCGGAGAGGGTATGTGTGAACAATATGGGCTATTTTCTTCACGAAAATTGAAGAGAGTCAAGAGACCAATCTTGGTGAAGGCACATTGTCCATGGTTTGGAATTCGGAGTATGTGAGCAAAATGCCCAAGGCTTAAAGTGAATTTTGGTTTTGATATAAAACCAAAGAGATAAAGCGATCCTCGTTACGAGCGAGTTCCACTTGACGGAAGAATTCCATTATGAACCTTGGACATATCTTCCGTTAATTTCAAGAAGACATTCTAGTCCTATGGCTCGGAAGGAGGTATTGATACCTTCTTGAATTGTAGAAGGTGTCTACAATCGTCCTTCATGGAAGTGACGGTTTCGAGATTATTGAACCCCGGACATGATTGCGGTGTGTTGGGCTCGAGGAAATGTTCGGTGTAGGCGCTAGTGGTGAAAAATCAAACTCGTATTCATGCGTCATAGTTGAACCTATAGAAGTGATGGGTTAATAAGGGAAGGCGTTTATGGTCAACCTATAATAATCTAACGTTTTACTAGATATTCTATTAACAATTAGTATTTAGCTAACCCATGGTTTTGAAGCTCTAGTGGATTATTATTTTGGAAGATAGTGATTTTAATCTTGCATGAAAGCATTTTTCGATGGGGCGGATCCACGGTTCCTTTTCAAAAGGGATCCGGCTAGTGTAACTTCGGGATCCGTGGATGCAGTAATGTGAACCAGTTTTAATAAAAACATAGGTTTTACGGTTATTGTACCATGAAGTATGTTTTATCCTACATTTTCTTTTAGCATGCATACATGACATCTAATGTATCACGAAAGAATATAACACATATAGATCAAAAGAAATGAAACACACATAATAACACAAACATCCTAGATAAAATAGATAATTAATAATATTGCATTTCAATGCTAAGGATGATACAAAGGATTGGGTAAATGACCCCAATATAGATTAACAACACAAAGTAAATGTCTCCGTATGTGAACTTCATCATAGGGAACACAAGTGCGATGAGTGTTAGGGCGATGAGCACGAGTGCGATGTAAACCATGTTGATGACGGATCTTCTTGGTTTAGGAAGAGATGGAATGAAGAAGAAGATGAAGTTTTTGAATGAGAGGAAATTTTGAAATTGGAAAATTTGAAAAGTTGAGGTTGAAAAAGTGTGCGTCAGTGGGTTTATTAATAGGGAAGGAGGAATTTTTGAAATTCGTGTTTTTGTTTTATTAGAAGAAATAAAGCATAAGCTCTACATACTATGACTATAGGCGAGAAAAATAACACGTATGTGAAAAACAAGCTTCCTAACGAGCTACATGTAAAACATGTGTAAACACAAAATCTACTCAAATAAAAGCCTAGCAAATAACACTTATATACTAAACAAGTATCATTTAGATATAAGTAGAAAGTCATACCTCGAATGCACTTAGGAATGTCTTTTACAAATGACAAATGTCACTTAGGCGATTCACGCTCTTTTGCGTCTAAGATACCTTCTTAAGGAAGGTATTCTTGTTACCAAGCAACTCCTAAAGCTTGGTGAGTATGAGCTTTGACTAATCAATATCACAAGGAAGATTAGTGCAATTAAAATATATATATATAAAAAATGTTGTTATCAACTCAACATCCAAACATATAGTTTTGAAAAACATGGTGTTTGTTTTATGAAAAACCTTCTTTGTAGTTTTCAATTAACTATGGATCGTATCAAGTTTTTAAAGTACAATATACTTCAAGAAACTTGGTAGCGAAGCTCGATGCCAATTGTGGAAAACTAGAAGGGGGTTGAATAGTTTTACCAATTAAAACTTCCTTTTAAACTATTTAGATCGACTTATGTCAATCTATTTGGTTGTGTGTGTTGGATGTTGATAAACAAGCATATAAAGATATGTAATGAAAAGATAAGAGTAAGAAGCACAAAACCACAAGCAGTATTTATAGTGGTTCGGCTACAAGGACACCTTCCTTGCCTACTCCACTCCCGAGTCACCTACTCGAGAGTTTGTAATCACTACACCAATCTCCTTATGGCGGAGAAGCCTTCTGGCGTCGCTTAACCTTTTTCGGTACAAAGCTAAATACCGAGTTCTTTCACACCAAGGCGAACCACACCTAACACAACGTCGCCTACCCTTTATACGGTGCTAGGCTAACCACCGAGTTCTTTCACACCTTAGGTGAACTACACCTTCACAGCGTCGCCTACCCTTTATTAGGTACTAGGCTAAGCACCTAGTTCCATTGCAATGGAGGAACTACTACCACACTACACCAACGACTAATCCCAAAGGAGATCTACTCCTTTACAACATCATCAAGGACATCAATATCCTTGGATCTAATGCTAGTCTATCTAGTACATCGAAACACACCATATCGAATGTACATCTAAGGCACCTTTCACTAATGCCTTTGATTAGATCTATAAGACACCTTTCACTAATGTCTTTGATTAGATCTACAAGACACCTTTCACTAATGTCTTTGATTAGATCTACAAGACACCTTTCACTAATGTCTTGTGTCTTCACTTCTAAGCACCTTTCACTAATGCTTCTTGTCTTGACTTCTAAGCACCTACCACAAGTGCTTATCTTATAGGCGATAGATACCCTTCACTAATATCTTCGTCTTGACACTTGAGACATCTTTCACTAATGTCTTTAACACTACGCTTCTTTGAAGAAAGAAAGGGATCATCAACAAGAGGACTTCAATAGCCTTGATGATGAGGAAGCTTGGCAACTCATGGACTTGAGCTTGCTCGACTTCAAAGGTGGTGATCTTCCCTTTAAGAGGAACCTACAAGATCACACAAAACAAAACTACAAACATAGATCTCTTGGATCTATGGTTAGTGAATTTAACTCGGGGAGAAAGTATGTTGGAGAGGGTGAGAATTAATGAAGAAATGGCTCACTATTTATAGAGGAAAAACCTCATTTACCGGATCCCACGGATCCCTTCCACTGGGATCCGGCTAGCACAAAGCTAGGGATCCGTGGTCCGCTCCTCTTTGCCCATGGGTATTTTGGGTGGGTCATGGGTCATGGGTCATGGGTTATGGGTTGATCCATGGTTTTCAATCTAGATACAATGTACCTTAAGAATACATTGAACTTGTGTAAGTGGTATATATAAAACCATGGGTTATGGGTCAAAACCATTTGCTAGTTTTATCTATTTAGTATATACTTGCTTTTACCCATTTTAGTATATACTTGTTTTACCCATTTTAGTGTACTTAATATAAGTATGTATTAACCCAATATGTAAACACTAGTTGTTGTACATGTGTATCTAAAATATAAAATCACTTAATCTTGTTATAGTGTTTTATATGAAAGCGTAAGTGTGTTATAAAACTATTAGTTCAAACCATTTACGTATTTTATTTGTTTCGTTAATATGATTTTACTTTTGTTATCGACAAAACATATAGAAGATTGTAAAATATAAATAAGTATCATTTTTCTTTTGAAGTCATTTTCAAGAACAAGTCTTGTTCTTATTTGTATTATTTGTTGTTTTATTACAATAACAAATATAATGTTGTCTTAAGTAAAATTATAAGGATACATGTTATTTTGTAAAGCATTTACATATAGCCATTTAAATACAAAATGTAGTAATTAAGCATTTGTTGTAATAGTTTATTAGGATGGGTAAAACCATAACCCATGGACCATAACCCATGGATCTTAACCCATACCAAGAAGACTAGATACAATGTATACTTAGATACATTGAATCTAAAGAAAACCTATGGACCAACCCATAACCCATGACCCATAACCAAAAACCCATGAGCAAGAGGGTGTTCCACGGATCCCTAGGTTTACACTAAGCGGATCCCAGTGGAAGGGATCCGTGGGATCCGGGAGCGAGTGAAGAATTTTGCCTATAAATGAGAGCCATTTCTTCATTCTAACTCACCCTCTTCTTACTATATCTCTCATACACTATCATTCTCTTTAACATATAGATCACTGATCTAGAGAGTTGTTCTTCTTCCTTTCTATTGTGATCCTCATATAGGTCCTTCTAAAGCGAGATCACGAGCATTCTACAAGTCATCCAAGCGAGGGGTCCTTGATTGATTTGTCTCCGCAAGATTTTGTAGCGAAGATCTTGTATTTGATATTTCACATATTTGTTGTGTAATAGTCGTGTTGGTTTGGTCCACCGTGTTACGGACTCGGTATCTAGCTTTGTCTGGGAAAAAGTGTAAGCAACGTTGTGAAGGCTTCTCCGCCAAGTGAAGGAGTTTGTTGACATAGTGCTTGAACTCTCGAGTAGGTGACTCGGGGAGTGGAGTAGGGCAAGGAAGGTGTCCTTTTAGTCGAACCACTATACATCGGTTGTGTCTTTTCTTTCCCTTCGCTTTACTTTATTTACTTGCTTTATCATTAGATCTATACTTTCTCTACATCCATAAGATCTCACATATTAAAGAATCTAAAGTTTTTGAAACTAACGTAAAATCGGCAAAACTATTCGACCCCCTTCTAGTTTTTCACACATCCTATTGTATGCATCCAACTTTCTTAATCATCATATTGTATGCATCCAACTTCCTTAATCTTTATATTCGTAGGCATACAACATCCTTAATTTTCCTATTTTCACCTCACTTTTTTGCGCTACAGGCCTACAATAGGAATATTAAGAAAGTTAGATGCTACAATAGGAAAAATAAAAATTTGATGCCTACAAAAAGAAAAAGTGGCAAGTTGGATGCCTTTTTAGACCATTTTCCCTTGATTAAATATTAGGTTTATTCTCCACCGTTAGATGAAAGTAAATGAATGTTAGAGATTCGTCTCTTAGTCTGTAGCAAAAATAAAAGTATGTAAATGAACTATTCTCTAATTATTTAATATCTTTTAAACATTGCTTAGTGAGCATTATATAGCAAATCCAACAATTAACACTTGATTAAATTGGAAACGAGTAAGTTAATTTGTTATTTTCCACACCAAGCACACATAACTAGGAATATTTATTACTAAAAACATGTAACTTGGTGACTCTTGATAAGGGATTCACAAAGGTTATCATAGAGACATATTCAAGTATTTTTGTCAACACATTTTTACATAACAAGGAGCTATTGCAGATTAGAGGTTTCTTCCTTCACATACGACGATTATGTTACTCCTTTGCTTCGTGTTCTTGTTCCTTTGTGTGACGTGATGAGAATAAAGTGGCTAATGAATTAGCTAAAAGAGTATTGTAAATGAAGTGTATGATGGTTACGTTCTACTCTCGGTCAATCTATGGGTGAACATGATTGTAATGTATTGATATAAAATTCTTGTTCATCAAAAATAAATAAATAAACAAAAAAGTAATAAAATAAAATTCTGATCCATGTTTAGAAGAATGAATAAAAAGTTAAGATTAGTTGCTACAATGCAAGTCCATACAAAAAGTCCGACCAATTGATTCAAACAATACACTATCCAAACGTACATGGTCCTGAATTTTTGTATGCATTTGTTTATGGTTCTTATCAACCTAGGACCCATATATGTATTAGTTATCTAAATTAAATGCAACCCAAGATTTATAATAAGTAGAGGCAAAAACGTATTTTGATGCAATCTTTTGTTTGATTTAAATGTGCTTGACCCTGACCTTGAAAATGACACCAACATAGAAAGTAGAGGGCACTTGAGATAGATAGAGAGATGAGTTTCTGTCTTTTTGTATATGTTATGTTACAAGAATTCTTTACTGTACTCTAATGTAAAAGTAAGGAATTTTCAAATGCTTATTTTTATTTTTGTGCTTATCAAGGGACAAATTCTCACCATCCATCTATTTTAATCTAATGGTGTGGATAAATTTAAGATTTAATATAGAAACCTAAGTCCATGTTTTTTTTCTTCTTTTTCTTTGTCTTTTTATCTTTTTTATTTATTAACATTTTTTTTCTTTTTTTTTTTCTTTTTTTTTTGAATTCACGTTTTTATTTAAAATCATGTATTTTTTTTTTATTTTTTTTTTAAATTCACGTTTTTTTAAGTTTTTTCGCTTTCACACGTTTTCATACGTATTCATACGTTTCGTTCGTTTTACACGTTTTCGTCGATTTCGGATGTTTTCGTCTGTTTTAATCCATTTAAATGCGTTTATATCCGTTTTCGCGTTTACGCGTTTTCATACGTTTATATCGTTTTCTCGCATTTTAGACGTTCTTTCCGTTTTACGTTTCGTCCATTTTAGACATTTTAAATCATTTTCGGACATTTTAAATCCGTTTTTATCGTTTTAATCGTTTTCATACGTTTCATTTGTTTTCTTACGCCGCCGTTTCGTCCGTTTTCATACGTTTTCGTCTTTTTCTTACGTTTCGTTTGTTTCATACGTTTTTTGTTCGTTTCATCGTTTCGTCCGTTTTCTTCGTTTTATACGTTTTCGACGTGTTTTATGCTTTCATACGTTTCGTACATTTTCTTACATTTCGTCCGTTTTCTTACGTTTTGGCCATTTTCATCCATTTTCATACGTTTTATACATCTTGTTAGCTTTTCATGTATTTTCGTCCGTTTTAGGCGTTTCGTCTCTATTTTACGTGTTCATGTATTTTCGTCCGTTTTATACGTTTCGTCCGTTTTCATACGTTGTCATCCCATTTTACGTTTCATCCATTTTAGGCGTTTTCATCATTTTGAGACGTTTTCATCCGTTTTATCGTTTCGTCCGTTTTCATACATTTCATCCGTTTTACACGTTTTATACATTTTATCGTTTTGTCCGTTTTCATACATTTTGGTCCGTTTTCATACGCTTTTATACGTTTTTTATTTGATTTAATACGTTTTTGTCTGTTTTCAGACGTTTCATTTTGATATTTGTAAGTGACACTTATTTATCTCTTGTGATATAACACTGTAAGGAAGATGAAAAGTATTACATTCTTCATCATGTATGTGTTATCAGTTGTGATACTCAACTAACAATGTGATGGTTATGTTTTTGAAAATATTTAGGAAGATTTTTGTGTTTTATGATATTATGAAATATTAGAAAAGTTGTTCAACTGATAACAAGAGATGTTATGATACTTTTGTTAGACTTGTGGTGGATTTTTCTATTTAATGGATACATTGTGCATGTTTCGATAGGTTTTGTAGCGGGATTTGAAAATATCTATGGTTGAATCAGCAAACTAAATAAGCCATGGTTGAAGATAGCACACATCTTTATAAACAAACTGAGGAAGCTCAAACACTTGTGATATCACACGTGATATCACCTCACTTGTGATATCACACGTGATATCACCTCACTTGTGATATCACACGTGATATCATGTGTGATAACACAGTTGATATCACATGTGATATCATGTGTGATATTACCGGTGATAGCATGTGTGATATCATAGTTTATATCACTTGTGATATCACCAGTGATATCACATCATGATATCCCGTGATATCGCAGTGAGGTGATATCACGGTCTTTGAGCTTACTCGGTTTGTTTATAAAGATGTGCTTTCTTCAAACATAACTTCTTTGGTTTGCGTGATTCAACCATAGATATTTTAAATTCGCTATAAACCCATCGAATCATGCACAATTTATCCATTAAATGAAAAATCCACCACAAGTCTAACAAAAGTTCATAACATCTCTTGTTTTCGATTAAACACCTTTCTAATATTTCATATTATCATAAAACAAAAATCTTCTAAATATTTTCAAAACACAAATAAGAAAATGAGCGAATCATCACGATAATATAATAAGTGATGTTTATTTTCATTTCTTTCATATATACTTGGCAAAATACTAAATTCTTATCACATTTGTTATGAATTTAATATTTCACATTCTTAGTTAGTGTCAACCGATACACATATATGATAAAGAGTGTAATACTCTTCATCTTTCTTACTGATGTTATATCACAAGAGATAAATAAGTGTCACTTAAAAATATCAAAATGAATAAAAAGGAAGCAAACTATGAAAATAGAGACTTGACATATTCTCAAAATCAAAAAAGTATTGCATTAAATTAGCATTTTTTTGAACAAAATAAGAATTCACCTAAAGAGACTTTAATCCTTTTATTTCTACTAAGAGTATAATATCACAAGTGATAGATAACATTGGTTGCATTACAAATATATGCGCTTGTCAATTGCGATGAAAGGCATAAAAACTATCTTGTAACTGAAAATTATAAAAATATTAGAAAACACATAGGTGATAATATATAAAAATATACATAGCAATGAAATATCTAAGGTTAAAAAAAATACTTGTTTGTTTATGAAATATCACAAATGATATTAGACATTAACTTTTTTATAATAAAATATCACAATTGATATTAGACATGTAATATAATAAAGTTTAATAATAATCATGAAAACACATCAAAATAGACGAAAACGTATAAAAACTACAAAAAATGAACGAAAACGTATGAAAACGGACAAAAACGTATAAAAACGAATGAAAAGCGTATAAAAACGTATGAAAACGGAAAAATGGCGTATGAAAACGGACGAAAATATAAAAACGGTTGAAATTGGACGAAAACGTATGAAAACGGACAAAGTCGTCTGAAAACAGACGAAAGCCTTCTAAAAATGGACGAAAATGTAAAAAACCGGACGAAAGCGTATATAAACCTATGAAAACCGATGAAAACGTAAGAAAACGGACAAAA
This sequence comes from Chrysanthemum lavandulifolium, assembly GCA_022545495.1. Taxonomy (NCBI): domain Eukaryota; kingdom Viridiplantae; phylum Streptophyta; class Magnoliopsida; order Asterales; family Asteraceae; genus Chrysanthemum; species Chrysanthemum lavandulifolium. Next base: position 132,478,921 of record CM040244.1, on the reverse strand, counting down.
ACGTAAGAAAACACACGAAAACGTATTAAAACGGACGAAACGTAAGAAAGCAGGCGAAAAGGTATTAAAGCGGATGAAAATGTAAGAAACGAAGCGAAAACATAGGAAAGCGGATGAAAATGTAAGAAAGCGGAAACGTAAGAAAGCGGACGAAAATGTATGAAAGCGGACAAAAATGTAAGAAAGCGGACGAAACATATGAAAGCGGACGAAAACGAATGAAAGCGGACAAAAGCGATGAAAAGCAGACAAAACGTAAGAAAAGCAGAAAACGTATGAAAGCGGAGGAAAGCGTAAGAAAGCGGACGAAACGTAAGAAAGCGGACAAAAATGTAAAGTAAAGAAGAAAAGTAAGAAAACAGACGAAAGCGTAAGAAAACAGACGAAAGCGTAAAAAACGAAAAAAAAACATAAGAAAAAGACAAAAAAGTATGAAAATGTAAGAAAACAGACGAAAACGTATGAAAACGGACGAAAACGTAAGAAAACGTATGAAAACGTAAGCAAACGGACGAAAACATATGTAAACGCGAAAACGTATGAAAACGGACAAAAACGGACGAAAACGTAAGAAAACAGACGAAAACGTAACAAGACTGGCGAAAACGTAACAAAATGGACGAAAACGTATGGAAACGGAAGAAAACGTATGGAAACGGAAGAAAACGTAAGAAAACGGACGAAAACGTATGAAAGCGGACAAAACGTAAAAAAGCATTTAAAACGTATGAAAGCGGATGAAAACGATGAAAGCGGATGAAAACGTATAAAAGCGGAAAAACGGACAAAAACGTATGAAAACTGACGAAAACGAGAAAAAAAAACGTGTAATTAGAAAAAGTGATAAAAAAATACAAATAATGAGAAAATAAATAAGAAAGATAAAAAGACAAGAAAAAAACATGGACTTAGGTTTAGACATATAAATCTTAGGTTAATTACCACCATTAAATCAAACTAGATGGAATGTGAGGATTTATCCTTTAATATGCAAGGATTTTTGAATATGCAAAATAAAGTAGCCCCTGTAAAAGTTGCAAAATATAATTATAAAGTTCAAACACATGGATTATTTTAACATGACCAAAAGCATATACTCCATATAATAATGGGCGAAGAATGAAACGATCGAACTCGACACTTTATATGATTGTGTGTATTAACTATTTTTTCTTATTGTATGTCTTGAACTTTCAAATTCGATCGTTATGTGTGATCTTGTGACTATTCTCAGTAAAATGACCATTTTACCCTTCGATATTGAAAATTTTAAGGGTAAAATGGTCACAAAATACACACAATAAGCGAATTTTGAAAGTTCAGTACACACAATAAGAAAAAAATTAGTTGGCTACACACAATGATAAAAAGTATCAAGTTCGATGCATTTTTTTGTCATTTGCCCTATAATAAATAGTGTAATACAGTAAACAAGAATTTCTGAAGATGTGAATTTAGTCTTTGAGGAAAAAAGATGTTAAGTTTTTTAGTATGGTGTATATGGTTTCATAATCATTAATATCACCATCCATCAACTGCTCCAAATATCAATTGAAAAGCCTAAGTTTAGGGGACCATTTTTGGAGGCAGAAAACTACATAACATATTTCTCTTTCTCAAACTCCTTCAAATGGTCCATGTTTTTGTGACAGTCACCTTTATCATTTACAACTCATAATTGACTCTTTAGTCTTCTGTACATACTTCTATTAAATGGTGTTGTTGTGTTATGGGAATCCATATCAAGTGTTCCTGATTACCATTTTTCAAGAAAGAATCAACAGCTTTGTGATCTTTGTTTTTGTGAGTAGTTTTTTTTATACAAATTTAATTGTCTACTTGCAACTTATGATTCTTTGCTTTTTGTAAGTTGCTCCCATGTTCTCTGGTTTTCACTTTATTTCCACTTTTTTTACACGTACGCACGCAAAGCGGTTAAGGTTTATTCTGTATATATGTGTCGGACATCCGTGGGGGTCGGTGATCGTGGGCGTGGCAACCATGTGATTATCATATTAGATTATCTGTCTCTATTGTTTAAGCAGCATCCTCAAAAAGATATCTAACATTTCTGATATTACTAGGTGAACTGTTACAGTCTTGTTTAGTGCGTTTCTTGTCAAAGATTATGGATTGGATTTTCAAAGCATCGTCTTCATGGGACTTTGATGAGTTTGATGTGATGGATGATACTAGCATCATTGGAAATAGTCAGAATTTGGAGAGTTTTGATGTCTATCAAGGTTCTGGTATATTTGGAGACGGGCAAAAACGCTCAACAATGCCATCATCTCCTCCTGGTTCATCCAAGAAACCCCGAAGGCATGCTAGTGAGCAACAACCTGCATCGTGTTTAGTTGATGGATGCATAGCAGACCTTAGTAGCTGCAGAGACTATCATCGGCGCCATAGGGTTTGCGAGACGCATTCTAAGACACCTATTGTCACTATAGGTGGTAAAGATCAAAGATTTTGCCAGCAATGCAGTAGGTATGATCTTAATATATCCCTTTAATGCAGCTTTTTAGGCTTACTTTGCACCAAAGATCGAGTCTAATGGACTATTACCTCAAAATGTTGTATGATGTGTAAAGATTTTATGGTTTTTATTGCATAGAAAAACAGTCTCACGAATTTAGCAAATTTAATAGATTTCATCCACTTGGGGAGTTTGATGAAGTGAAGCGGAGTTGTAGGAAGCGTCTTGATGGGCACAACAGACGCAGGAGAAAACCAAGGACAGAATCCATGTACTTGAATTACGGGAGCTATTTAGCAAATCATCAAGGTTTGTGATTCTCAAAATAAAAATACTAAACAAATTGCTCAAGTCTAATACAGCAATAGCATATATTGTACTGCGATTTGATGCTGTAAATTATAGGTACAAAACTACTGAACTTTGGTGGTTCACCAGCATACACGACTACATTTGGCAGTTCTCTAACCTGGCCCAGTGAAGAAAAGTTTAACCAGAAACTGCATGTAGCCGTTGAACAGACCACGCCATCAAATTCGTATGCCCGTGTGAGGGAGAGAAAATTCCCTTTCCTGTTGGACACCGACTCTGATCAAGTCAACCATTTGTTCTCTGAAGCCACTTTTCAGCACACAAGTGCATCAGCTCATCTTCTGGTTGAACCCAAGGGCGCTCTCTCTCTTCTGTCAAAAAACAAAATACATCATGCTCATGCTTCTCAGTCTGGTCCAAACAACTTGATTCAACCTCCGGGCACTGCTTTGCAGTTCAATGGGTCGTTGAATCATCACTTAAATCCGCATCTTCCATTAAGAAATGTCACAGGATCGAATAGTGGTCATGCTACTGATCATTTGATTAAGATGATTCACTTCCGGGCTGACGCATTATTGGAAAATGAAGCAGCAAAAGTCCTCTCATTTTCTTGGGAGTAATCAAAACTTGGCTGCTACCCTGGAAATTAAGAACTTGTAAATTATATTTAAACATTTGAATTTCTTTATGTAGCTGTAATAATGCAGTATAAAGTATGCCGGTTGCGCAATAGCAATTGATGGCAAATAATATATAGAAGCAAGATAGCCGGATAATTGATTGGTTATCTTATTACAGTAATCAGTAATCAGTATTTAGTGTAGTATTTAGTTAAAAGTTATTTGCCGTTATTTGATTATATGAAGATCACGGGGTCGTATACTAAAGGACGACACATGATCCTGAAGATTTGATTCTTCGAAATTGCATAATAGCTTCACACATGATTCGTGAGTCATACTTGAAGTTGAAGCTTTTTGCTTTTGAATGTCGATAGCAATGGCGTGTAGTACCTTATGCATAACAGTTTGCTAATGAAATGAATACTTAGTGCTAAAAAAGGTACCTTTTGTCCCGTAATTGATGCTTGTGACAGATATTGCGTTATCCTCCCACCCACAGAACATGTAAAAGTTGGTGCTTTTGTTCTTTAGCTTTATGAGGTTCAAATTCCCTCTACTTAAAAGTGGCATCTAAACCTTCTTTCTAGTTTCTTCAGACTCTGCTTCTTTCTTATACTCAGACACTCAAGGAAATGAATGATTGGGCGGCTCCCATCTTAGCTTCAGCGCTGTTCGCGTTTCTAGCACCAGGACTTGTGTTTCAGATGCCTGGAAATGAATCACCAATTGGTTTCATGAACATGAAGACGAGCGTAATCTCCATGTTACTACACACAGTTCTTTATGGTTTGTTTCTTATTTTGCTGCTTGTAATATTAGATATTCATATCTATGCTTAAAATTCAGACTTACTATTTGTACTTCCAAGAATTTTTCCGTAATTTTTTTATGTACTTTCAGCTTTGATTACATCTCTTTTTGTATCTGTATTGTCCTCTTTTCCTAAAGAAATAAATTTATAAAGTTTGAACTTACAAGCAAACTTTGATTACAAACTTCAGATCTATTCCGGTTCAAAAGTTGATTTTGAGACTGTGTTTGCTTCTACTCCATCCGCTCTAAGAAAAGAAAAAAAAAATCATTGGCGAAACTATACTACTGATTAAATGTCTAAAAATAGTAAATTAAAGAAAAATGTGTAATACTGAGTAACTATTTGGGTGTGTATCCCATCTTCTTACAAAGACATGAAAAGCGGAGTCTTTAAAATGATTCAACTATGCTATGTTTTTAGTATTAATAAATTGATAGCAACTTGCCAAACTTTTTATTTTTAAGTAGGGAGAAACTGGACCCCTAATCTAGCGACTTAACTAGTAGCAAAAGAAATCCCAAATTAACTCGGGGTAAACATTAAAGATTGCGACAACTAAACAACCTGCATCTGTCATGAGTTATGAAGATGAAATTTCCACAAACATCAGCCCCCAATATGGAATTTGAAGGGGTCTACCTGAATTATGTGTCTTTAATGCATGTTTAAATAGCCAGATTTATTGCAGATTCAAAATCACACTTACTGTTCAACGGTAAATTATACTTTACGTGATAGTAGTAAAGTAAAATTAAATTTTCCAAACATTAGGGTATATTATGCACAGCAAGTCTGCAAGTAGCAATAGGTGTCTCTGTTACATGAAACTCACACAAACTCAAGCTTTTATCTCATTGTAAATATCAAAAAGCATAAAGATTTAATTGATTGTACTAGTTCTATCATTTCATATTTCCCCCAATTTAAGTACCATATTAGTTATGTGATGCAGGTCACTAAACTTTTGTTAATCATGTCGAATAGATCAGTTTAGTCATCAATAGTGATATAAAAATACTTAATTATTACGTTTCAGTGAAATCAATGTTTAGTGACTCCATTGCATATATGTTGATAAAGTACTCAAATTAGGAAATGGAAGTGAAGGGCTAATACAATCAAGCCAATGAGTAAAATGCATGAAACCAAATTTAATAGCGGGTATGCTTAGACAGCTCAGCCTCTGTGTTAACATGAAACCGTTCAGTGATGGAATTTGGCTACTGTGCTTCATTCACATTACTAACTACCAAGTTCCCAACATAAAATAATGGCCAAGGAAGCTATCACGTAAAAGTATATGGAGGAGAGAGGGATCACAGCTGACTTTAATTCAGCAATATTTAAGTTGCCATATACAACCAATCATCCAATTACAGATATCAGACAATCAATATAGCCAGTCATAACAGAGTTTCTTTGTGAAAAACATAATTTCCTTGTTCTCAAGGAAGGGAAAAGCAATCATACGGTTTAATATCTTTAACACCAAAAAGTAAACAAATTTTGACAAGCACATTCTGGAATTCGACTTGCGGTGCCTAGCCAACACACTTTAGTTGTAGAAACACACCTCTCCTCATGCATAGTTCAGGCGGAATATGTCATTGAACACATAAAAGCTTCCTTGTGCTGTAGGCATCAAATGAAACATCTGCACACAACAGACAAAAAAGGTGACGCCTTAAACAAGAGTCAACTGCACAAGTACAAGTTCTGTTCCATGCTATTGCTTTTACTCATTACTTATCTGAAAAGAGTATGTCCTAAAAAAATTCTGTAACGGGAAGCATGCCTGTGACAGTGTAAACATTACCATAACTTCTGTTAAGCTTATTAAATAACTAAAGGTTCTTGGATGATAATGCTAAGGGCATCCACAATGCTCCACATGAGTAGTGAGGCATGAAATGTCAAAATGGCCACAACATCACTCAACTTTACTCAGCAAAGAGAGCCTTCCTATGACCTTCTTTCATCACATCCATTTTAATTGAAAGAATATATTACTAAACTAATGTCCTAATATACATCACTGTTGAGAAATAGCAGCCATTATTCTTTGAAGTTGGTAACTCAAAACGATTAAAAAAAGGATAGAATGAAAGAAATCCCTTGATTATAAACATAATATTCCCTTGTATCAATTTATAACCAAATTGAGCTACTACTGATACTATTTTATTTGAAATGAGTATGTGCGTTTGCTGCGATACCTTTATCCTTCCATCCACATTAATGTGTACATAACTATTGTGGAATGTTATCTACCTAAAAAATTACTAAATCATCAAACTAGTCAAAAACACATGCAAGGTACTATGAAGCCAACAAGGTGATTGATAAAAGCATGAAAAAGCATTCAGCAAGTATTGTACGGCCACCTAAAAGATATAAGTGGGAGCTGCTCATAAATCTAAGATATCTCGTCACTTAGGTGATACAAATAACGCTCAACAGAAATTATAAGATTGTTGACAAAGCTACTCCTGCCTATATAAACACTCCAGCTGATTGAATTATAAGGTTACAAGAAACCTATCTCTGCTGTTTGCAATCAGCTCCTCCTTATAATGCAAACGGCTGCCGTTTGTGAAACCTACAAGTTAGTGGTTACATTACAAAGGAGGAGTTTATATACACAACGATGGAAACACTTGCAGTGATAAACATTCATGTCTCAAAATATGGTACAAGATAATCAATGAGCATCATCCATCATATTATCCAAAACTTGAATAATAATCTGGAGTTCTAAACTTAAATATTGTTTGAAATGATCAAAATAAGTTTTGACATTTACAATTCTATCAAAATTCTCATGCTCATTGGACCTAACATGTACATCTGTTTCCCTCCGCCTATACCAATGAAAACCTCAACCTTCTTCTAACCTTACTTTCCTCCATTCTATATATCATATTAACAAAATCGACGTGAATGTTCAAAAGTCCCTAACCAATAAATACTAAGATATCTGTAGAGTGTGGAGCCAGTTAAATCAAGCATAAAAGAAGTTCGGTGAGCTGCTTTTATGAGGAAATTCCAGAAGGGACTAGATAATGTGTGGTCTTAAAGTATTGTAACGGATTGTTAGGGTTTACATTGAGCTCGGCAAGCCAAACGGCAGATCTAGTGTTCGCAGATTAGCTTGTTGACAAAGCTAATCCTGCCTATATAAACCCCTCCTTTGTAATGAAACCAATACTAACTTGTAGCTACGAAACATAATTGTGTGAATCACGTTAATTCCTGAGTCGCATTGGTCTTGTTAGTTCTCATTTATTGTGTATATTCGACAGTTATGAGAACCTAAATCTATCTACGAGGTTATCACCTCGCCAAAACCACAAAATTCACATATGCAAAAACAACATCTACAGTAAAACCTCTATAAATTAATGATGTTGGGACCGGGATATTTTATTAATTTAGCGACATTATTATATCGATAAATTAATAATTTATTAATTTAAAGAGGTTATACGTATGCCCTTTAAATTTTTAAGTTCAACATACTAGTTACAATGTATATTAGTTAGAGATGAAAAATAAATTAGAAAAACAAGTTTCAATTAACATTTTATGAATTCACATTCACAAATTAGTTAAATTTGTTACGTTCAATGTTTTAGAATAAGCTAAAAGTTAGTTTCGTTGGGACAAATTTCAATTATGTATGGCCTTAATTGAATTCGTACAAGTTCCAATTATGTATGGACTTTATATATATATATATATATATATTTAATAATTACTATTAATTTATAGTTTCGTTGGGACCAATAGATATACACCGGGATTTCAAAAAAATTATTATCTTATTATTTTATCGATTGGGGTTCAAATTTGCACTGGTCCCAAGTTGGGACCGGACAAATTATTAATTTTATCGAGGTTATTAATTTATCGAGTATTAATTTATAGAGGTTTTACTGTACGTGCAATATTACCCTTCCCTTCTATAACTATAACCGCACACTTACTCGAGAAATGATTGGGAGAACTAAAATGTATGCCTAAGGGGGTGTTTGATTAAGCTTATTTTTGTGTTTATGAGCTTATCTGAATTTTGGCTTATGTTTTATAAGCCTATTTTTTCCGGTTTATATTGATACTTATTGGCTTACATAAGCATATTATGATATATAAGCTTATATAAGCCCAAAAGTTTCACAATAATCAAAAGAGGGGGCTTTTGAAACATAAGCTGAAAACACATAGGCTCAAAAAGCACAAAAATAAGCTTATACAAACACCTAGAGGTAGCTTACATAAGCATATTATGATATTGTAAGCTTATATAAACCCAAAAGTTTCACAATAATCAAAAGAAAAGGGGGGGCTTTTGAAACATAAGCTGAAAACACATAGGCTCAAAAGCACAAAAATAAGCTTATACAAACACCTAGAGGTGGCAAAATCTGCCTATATGCAAAAAGTTAGGCTGCTATGCGCAAATTTTCAAAAGTTGGGGGTTTCTTTAGCATGGGCATTCTCAATGGGTCTAACCGGGCAAATATAATAGTAGGCTTTATTAATCACGGGCGTAATGGGCAGTAGACTCCAGCTAGTTCACTTGTGTGGTAAAATCACCTTTCCTCTTTTTCTTTTCTTTTTTTTCCTCTGTTATAGTTTATGTTTTTATTTTGTTTTAGTTTTCCCTTTTGTTTAATTAATCTTTTTAAACTTTGTAAAGCATATATATATATATATAAACAACTTTTTTGCTAGTTTTAACTTATTTTTTGTGACGTAAATTTAGCAATAAAGTTTAGTTTATTAGTTATGGTTAATAAATGAATACGATATCCTTCTTTTCTAAACAACACCCAATTTTTAAAGCCACCCGTTTTGTCCCGTGCCCGTTTGACCTATATTTAGACGCGAGCCCGCCCGAACCGCCCATTTTGTCACCTCCCCTAAACATGTGAGTTGGTTGCAGCAAAGCAAATGGACCCTCTTGTTAACAAACCAATAAAACAATTACACACATGTTTAAGCATAAAGTTAGTCAAACTTTTAGGTCTTGTAATCATTTCACCGTTTTATATAGACAAGCAACATGAGATCGAAATACAAAGATCTAAAAGAATATAGTAAATGTAATACCTGACTAAACTTAAGGGCGTGCTGTTCACCAGCAAGTTGAAGATTACCACTAACAAAAACAAGCATACCACCAGCAGGACCAGAAGGCTGACAATCAACAGTTGTAATACTATGTTTACACTGTTGGAAAGGTAAGGATGTTAATTTGTTAACTATGTTGACAGCACTTTGGATCTTTTGACCTTCAAAAGTCAACATCGATGATTCCTGGTACAGATTGGCTAGTCCTGCTCTGTTTGTGTCGAACGTTGTGTAGTAGTGTTCCACGAATGCTTTTGATAACGCGTCTGGATCCATTTTTGTTGATTGATTTGTTAGTGTGTGTTTTATATAATAAGATGGCGGAAATAATAAGCTACCTTGATATGGCTGCTTTGCTTGTGGGGGCGGGGACCTATTTCAAGTGATGCCCACTCCTTTTGGTTCTTGCTATGTTTTACTCTTTTACCTAGTTCATTGTTCGGGACCTTCGGGTAATACCCGAATAAAAACCGAAAACCAAAATCGTACCGAATCAAAAATAATCGGATTGAACTTGTAACTGAACCAAATTTATCAAAACGGAACTGAACCGAATTAAATATTCAGTTTTTGATTCGGTTATGGCTTTAGCAATTTAAACCAAAAACAGAATTCAAATAAATATATATGTTTTTATATATTTATATAAAAAAACATGCTATAAATATAACATTTTTTAAGCTTGAAATTTTTTTTGTGTTAAATTAATAAATAATTAAAATTATGTAATTCGGGTTATTAGGTTCGATTTTCGGTTATGGGCTTCGATTTTCGGTTCGGTTTAATCAATTTGAAGTCGGTACGGTTTTCAGTTATACTCAGAAAAAATAATTAACCAAACCGAATAAACCGAACCACCCGATAACGGAATCGATGAACACCCCTACTTTTACCCGGCTGAATGAGAAGGCGTACGAAGATTTGTAAAAGAAATTGGACTCCAATGAGGGAGCAAACGATATCTTCAGGATTGCTAAAGCCCAAGAGAGAAGAAGAAGGGATTTAGGAAACATAAAATATAACAAAGATGATGGAGGATGAACCATTGTGAACGAAGAAGATATTAGGAAAAGATGGGGCGAGTATGTCTCACCTCTTTTCAACGAGAAAAGCACTGAAGGAAGCGGAGAAGGAGAAAACCCTAGCCAACAAATGTTAGCCGAGTGCTACTACTCGAGGATCAGCCAAGGGTAAGTGAATGTTGCATTATAGAAGATGGGAAGAAACAAAGTAGTAGGTCCGAACCAAACACCCATAGAAGCTTGGAGGTGCCTAGGGGAGATGAGGGGTAAAATAGTTGACTTGTCTCTTCAACAAGATCTTCTCTAGTGCTAAGATTCCAGAAAGAATGAAGACTGAATGAAGTCACCCCCATTTACAAGAACAAGGGCGCAAGTGTGTAATAACTATAGGGGTATTAAGCTACTTGGCCACACCATGAAGCTCTAGGAGCGAGTTATTGAGAAAAGGTTAAGAAAGGGAGACAAGGGAATCAAGGAACTAATTTTGTTTTATGCCAGGAAGGTCCTCGACCGAGGCTATCAACCTTCTTAGAAGTCTCTTATAGAAGTATAGAAAAAGACAAAGAGGCTTGCATATGGCTTTCCTAGACTTAGAAAAGGCATGTGATAGTGTTCCACGTGAGTTGATTTGGAGGACTCTAATAAATAAATGAACCCCAAAAAGATACTTAAGAGTCATTAGGGGATATGTACGAGGGAGCGATGACCAGCGTACGGTCCACGGCGGGGATCACAGAGTTTTTCCCTGTGGAAGTTGGACTTCACCAAGGATCAACCATTAGCGCATACCTCTTAGCCTTGATTCTTGATGAGCGCACGAGGGATACAGGAGTGCATTCCTTGGAGCATGATATTCGCAGAAAATATTGTGTTGGTTGCACAATCGGAGGAGGGTTAAACAACAGACTTGAGAGCTAGAGGGTAGCAATAGAAGACAATGACATTGGAGTAAGCAGAGAGAAGAAAGGATACCTAAGATGTGATTTCAGTAGCAACGAGATCAACCACAAAAGAAATGGAAGTTCGTATCGGCGACCAGATCCTTTAACCAAATTGTGGAAAACTAGAAGGGGGGTTGAATAGTTTTACCAATTAAAACTTCCTTTTAAACTATTTAGATCGACTTATGTCAATCTATTTGGTTGTGTGTGTTGGATGTTGATAAACAAGCATATAAAGATATGTAATGAAAAGATAAGAGTAAAAGCACAAACCACAACGCAGTATTTATAGTGGTTCGGCTACAAAGGCACCTTCCTTGCCTACTCCACTCCCGAGTCACCTACTCGAGTTCGTAAACACTACACCAATCTCCTTATGGCGGAGAAGCCTTCACAACGTCGCCTACCCTTTTTCCGGTTCTAGGCTAACCACCGGGTTCTTTCACTCCAAGGTGAACCAAACCTACACAACTTCGCCTACCCTTTATAAGGTACTAGGCTAAGTACCTAGTTCTTTCACACCAAGGTGAACTACACCTTTACAACGTCGCCTACCCTTTATTAGGTACTAGGCTAAGCACCTAGTTCCATGGCAATGGAGGAACTACTACCACACTACACCAACGACTAATCCCAAAGGAGATCTACTCCTTTACAACATCATCAAGGACATCAATATCCTTGGATCTAATGCTAGTCTATCTAGTACATCGAAACACACCATATCGAATGTACATCTAAGGCACCTTTCGTTAATGCCTTTGACTAGATCTACAAGACACCTTTCACTAATGTCTTGTGTCTTCACTTCGAAGCACCTTTCACTAATGCTTCAAGTCTTGACTTCTAAGCACCTTTCACTAATGCTTCTTGTCTTGACTTCTAAGCACCTACCACAAGTGCTTATCCTATAGACGATAGATACCCTTCACTAATATCTTCGTCTTGACACTTGAGACACCTTTCACTAATGTCTTCAACACTAAACTTCTTTGAAGAAATAAAGGAATCATCAACAAGAGGACTTCAGTAGCCTTGATGATGAGGAAGCTTGGCAACTCATGGACTTGAGCTTGCTCGACTTCAAAGGTGGTGATCTTGCCTTTAAGAGGAACCTAAAAGATCACACAAAAACAAAACTACAAACATGGATCTCTTGGATCTAAGGTTAGTGAGATTTAACTCGGGGAGAAAGTGTGTTAGAAAGGGTGAGAAATAATGAAGAAATGGCTCACTATTTATAGAGGAAAAATCCTCATCGTTCCCGGATCCCACGGATCCCTACCACAAGGATCCGGCTAGCACAAAGCTAGGGATCCGTGGAACGCCTCTTGCCCATGGGTATTTTGGTTATGGGTCATGGGTCATGGGTTGAACCATGGATCTTTGGCTAGATACAATGTATCTTTGAGTGCAATGCACTTAGTCACTTGGGTATGGGTTGATCCATGGGTCTATGGATATTATCCATGTATAATATAAGCATGATGTCATGCAATGGGTTATGGGTCAAGATTTATGGGTTATGGGCTTTGGGTTGTACCCAACTACATTCAATGTATTTGCCCAATGGTTGTGATACTTAAGTTTCTACCCATTTATAATACCCAATATACTACATACTAGTTATGTGTATATTTTACCCAAATATGTAAACACTAGTTGTTGTACATATGTATTACTAAATCATAAAATCACTTATACTTGTTTTAGTGTTTTATGTGAAAATGTGAATATGTTAGAAACTATTAGTTCAAACCATTTACGTATTTTATTTGTTTCGTTAACATGATTTTACGTTTGTTATCGACAAAACATTAGAAGATCGTAAAATATAAATAAGCGTTTTCTGACTTATTTGTATTAACAATTTCCCCTTTTGTTGATGACAAAACATAAAATTATTTTAAGGAAAAGCTAAAATTGTAAAGTTTGAATTTGTAGTTTTACTTTCTTCTCCCCTTTTGTCGAAACAAAAGTGTTTGAAGAAAAGCAACACATCGTTTTAAGAAAAACATGTGAAGGAAATAAAAGTAAAAAGAAATAGAAAGCAAGTAACGGGAAAGGATCTCGTCGTTACTCCCCCTTGACGAGTCCATCCCTAAGTAAGGGCATCAAGAAAACTAATTCTAATCTAGTTCATTTGCAATTAACTTTTGCAAAAGATTACGTCTATGTGACTGGTGTGCTCCCCCTAGATGATTGCAATTATGCAACGGGAAGTCATGAAATATAAATCTAAGATTGCAAGTAATTTTCAATGTATTGCTTTGACATAAAGCTCCCCCTAGCTTTAGGATGTCAAAGTCTTCATGTGTAAATTGAATAACTACAAAACAAAGATTAGAAAGCAAGTATAATTCACAATATCCTGCAAATATGGTCCAAGTTAGTAGAAAATAGCTTTCTGTCTCACGGATCCCGCGGTTCCCTCCTAGTAGGGATCCGTCTAGGCAATTCTGAGGGATCCGTAGTAGCTGATTAATTTCAGCAACGGTGATATAACAAATAATGTTATCACAAAAATGAGATATGAATACAAGGTAATCATATGCTCAGAAAAATAACAAGTAGCATGTAATTCCATTTAATAAAATTAGAGTTATGATATACATGACTCTAAAACTAAGAAAATAGACAATACATGACTAGGAATTTCTAGACCAACTAACGCTTGATGCTAGGACACCACTAAAATCTTCTAGCTCAAGTTTTGTTTAGGTTTAATCTCGTCGAAACGTTCGAGGAGATGATAGAACATGAAACGTTGGTCTTCCGTACTTCATGTATCAAACTTTCAACATGTTGACAATGATAGCAATCTTTGTCATGGCTAGGTAGTGGTGGTGGAAGAAATGAAATAGCTTGATGCGAAGGATCAAGTGAAGCGGCTTAATGGAACTTCAAGCGATGGAGGATTGGTGGAGGTACATTTGAGAATGACTCGACCAAGAATGATGGTGGTGGTAGAAAGTGTCAACTTCCATATGATCGGGTGGTTGACTTTGATGATTTCTCATAATCCAAATGGGATTATATGATGGAAGCAATGGCGAAAAGGAAGCGGGAGCAAGTGTTGACTCAACACCTTGATTTTGAACCATTATTCCTCTAATGAGGAGAATGTTGTCGTGAGCGGATGAGGCGGCCTAGGAGGCAAGTCCTCTAAATTGTAGAGGTGTGGTGATGATAGTGGGGATGTAAATGAAATAGCTCTAGGAACTAATGGTGATGGTTTAGTGGAGATGATATTGTTTGGCCTAGGAGGTATGGTGGTGTTTGGCATTGGTAGTTTTGTGGGTACTATCCTTTTAGGAATTGGTTTGATTGGATGATGAAGGATCCTATCATTTGTTGGCTTGACCGGAGATGATTCGGTTGAAGAGATTTCGTGTATAACACGCGCCTGGGTGGTTCTTTGGTGGATAAGTTACTACTTGGGGTTTTTCTCATGATGAGACGGTTTCAAGAGGTTGCAAGAGCTGAAAGTTAGGATGAGAGTGATGACTATGGAGGTTCTAACAAAGTGGTTTATAAACTAAGAGATTTGGCAAGTGCATTTAAGCCTTAAGCCACTAGGATTCATTGGAATGTGATGATTAACATGCACAAGAGTCAACTTCAGAGGTTGTACTGATCAAGGAATTCATTTAAGATGAGATGGAGTGTTTGAGTTAGGAAGATGAGTTGAAATGATTGTTTTAGCAAGATTTGACTTAAAGCGTCATCCGGTTCCCAGTTCCCTCCTCGAGGATCCGTCGAGCTAATCCTAGGGATTCGGCAATTCGTGATTATGAAAGAGTGGAAATAATGTTTCTAAGATCTAAGACCTATAACATCCTGAGTGTTTCAGTCTTCCTAAATGTCTTAAATGAATGGGTGCTTAAGTACTTGAAGGTAATGAGTGATGTAGCTAATGATTGTCTTTTATGGAAGGATTTGGAAGTTTCAAAGAGTACCAATGGATGAGAAAGGATGACACTAAAGATGAGAGTGTCAATTGAAGCTAAATGATCCTAGAGATCAGGTTGTGACTTAGGACAGTGTTTTGAAAAATATCCTAGAAGCTTTGAGATGAGAAAACTAGAATTTGATCAACTTTGATCAATTTTGAGGTGAGGATGATTTATGATCAATTTTGGCATAATCGAAAGATTTCAAAGACTAAGTAGAAAATGAAGTGTGAGTTTGAGAGCGGAAGAGTAATGGATTAAAATGAAACGGTAGATCTACAAGCGTTTTAGAGTGTGATATAGGTGTGTGAGTAGGAAGGATCAACCTATCTTGATAAGGACTTAATTTGCCTTAAGACACTATGTTTAGCTTAGTGTGAGGTGTTCTAAGGATATGTTTGAAATATAATGCTTGCAATTGCATTTTACATTTGCGGATCCCACGGTTCCCTAAGTGTAGGGATCCGTCTAGCACAATCTTTGGGATCCGCCCATCGCTCATCGGGACCTTTACTAAAGGTATGCAATGATCTTGACAATGCATTATATCTCAAGGATAGTCTAAAAAGAGTTCTAATACTAAGATATCAAATGTAAGATGCTTTATTTCATGAAAGAAATTGGATTACATTGATAAAGCACGAGTACAAGAGAATTGATTCTATTTTGGAATACTACTAGGTTCCTTGAGTGTTTTCGCTAGGAGAATCATTATGTGATTGATGAGTGTTGGTGGAATCAAGAATGAAGAAAGTCTTCATGAGAGATATGTTTAGCGGTTCCATCATCTTGTTCACAAGTACGTACAACGGACTTTGAAATTGAGGATGGAAGTGCATAACATTATGATGATAGGCGTGTCAAGAACATTCCATAAGGGATGAGTTTATTCTTGGAGCCTTGAAGATTTGCAATTCGCCTTGCGAAGAAGTAGGCGAGATTGTATGGTTGTTGTGTTAGCACACAAGACAACATGTGAGCACAACAAGCGGGAAGAATTTCTCGATTTCCTAAGGCTCCAAACATTTTCACGTGGGATGAGTGCAAGAGGCTTGTACTCTTCTCGAATATCCCTTGTAAAGATAATGTTTGGATCGGAGTAATATGGTCGAGGTTTGCATATTATGCGATTTAAATCTTAGGAGAGGGTATGTGTGAACAATATGGGCTATTTTCTTCACGGAAGTTGAAGAGAGAATCAAGAGACCAATCTTGGTGAAAGCACATTGTCCATGATTTGGAATCAGGAGGATGTGAGCAAAATGCCCAAGGTTAGATTGAACTTTTGGTTTTGATATAAAACCAAAGAGATAGAGATCGATCCTCGTTACGAACGAGTTCGACTTGACGGAAGAATTCCATTATGAACCTTGGACATATCTTCTCGTTGATTTCAAGAAGACATTCTAGTCCTATGGCTCGGAAGGAGGTATTGATACCTTCTTTGAATTGTAGAGAGGTGTCTACAATACGTCCTTCGTGGAAGTGACGGTTTTCGAGATTATTGAACCCACGAACATGATTGCCAGGTGTGTTGGGTTCGAGAAAGATGTTTGGAGTGTAGACGCTAGTGAGTGAAAAATCAAACTCATATTCATGCGTCATAGTTGAACCTATAGAAATGATGGGTTAATAAGAGGCGATGTTTATGGTCGACCTATAATTATCTAACGTTTTTATTAGATTTTTATTAACAATGGTTTTTAGACAAGAAAGACACTTGACTCACTTATGGTTTTTACATTCTAGTGGAGTATACTTTTTAGAAGAAAAATGGTTTTAATTTGCATGAAAAGCTGTTTTCCGATGGGACGGATCCCACGGTTCCTTTTCAAAGGGATCCGGCTAGTATAACTTCCGGATCCGTGGATCCGTAGTAGTAATGAAAGCATTTGATAAAAACATAGGTTTTATATTTTATACCACGAGAAGTGTTTTATCCTACATATTATTTTAGTATGCATACATGACTTCTAATGTATCACGAAGGAATATGAAACATATAAATCACAAGAGAATAAATAATAACAAAGATAACAAGATTATTAGTAATATTGCATTTCAATGCTAAGGATGATACAAAGGATTGGGTATATGATCCCAATGTAGATTAACAACACAAAGTAAATGTCTCCATATGTGAACTTCATCATAGGGAACACAAGTGCGATGAGTGTTAAGGCGATGAGCACAGTGCGATGTAAACCATGTTGATGGCGGATCTTCTTGGTTTCGGTTGAGATGGAATGAGGAGGAAGATGAAGTTTATGAGTGAGAGGAAATTTTTGAAATTGGAAGATTTGAAAAAGTGAGGGTTTGATAGATTGGTCGACGGTGGGAGTTTTTATAGGGAAGGAGGAATTTTTGAAATTCGTGTTTTGTTTTATTGTTGGATTAAAAAGAAAACAAAACATAAGTTTTATATATCACGACTTTAGACGAGAAATAAGATACGTATGAAAGAAAAAGGCTTCCTAATGAAGCTTCATGTAAAACATGTAATTTTCACAAAAGATAATCATATAAATACCTAAATAGGTATACTTAATTATCAAGCAAAGCAAAAAGAAAATCATACCTCTAGCGCACTTAGGAATGTCTTTACAAATGACACAGCAAATGTCACTTAGACTATTCCCGCTCTTTTGCGTTTAAGATACCTTCTTAAGGAAGGTATTCTTGTTACCAAGTGACTCCTAAAGCTTGGTGGGTATGAGCTTTGACTAATCAACATGACAAAGAAGATTAGTGCAATTAAATGAAAAAATAAATAAGAAAAATGTTGTTATCAAATCAACATCCAAACATATGGTTTTAAAAGACATGGTGTTTGTTTTTATGAAAAACCTTCTTTGTAGTTTTCAATTAACCATGGACCGTATCAAGTTTTTAAAGTACAATATACTTCAAGAAACTTGGTAACGAAGCTCTGATGCCAATTGTTGAAAACTATAAGGGGGGTTAAATAGTTTTACCAATTAAAACTTCCTTTTAAACTATTTAGATCGACTTATGTCAATCTATTTGGTTGTGTGTGTTGGATGTTGATAAACAAGCATATAAAGATATGTAATGAAAAGATAAGAGTAAGAAGCACAAAACCACAACGCGAGTATTTATAGTGGTTCGGCTACAAGGACACCTTCCTTGCCCTACTCCACTCCCCGAGTCACCTACTCGAGAGTTCGTAAACACTACACCAATCTTCTTATGGCGGAGAAGCCTTCACAACGTCGCCTACCCTTTTTCCGGTTCTAGGCTAACCACCGGGTTCTTTCACTCCAAGGTGAACCAAACCTACACAACGTCGCCTACCCTTTATAAGGTACTAGGCTAAGTACCTAGTTCTTTCACACCAAGGTGAACTACACCATTACAACATCGCCTACCCTTTATTAGGTACTAGGCTAAGCACTTAGTTCCATTGCAATGGAGGAACTACTACCACACTACACCAACGACTAATCCCAAAGGAGATCTACTCCTTTACAACATCATCAAGGACATCAATATCCTTAGATCTAATGCTAGTCTATCTAGTACATCGAAACACACCATATCGAATGTACATCTAAGACACCTTTCGTTAATGCCTTTGACTAGATCTACAAGACACCTTTCACTAATGTCTTGTGTCTTCACTTCGAAGCACCTTTCACTAATGCTTCAAGTCTTGACTTCTAAGCACCTTTCACTAATGCTTCTTGTCTTGACTTCTAAGCACCTACCACAAGTGCTTATCCTATAGACGATAGATACCCTTCACTAATATCTTCGTCTTGACACTTGAGACACCTTTCACTAATGTCTTCAACACTAAACTTCTTTGAAGAAATAAAGGAATCATCAACAAGAGGACTTGATGGCCTTGATGATGAGGAAGCTTGGCAACTCATGGACTTGAGCTTGCTCGACTTCAAAGGTGGTGATCTTGCCTTTAAGAGGAACCTAAAAGATCACACAAAAACAAAACTACAAACATAGATCTCTTGGATCTAAGGTTAGTGAGATTTAACTCGGGGAGAAAGTGTGTTAGAAAGGGTGAGAAATAATGAAGAAATGGCTCACTATTTATAGAGGAAAATCCCTCATTCCCGGATCCCACGGATCCCTACCACAAGGATCCGGCTAGCACAAAGCTAGGGATCCGTGGAACATCCTCTTGCCCATGGGTATTTTGGTTATGGGTCATGGGTCATGGGTTGAACCATGGATCTTTGGCTAGATACAATGTATCTTTGAGTGCAATGCACTTAGTCACTGGGTATGGGTTGATCCATGGGTCTATGTATATTATCCATGTATGATATAAGCATGATGTCATGCAATGGGTTATGGGTCAAGATCCATGGGTTATGGGCTTTGGGTTGTACCCAACTACATTCAATGTATTTGCCCAATGGGTTGTGATACTTAAGTTTCTACCCATTTATAATACCCAATATACTACATACTAGTTATGTGTATATTTTACCCAAATATGTAAACACTAGTTGTTGTACATATGTATTACTAAATCATAAAATCACTTATACTTGTTTTAGTGTTTTATGTGAAAATGTGAATATGTTAGAAACTATTTGTTAGATAGATAGACCTTGATAGATCTTTAAGCACTCGGAGATCGTTAGCGTTGCCTATGTAATCACAAGCAAACTAATAGAAGATCTCTACAACTTAGTATTGTAGCGGAAAATAAATACAAGTTTTAATAACTAAGAACTCTTTTGATCCTCTATGGATCTTTGATTATAGAAACTCTATGTTTCGGATAGAATACAAGACTTGAGAAACTTAAGAAAAGCTTATCTATTACAAATTAATATGGTTTCTTATATAGGCAAGAAACCCTAATGAGCGTTGTCAATTTACGCTTCTACTTCTAAACTAGACTAAGCATGCAACTAGAAAAGCATGCAACTAATCATAATGTTTTGTTAATCATTTTGTTTATTCTGATAAGCTCTACATGTCTGGCGCCAACCTATACATACAGTGACTTTTACTCTAAAGCGAGCTTATCTCTCCTACGTGGTTCCCACTTTCAAAGACAACACTATCGCTTTATCACTTCATTGAAGTATAACCTAAGAACATCAATTCTTCTTGATGAGAATCTCTTGATGAAGCTTCGAGTAATCGATGGTTTGTGCTTGGCAGAATCGAGATTACCTTAATTCAATCCTCCCTAAGCGGAATTTGACTAGGTTAAGTTCCGTTTCCTTGATAGATCGATCATCGTTGTTGAGGATTGTATGACTTCCTTGAGGATTGTGCCATAATGTTGTTTGAGCAATGAGATGAATTAATCAGTAAAGCACCGGTCTTTGGCAACATATGACATCGGTACATCAAAGCGGATAAGTTCAATACTATTCTCATCACTTCCGGTGTGTTAACTCCCGTGAGAGGTGAATCATTGAAATTAATGGATTTGATGTCTCTTTACCAATAGCCATCACTCTTGGAGTAGCCACATGTTTGAGTCCGAAAACTATGGTACATTGATAACCATCGATTTATTGGCAAATCGGCAACCATATAAACGGATTTGTCTTGTCTTTACCGTGGCCGTTTGCTCGGGACTAGTCAATTCTTTGAATTGGTGAATTGAGAACCAAATATGGAGTCGGTGCCTTTACCACATGCCATATTCATGGGGCTAGTCAATTCTTGGATTCCAAAAGGAATTGACCATGGTGAATTGATGACCATACAACCCTCGTGATTAAGCATGGGTGGTTGCAAACCCTATGATTTTGAGCAAACCATTACACTATCAATGATTTGATGTGTCTTTACCAAAGCTGTACCCTTTGGACTAGCCAACTCTTTGACATACACAAGGTACATCGGGTGAGTTAGAGACCATCAAAAATTTTTAATAACAAACAATTTTTTATTTTTTTTATTTATTTTTTTTTTTTTAACTAAGAACAATTTATAAAACTGAAAAAGCTTAATACTAATTTGAAAAGGAAAGTTAAAGACCTAATTTTTATTAAATAAACGCTATCACTATTTTTAAAATGATATTTTTGTGAGATTTCTTTTTATGAAAGCGTTTACTTTTAAAAAAAAATTAGACAAAAATAGACAAATAACATAAGCAAAGCAAACTAAAATGAACAAAACAAGATAGTGCAGAGAGTACCAAGTGTCCTGATATGGATGAAGAAGAGGCCTATTGCAGTTGTTGAAGTTGAGTTTTGATCAATCCCACCAGAGCTAAGGCGAGTGCCTTTCATTTCCCATCGGATCCGGAGGAATTTCCAATTTCTGCTCAACATCTTTTCCATGAGTCTTTTAGGCGAGGGTACTTTCTTCGAGACAACATGCACACAAAGTGATTCCACCCTTAGTTTCAAGGACATGCACCCGAGGGAGAGGATAAAATCTCCAAGATATAAGCTTCCATCGATGTGAGTTTTCCCAAATGGAAGATGCTTTCTTTGTTGGGAATGTGGGAGTTCAACAGAACTTGAAGATCTCTGGTAAAACATCCCGAACCTTGTGGTTCCTTGTTGCGATAATGGGTGGTAACTTGAGTAAACAGAGAAATTATATCCGCCTGCCTATCAAGTGTAGAATTTCCTTTAGAAAGGTGAATTCCATTAAAGTGAGTCCTTCGATGAAGAACATTCATCTCATCATCCTTTAATTTCCACTCTATCACCCCATCCGAGTTTCCATCGGGAAAATCGCAGCAGATCCTTCTATAATGAAGGTGAGTCATCGACTTCAAGATCCAAAGGAGATATTTTAGCCATTCTCTTCGTCCTCCTCCGGTGATAGATATCCTCGAGGGAGCATTTTCATCTTCTGCATTGATAGTAGGACTTGTATCGATAGATGGAGATCGGGTTGAAGCACGGTGCTTTCATCTGTGGGATATCCTTATAGCCTTTTCATTTTGGTTTCTGCGAGATCGGCTTCCTTAGCTTTAGAATCTTCCGGTGTGCCATCGGTATTCTCGAGGAGAGGTAGTTGATGCTTGGTGCATCGGGAGGAATGGAGGATGGTTCGTGATTGACCCTTGGTAGTAGAGGAGGCAACTTGAAGTTGCTTCACGAGGAATATTGGAGAGGATTCCTTGGTTGGAGCATCATCGGTCTTGAGTCTTTGTTCTTTGGAGCGACTTCATTCTCTCAAGTCCTCTTTAAGTTGAGAGATTTTGCTAAAGATAATGATCTTTCCTCCATGATTTGGTTATATTTGCGATCTGGGACATGATCAGAAACGCCTTGACTTGCTTCATTGTTAGGCGAGTTGGGTGTGAGTATTGGTTTTCACCACTCTTCTTATTTCATCTTTAGTAGGAGGTTTGTTTTTGGCCTTCTGAGCTTGGATGGCCCTCTTTTGTGTAATTGCCTCTTGCCTCCTTTGTCTTCCCTGAGCCATCATTCGCTCCACATAATTGTCACTGAGGAAATCTTCACCTAATATACTTTGAGCTAGAGAAGGTTTTGAAATGATTTTCTGGGTGAGGATATCCCACTGTTCAGCAGGCATCTTAACCCTCAGTTCATCTAGTTCTTTTCTTCTCTCAGGAGTCAATGATGAGAATTCCTCTGTTTCAAGTTGTTTAGCCAATGCTACACTTTCCTTTGACATCTCAAACTCTGCCAATCTACTTGCTTGACCCAGTCTTTCTTCCTCAGTTACTAGGTTAGGACCAAGCTCATCTTCAGTGATGACATTTTTTCCTTTATCATCAGGCTGCTTAGCACACTCTTCTTTAGTAAGATCAACTATAGGAATTTCTTCTGGAGTACCTAGATCAACCTGTTGATGTAGATTATCAACTGAGGTGGTCAAGACAACAACATCGGGAAGATCTGTGAAGGTGAAGGGCTTGATGGTTCTTGAGCAGATGAAGATTGTCCAAGGTGCGGAGATGCATCCTCCATTTGTATATCGCCAGATGCGACTTTATCAACCCTGTGTTCCTCGAAGCTTGAAGAAACCTTATGAAGATCGAGATCTCTTTCTTCTTGTATACGAGCAGGTTTCTTCTTCTTTGATGAAGTGGCGACCATCGATGAAGGGTCATTGAGAGACACTTCACCAACATTCTAAAGATCCAAAGGGAGGAACTTCTTGCTCTTCATCGAGGAAACCACAAGTTTCCTTTTGGAAGACCCTTTAGTTAGTGCTCTAAAATCTTAACCCGATTCTTGATTCGCAATTTTACCTCCAAGAGAAGACTTGGTCTCTGCAAGTTCCTTTTTGATTCTTAACCTCTGCGGCATACACATTGACAAGAGCATACAGATGAGAGTGTAATGGGGTCCTCGGCTCCACCACAGATTGCTACGTGGTGAGGGAGCCTCATTGGACCTTTCGAGTAACTGGTCATGCTCAATGTGGGAAGATCTTCATCAAGAGGATCCCTCACAGGACTTGGTGTGGGAGGTCTATTAAGATCTGACTCAACATTAGTATCAAGTGTGGGTGGAGGGCGGGGACGGGGTGGTGGTCGGGAGCAACATGAGTTGCTTCAACAGATGAAGATGGGCCCTCATCAATGTTAACCGGTGGATTACCATCGATCGCCATAGGTGAGATAGGAGGATTATGAGACACATTCTCCTCATCGTGACCTCATTACCACAGGGCAACATGGCGGCTAGCAAGGGATGATGTTCCCCGAAGTGAGTTTTCATGGTTGCAAACAATTTAGCGATCAAGGAACCTATAGGATAAAAAGCTTGGGCTTGGGTAGAGGTGTCTAATATGATTTGTAAAACCTTGGGTACATTAAAATTTTCCTTTGTCTTTTGAATATTTTCAACCATGTTTTCGAAAATATACTTAGAAAAATTGAAAGTTACCCTCGAGAAAGACACACAATACCATATCCTAGTCCGGTAGAGAATGGTCCCATCCTCCGGTCTTGTTGCTCATGCATTGGAGCAGTGTGTGAACCAGGAACCTCCATTTTGGGCAGAGTTCCTTCTTTAGCCACATATCTGATCTTGTTCCTCGATACCCAATAGCCCTAAGTCCATTCAGCACATCTTCCTGATTAGAGTAAAATACTCCATCAGCATCTTCCAAGTGAAGCTTCCTCCTAATTCGGTCCTCTGTAACAATGTACTCTGTTTCATCAATCACAGCCCTAATCTCTGTCTCGTTCCTCTTCTCAGCAGTTGCCCAAAATTGAGTAATCAGCGATTCATATATCTCATTTGGAGAATGAGTTAGAGCATAACGAATCTTGGACCTTTTCAGGAATTCCACCATTGGTTCGTACAATTCATATCCCTTGCCATTTCCCAGAAATGCGACTTTGTTGTGATCATATTTAAATTCAAGAGCCATGAGGAATATGAGTGTTTAGAGTTAAGAATCTTGAAATGGTGAGTGTTTGTGATAGTGAACTGAGAGGGAATTTGTTTGTTCTGAAGCGAGTGATGGTGGATGAAGTGTTTTTGCCCAAATTATGGTCAAAGAAAAATGGACCGTTTGGTTGACCATTCTTGGCGTGTATGACATCTTTGACCCAACCCAAAATAACACTTTGCGAAACATATGATCAATCTCTGAAGTTATGGCATCGAGAATGCATCAAAGATAAGAATATCTTGGTAAGTTTCTAGAATTCTTGTGCCACCTACTTGCATTAAACTCGTTGAACCTTGAATCCGTCTATAAAATGATCCCAATGTAACTCATCTTTCACCAAGATCCCCAAATATTTACCACAAACCCTAGAAGCCAAATAACCCCAATTAACCCAATTGCACTATGACTTCCAAACACGAGATCATAGATCTCACTTCCTCGACTTCCTCATCCTCGTCATCATCATCAGTGGTGAATCAAACCCATGGTACCATTACTTTCCTCAACCCTATCCAAGACCAAATAAATCGCCCTTTCTTTCTTCTTCTTGAAGATGACGATTAGTAGTGACTCCAAGTGAATCTGCGATGATTACGATGACTCCTATAAGGAGGAACTTCTTACTCCCAACCTCCAAAGACCTCGGTCTCAACAAAGACCTCGTGCAGAATCCGCCACTCCCAAAGATAGAGGTGGTTCTTGGTCTCATGCGCCATCTTTTGGTGCATCAACACCCATCGTATAGAAGAAGGGCTTGAGGAGGGTGGATCGATTGCATTTTGGTTGAAATGAATAGATGAAGCACAAAGGACACGATATTTCTCTTCGTCATCCCACGTGGTCATCGTCATCATCAATCGTTTTCATCAATCCATCCTCCATTTTGGTCCTTAGCATCTTCGTCGTCTTTGGTCATGCATATCCACCCACCGGTTAGACCGAATGGGTGGTTATGCAAGACCTACGAAAGCAAAGCCAACATCAAAGGCATATCCGACATTCCATTAGATTTCGGAATGAAAGATATACACTAGATTAGGCTTAGCTTAAGTGTATGACTAAATATCTTGAGGATGCAAAATAGAAGTTGACTTTATGTGGTAGAAGTCAGAAGCATTTCTTGAATGAATGAATGAACAATTTGACTTCAATTTCTTTTCTTTCGGTATTATCTTGATGAGAATCAAATTGTATGCTTCAAGATTTGTTATCGGAAGAAACAAGCAACACTTTCTCGACTATCGACCATGTACTAATGAGCCACTCTTGATGAATTTGATCTTGGGATGTATAAGCGCAATCCAGATAAGGAATAGACAAAATGCGATGCATAAGCGCAAAACAAACACTAAACATACACGACAACAAAAACAAACAAACTAGAGAAATATTAGAAGTTAGTGTTAGAGTACAAACTAAAAATATAGAAACAAACCAAAAAATCTGCATAGTAAATATAAAACAAACAAAAATCTGCAGAGTTTGCACAAATCCTCCCCTGAGGCATATGCCTCCCCTGAGGCCTATGCCTCCCCTTAAACTATGCAGTCAAGGGTTTAGCATTCCAATATTGACCACGAGGTGTTGAAACCTTGGTCCATCAAAAGCCTTTGTTAATAGGTGCCACATTATCATCGGTATGGATTTTAGCCACTTTTATCAAATGTTTTCATAAGCATCTCTTATAAAGTGGTGCACGATTTCAATGTGTTTCGTTCGATCGTGAAAAACCGGATTTTGACTATGCAGATGGTACTTTGATTATCTATATGAATTGTAGTGTTCATAAAGTTGTACCCATAGTCCAAGAATTGGTTACGAATCCAAAGGACTTGTCCACGACAATTTGCGACAACGAACTACGCTTGATGGTTGAGGTGGCCACAATGGTTTGTTTCTTGCATTGCCAAGAAATCAACCTTTGCCTAGAAATTGGCGACCTCGGTTGTGGATCTTCTATCGATTTGCACCGGCATAATCACCGTCACTATATGCTTCTAACTTGAAAGGAGATTCTTTTGGGTACCAAAGGCCTAAAGAGGTTGGCCTTTGAGGTACTTAAAGATCTTCTTTCTGAGATTGAGATGGGAAGCAAGTGGGTGACTTGATGTCGAGAACACACACTCACAACAAACGTAATATCGGGCCTTGAAGTCGTCGGATACATCAATGAACCAATCATGGACTGTCTGGATGCACATTTACTGGTAGATCTGGTTCATTATTTGCTTTAGTCTTTGGAGCTTCATAAGGTGTGGTGGCGGATCCTAACACCTTCCATACCAAACTTCTTGAATGTCCTCACATATTTATCTTGGTGATAAAGATACCATCTTGTTTCTTTGAACTTGGAGACCCAAAAGAAAGTAAGTTCGCCCATAGCACTCATTTGAAATTCACCCTTCATAAGTTCCTCGAATTCCTCGCACCAAGCTTCGTTTGTGGAACCAAATATAATGTCGCCCACATACACTTGCACCGAATGATGTCGGAGTAATTCTTCTTGAGGAACAAAGTTTTATCAATAGCACCTCTCCGATAGCCATGCTTGGTGAGGAATGATGAAAGCCGAGCATACCAAGCTCTTGGAGCTTGATGTAAGCCATAGAGGGCTTTAACAACTTTGTAAACATGATTTGGGTGATCTGGGTCTTCAAAGCCCTTGGGTTGAGAGACATAAACTTCTTCTTCAATCTCACCATAGAGAAAAGCACCTTTGACATCCATTTGATACACCATGAAGCCCATATAAGAAGCATAAGCCAAGAAAATGCGAATTGCTTCAACTCTGGCAACAGGGGCAAACACTTCATCATAATCAATTCCTTCCTCTGTCTCAAGCCTTGTGCTACTAACCTTGCTTTGTTTTTGATCACAACACCCTAGCATCTCTCTTATTCTTCAAAACCCATTTTGTCCCAATGGCATATTTGCCATCGGTAGTGGTACCAAAATCCAAACACGCTGGTTGTGAAATTGTTGCATCTCTTCTTGCATTGCTTCCGACCATCTTGAATCATTAAGAGCTTGAGATACACTAGTTGGTTCCACTTGAGAGAAAACAAGCAAGCAGACAATGTTTGAAGTACGTGTGATTGTCTCTTTGTTGGTTGGAGACATAAGAGAGAAAAGCAATCTGTCAAATTGAGGACTTGTGATAGCCCTTCGAGTTCTTACAGTGCCGAAGATCACCTATGATGTTGGATTGAGGATGAGCAATATTGATCCTCACGAGTAGCGATGGGGTTGACTTCAATGGATGAATCAAGATTAGTGATGGTTGGTTCAAATTGACATCATAAGAGGGTGAGGTGAAGATGCCGACTTTGGGTTGATGATTTCCAAGATCGAAGGTTTTGGAAAGCGTGTATAGGGTTCACCAAAGTGCGAAGATACTTGAGAAGGAAGCAAGATAGCCTTGATTTGGGGATGGAAGGTGTGACAGAGTCAACTTCAGCAGACACGTTGTTCTGCTGACTCCTTCATTAGCTACCCTTCTTCGGTTTCTCGCTTCAAGCTTGGCGACAAATTCTTGAGTCGAAGCCTAGCAAGGTCCTCGACATAATGAGAGTCATCTTCATCACTCGAATCGCCAGTATCCTTGGAGGTGGTACCGCAATATTGTTAGGGAGAAAGAAGGCACAAGTATGGGTTGCTCATCATCTTCAAACTCATTTTGAGTCCTCATCAAATGGACTGCATGGTTAGTTGGAGATTCTTGAGAACCCGCATTTTGATTAGCCAAGTGTCTAGTGTAACCCAAGGAATCAGTTAAGTAGTCAAGGTCAAAAGACCAAGTATGACCACGCCCTTGAACATTATGCTTATCTTCCAAAATCTTAGGTTCAATGTCTCTTCTATCTTCTTGGCTTGCAAATTGTACACCACTGTAGGCCTTACTATGAGTGAATAACCCACAATATAACCATCATCGCCTTCTCATCAAACTTTCCCAACGGATCACCGGTGTTCGAATGGTCACTTGACAACCAAAAGGTTTTAGGTAGTGAATGCGGGAACCTTTCAAAGAGAAGTTCATATGGGGTTTTAAGTTGTGGTGCAGTAATGGACACCCTGTTGAGCACATAGCAGTGAGCGGTAACATGACTTGATCCGAACATGGTGGGCGGTTTAGAGTGCAAGCATGGATCTAGACCTCTATTAAGGTCCTATTCTTTCTTTCAGCCACCCCATTTTGTTGTGGGGTTCTTGGATTACTATAGTCCCTTTTTATGCCTTTTGACCCACGAGTTCTATAAGGATAGCATTTTGAACTCGTCCCATTATCACACCTAATACCCTTAACCTTTTTGTTCAACTCGATTTTCAACAAGAGTGATGAATTGATCGACTTGAGATGTTTCATCTTTGGTTACGAGAAAGAAAACCCAACAAAATCTGCTATAACCATCGGTGATTACCAAGCGAAGAACTTATGATCAATGCTTCGACTTGAGTTGGACCAAGCAGATCCATGTGAAGCAAGCGAAGAGGTTCGAGAATGATGCTCATAGCATTGATAGCTTTGTAAGAAGCTACGTGTTGTTTTCCTTTGTTGCAAGCGACACAATTGTGATCATTTGTGAAAACTTTGGTGGGAAGTCCTTCAACAAGACCCATTTTAGAGTTTGTTAATGGTCTTGAAATTCACATCGCCATTCTTCTATGCCATTTAGTGGACTCATCAAGAGATGCTTTAGCCACCAAGCAAGTAAGGTCACCACCGGTTGAACTTCATTAAGGTTGAATGTGTATAAGTTGTGAGTTCGAGGAACCTTCAACAGAATTGAAGTTTCTTACGGGAGTTTGAAGTCTTTAGACAAAGACAAGACATTCATCTTGATGAAGAGAACTTTGTTCTTAGTGTCACAGATTTGTGAAGCAGAGAACAAGTTGAAATCTTGAAGTTCTTAACAAAGTACACATTTTCAAAATCCGGATGAGGTGTTTTATGGTGCCTTTCCCGTGATACTCTCATCACTTCCTCCAAAAGTTACATTGCCTCCTCCTTCTATAGGGACAAAATTGTGCATCATATCCTGTTTCCGGACATGCTTCGGAACAACCACTATCAACAATACCAATATTCTTATGCTTAAGGGATGATCCTACATACAACAACAAAATATATACAAGCAGTTAGTATTCAGGTGGAGGTTCAAGTCATTATCGACTTGAACACGCCTATGGATCACGGGTTTAGGGCATGAAGATTCGGAGGATCCACCATTGCTCTTGGTCCTCCATTGATAATTTGGTCCTTGTTGGTCCAAGAACAACTCGCCGAGGGCTTTACAAGAAGGTGCCCCATATCCCATCCCAAAGATACATAGAGTCAACATATGTGGGCCAATAACCATGTTTAAAGAATGAGCTAGTGGGTTGAACATATGGTGCTGTTGGCGAACCTCTCCAATGAGAGTCGGTCTTTCTCGCTGAGGGACATAAGGTGGGATATTAGCAACATTGGTCCGATTAGGTTTGTGTTTCTTGAGAGTAGCACATGCACCCAATCTTTGTTCATAAAAATCACAATCCTTTATCAAATGAAATTTCTTGCCACATACAAAACATGTCTTCTTCTTAGAAGTTTTATTCAAATAGGAAGATGTTGGATTACATGCGTAAGTACTTAAAACAGATACATTCAAGGAATTGTTTTAACAGATCGATTATTCAAACATTTAAAGATAAGTCTTCGAGGAGAAATTATCTTGGAAGTTGTTTCTCGCCAGCCTTCCTAGAGGGCTCACAAGTAGAGGGGTGCGAGGCTTGGGTGTTGGTTTAGGCTTGGGAGGTCGGACTTCTCATTTGAATCACGACTTTCATAGGAAGTAGACCTTGATCCGATGAATTGTCACCGTCGAGCAAGAGACAAAATCATTAGATGAGGTATCGAGGTCAGTAAGTCTTTGACTTTTGCCATATAAGTGATGTGATCCATCAAAGTCAACAGTGATGGATAGGTGCATGAGCATGAACTCACCTCTAATGGGACCGGGGACAAGATGCATTATACCTTCTTTAACATAATTAGCTAACCTGGCGATGTAGGTTTACGCCCATCATACTTAGCTTCGGACCTACATATTTTTGAAAACCTAAACCTATAGGACATGTCCGAGATTGACTAGTATAGATGATTCTATTTAAGCTTTTACCGACATTTGCCATTCATTGTTCCTATCAATTTCCTCACTAGTTTTGCCTTAAGTTCTAGGTTCTCGATACGACTTCATCCTTTGCTTTCTCAGACAGCTTTAAGTAATTATTTGCACCTTCTAGATCAAACCGTAACACTTTTATCTTTTCTTCATAAGCTATTTGATTCTTCGAAACCATACTTTTGTCTTTCTACGAGTTTTTAATGCAAGTTTATGAGCTTCATTATCAATATAACATGCATCAAACTTAGGTTTCATAGCATCAAATTCTTCCTTAAGTTCATTGTATCTAAGACTACGACCAAATATACAATTGTGTACCGAGATAGTCCCATTAAAGCAAACCGATCATGCCTTTCATCCAAGTGCACCTTGCAAGCGATCCAACCTTGTCAATATCATGAGCTTCCTCATTAACGAGGTTCATGTGCGATCCGGTTGACTGTTCATCCATGGTGAGAGCTGGAAGCTCGAGCTCGCTTTTCTCGCCGATAGGAAAGATATTTGGCTCCATCTCCATTCTTTTCGTCCTTGCATTCTCTGAGAAATGCCCCATCGATGACAAGAGTAGCACGACTTTCCCCTATCAAAGCGGTGGTTCCTTTCCTTTGAAAACAAACTTCCTTCCACCTTCTCTTCAAACCTTTTGATGTCCACTAACAAACAAAGCCACTGCATTTTTAGCTTCATTTCCTCCATTTCAAGAGGGTCCACTTGATCAAAGTCTTCATATGCAAGATATCTTGAGTATCATAGTCAAGAACAAACGAATGAAGAACATCCTCCATCACACTACTAGACCTAGCTTGAGAACTTGGTGGAGTGGGACGAGGGTTATGTGGTGAAGGAGGAGTTGAAGATGATGATGGAAAGTAGTTGGAACTAGGAGATGATGGAAAATAGTTGGAGCTAGGAGCTTGTACCATCATGTTGGAATGAGATGTCCCAACAAAGTCGCATGGTTAGAAGAAGATGTACGGTAGGAGTCCCGACATCTGGTTCAAGAGTTACGAGTCATTGTATAGCTCATCAAAAGTGAGCATGTCCAACCCTCCTTTAGCCTTGAGTGCAATACTAACATGCAACCATGATGGTGGCAATGACCGCAAGAACTTTGAGTTGCAATCTTCATTGTCCGGTTTAGCATTCAAATTTGGTTCGGTGACTCAAGATCCTATGGAACTGTCGTATCCCTTGTGGATACCTTCTTCTTCCGATATGTTGAAGTCACGAAATTGTTGTCTTAGCATGGACTTCCTCATTCTCTTTGATTCTTCATTTCCACCGAACACGGCTTTGAGAGCCATCCATATATCTTTAGCATCATCCATGTGGTGAAAATCACATAGATGATCTTCGTGTATGGCTTGAAGCGAATAGTTTTACTTTATGCTCTCTGCATGGCCAAGACTTCTTCAAAGATTTTGGTGGAGCCATGATAAACTTCCATCTCATCGGGAATCATCTTCTTTAGACTATTTCCTTTCTTCACTACTTCCCATGATTCCAATCAATATTTGAAATCAGGTTTTCCATCTTCATAGTCCAAAGTTCATATTCTTCCTCTTTAAATAAGGAAATTTACCATTCTTTGTTTGTGAGACCGAGTTGTTGCATGGAAGTGGTGTTGGTGTTGTTTGTGTTGGTGACTTCATTTTCATTATCGGATCCAGGCATGGTGAATGAATGTTTGATTGTATGGGGGTGAGAATGGTTCTTAGTATCGTAGAGACTTTCCCGAGGCTCTGATACCACTTGTTAGATAGATAGACCTTGATAGATCTTTAAGCACTCGGAGATCGTTAGCGTTGCCTATGTAATCACAAGCAAACTAATAGAAGATCTCTACAACTTAGTATTGTAGCGGAAAATAAATACAAGTTATAATAACTAAGAACTCTTTTGATCCTCTATGGATCTTTGATTATAGAAACTCTATGTTTCGGATAGAATACAAGACTTGAGAAACTTAAGAAAAGCTTATCTATTACAAATTAATATGGTTTCTTATATAGGCAAGAAACCCTAATGAGCGTTGACAATTTACGCTTCTACTTCTAAACTAGACTAAGCATGCAACTAGACAAGCATGCAACTAATCATAATGTTTTGTTAATCATTTTGTTTATTACGATAAGCTCTACATGTCTGGCGCCAACCTATACATACGGTACCGGCTTTTACTCTAAACCGAGCTTATCTCTCCCACGTGGTTCCCACTTTCGCAAAGAACACACCGTATCGCTTTATCACTTCATCAAGTATAACTTCAACATCAATTCTTCTTCTGAGAATCTCTTCGATCAAGCTTGGTGAGAATCGATGGTTTGTGCTTGGCGAATCGAGATTACCTTAATTCCCAACACTATTAGTTCAAACCATTTACGTATTTTATTTGTTTCGTTAACATGATTTTACGTTTGTTATGTACAAAACATTAGAAGATCGTAAAATATAAATAAACGTTTTTACGGCTTATATGTATTAACACAAATGAGTCTTTTAGATATTTGGGTTCGGTGATACACAAATCAAGGAGGATAGATGATGACGTAACCCACTTTATTAGAGCACGATGAGTGAAATAGAGGGAGGCGTCAAGAGTACTATGTGATAAGAAAGTCCCCTTAAAGCTAAAGAGAAATTTTTTATAAGGTGGGAATTAGACCAGCTATGTTGTACGGATCGAAGTGTTAGCCTGTCACGAAAGCTCAAACTAACATGGTGGAAGTGGCAGAACTAAGAATGCTAAGGTGGATCTGTGGTAAAACCATGTTTGACATAATTCTGAACGGATTTTTCATAGCAGAACTTGAAGTCGAAACTATAAACTCGAAGATGAGAGAATGAAGGTTGATGTGCTTCAGTCATGTCAGAAGGAGACCATAATCAGAACCAATAAGGAGAGCCGAAGCGTTGATAATAGACAATTTTAGGATGAGTGGTAGACCTAAACTTAGGTGCGAGGATAAACTTAAGCAAGACATAAAGGAGCTTCTTTTGTCCGATGACATGACCTCATATAGGAATGTGTGGAGAGATAAGATTAGAATATGAGTGTAGTTGAGGTTATGTAGTATGAGGTAGTCTTTGCGTCTAGGTCTTTTTAGGCATCTCTTAATTGCCTTACCTCTTTGTGTTTTAGGTTTCGTGATCCCATAGCTAGTCCCCTTTAAGTTTTTAGGAGTCTTGTGGTCTTTCATCTTCCTTTCACTTTGCTTAGCTTTAAGCCCCATTGCGTTGCCCTGCTTTGTTTTTGTGCTGCTCTCTTAGGCCTTGGTTTTTCCTTTTTTTTTCCTTTGGCCCCCTTTTTCTTTGCCTGCATTTTCCTTGGTGCTTTTAACCTCTTGCTTTTATGCGCTTTTGCTCGTGTGTTGGTTGGTTTTTTCTCGTGTCCCCTTATCTCTTTAGCACTTTTCCTTTTCTTTTTATGTTTCTACTACGGTGTTTGCTTATATATGTTTATGTCCTTTTTCTCTTATGTTCCTTTTTTGATGGTATCCTGCCTTTCTGCTTTGTATGCTTGTTTACTTGTTTTTAGCCCTTTGTCTTTTGATTGCTTATACTTGTTTACTCTCTTTCATCATGCACTTATTTATGTTCACTTTACCCGCACACTTGCACTTGCCGGAGCTCTTCCTGAAAGCAGTCTCTCTACTCTTGGGTTTATCCTCGGGGTAGGGGTAGGATCTGTTACATTCAACCTCCCCTATCCCCACTCTAGCGGTATTCGGTATGTTGGTGGTGGTGGTGGTGGTGGTGTTATTTATGTTTTTTACTCTTTTAGAGCCTCAGGTGTCATGGCTCAAGCCTTTTTGCCACCTCAGCATTTTGTTTTTCACATTCACACCAAAATACCCCCATACTCATGGCTCAAGCCAATCCAGTTTTTGGGACATACCATTTTATTTTATTTTCCATTTTTCCAAACAAATTAATTTTTCATTCATGAAAATAAAAATACAAATTACAATATGAAAATTTAAAAACATACGAAAATTAAAAAAAAAATACAAAAATATAAAATAAAAACACTATGAAAATATAAAAATACATAAAATTATCAATAAACTAATTTTTTTGTTGATGTCATTGCCAAAGATGCTCCATAAGATCTCATTGAAGACTTTTGTGTGTACTTTTATCATGTAATTTTTTAGCTTTTCTCTGTTGTACTTCGCATCTCTCGATCCAAGTATATTGTATATTTGGTTGCGGACTAATATATAACTCGTTGAATTCACTTATCGCAAACTTTTGATATTTCAAAAATCATGTTATGCATAATGATGCACGCATACATGACTCTTCGTAATTTGTTGATAGTCCAAGCATGCGACAGTTGTTGTATAATTCCCCAACGTCCTTGGATGACACCAAAAGCTCATTCAATATCCTTTCGTGCACCTTCTTGACACCTTTTAAAGTGTCCATGTGTAAAACCTGAAAATCTAAAACATGAATAAAGACTAAAATACCCTTGAAATCGAAATTTATAAAATACGTAAAATACGTTTATAATCATTTAACAAAGTTAAAAGTTAACTTATGAATAATTAAAACTTAACTAATATGTGTACGTGATCGACATGGTACGACGAATATTTAAACGTCTCGCTAAAGTGTTGGGCCGATTAGTTGGACCTTGTTTTCGTTATTTGGGAAACCACTTGGGCTCGTTTCTTCTGCCAGCCGAGAGCCAAGAGAGCCCAAGGTGGGCGTTTGTTTTGTTTCGGTTGGACCCAAGAGGCCGAAGCCCATACACACCACTCAAAGCCCTAACCAAAAATGTTACTAGCTATATATACAAACACGTTAACATAATTTGGAACCCTAGTTTTGTTGCCTCTCTCTTTTCTTTTTGTTCCATTCGGCCGAGTAACAAACACCCTTGGTGTCGCGAGTTTTGTTCAACGAGCTAAGGTATAACATGTTTTCTCGTCTTATTTCGTTACACCTTACGTTAATATATATTGTATCATGTTATTTTGGTCGAGTTGTGTTTTTCTTTTGTGGCCGAACCGTATGAAACAAGAACAAACCATAATGAATTGAACTTTGTTAAGAGAACATGTATGTAATACGTATTATTGAATCGGATCATAGATATATGTTGAGCATAAGAACCGAACCACATATATATAACCGAACCACTTGTAATTAATTCGGCCAAGGTATAAACATGTAAACTTGAATATGTAAAGTACGTAGAGAGCTAGGGTTTGCGTAAAACCTATTAGCCGAACCCTATACATATAAACCGAACCATATAAGAGTTTTGAACGTGTGTTTAATAAGTAAAGGTCATGTAAACCTAAACCCTAGATTGAGATGTGAACCGAACCATGCATGCCGAACCCTAATTGGTTTGTAAAACGTGTATCATGAGTGTGTTTTATAAGTCAAGTGAGCTTGTCGATATGTAAACGTAGTACGTGGTCATATCTAGTCGAAGCTATTGTGCATGTGTGTGTCGATGTGTCTAATCCGGATAATAAGTAACTTTGGTTGTCACAAGAAATCATAAACGTGCATGGGTATAAAGTGGACGATAATGTGTGTATAAGTAACGATGGTTAAGACATGAATGTGTTGAGTAAATAAACAAGAGTAATGAGTCATTAAATGACGTAACATATAAAGTAAATGCACATTAATATGATATTAAAAGAATGAGAAAACCCTAGAACATAAATGAGAGTCGATTAGGGTTTGAAGCTGAGTATATTAATTCGTTATTTCATGTGTGAGTTATGACGTTTAAACTATTTTCACATTTAACCCTAAACTTTAATAAATGACATAATGAACCTTAATCTACGATATTGGTTATAAAACACTTAAGTCTCATTTAATTATAAAACTCTAAAGTATTAAGATCACTGAATACACTAAGTATAAACACCAAATATTAAAAGATCATTTCGACAATTATGGAATCATAAATAACATTTACGACCGTTAATGTGTATAGGTTCTGTGAAGAAGGAGTAATCCTTTGCTTTCCGTATTTACGCTTTGTGGTCATTTGCTTTGGAATAAGGCAGATATTCGACCTTTTCAAGAAGGTTCCTTATAATGTTTTCTTACGTTAGCTTTTATATTAGGGTTTCCTAAGCCTTTGCTATGAACCCCATTCCGTTTGTTTGAGTTTGTTGCTTATTTGAACTCGATTTCGAATTATAAAACATCCGATTTTAAACTATATGATATGAAAACTTTGATTTTGAAAATATGATTAATCTTCCGATAAAGTATGATCGTGTCGGTTTGACATTCGATTTGACCTAAGATAGTTTGACACCCGAGCCAAATATTAACTAGTCATGGGGTTCCATGTCCGTGTCAAGAATGCACTTCGACATGACTCTAGGCGATGAGAGTGATGTTTCGCCACGTCCCTTATCGTTATCGTTATGAGCTCAAGTTATATTATATGACCAATATCATGCATTGGGCGTATGGATGCATCCTAGATCTGTTATTTGTTATTTGTTATATGTTATATGTTATCTGATGATTGATGTTGCGTGCATGCACGTCCTTCATAACTCTGGTAGGTCTCCCCTACAAATGTTGCCTTGTGTGAGTATGAATATGAATATGATTTTAATTTGATATTTGTTTCTGGGCTCGAGGTAGTTAACTATAAAACTTATTCGATAATTCTGATTTATAATTTGAAATGATTATGATTTTACTATCTTTCGTTCACTATATTCCGTATTTGATTTCGTTTCAGATTCGCTTTGCTTGTATATCTGCTCACCGAGCTTTTGAAGCTCACCGCATTCTTTTCTTCCGGCGGTATCTAAGCATTGAGCCGGGTTTTGCTTTGGGATGAGTGCTGAGTGGACTTACCTTAGAGATATTTAGCTTTGATCTTATGATGCCATTTAAGACTTACTATTTCAGATATTTTATTTGGATTTTATTTTTCGCTGGGACCTATGTATTGAAGTCATGTTGACTTGAATTATTTCAGTATTTATGCTAAGACTTCTTTTGGATGTTTATGTTTGCTTTGATATGACACAATTATTTGTGATTCCTTTACCCTTGTCGGGTCGGGGCGTTACACCATGTTTCTCGTCTCGTGCCACCTTATATGATTTGACAAAAGTTGCCCACTGTGGGTAAATCTCGTCTGCTATGTGATACCCTTTTTCATACGTAACTCCATTTACTTGAAACGGAGCAACCATAGCTTTGTCATCAAGAAGGTCGTCGATTAATGAAGAATTATTTAAAATGTTAAGATAGTTATTCGCACCCGCTACCCTAAAAAAGGCATGCCAAATCCACAAATGTAAGAGGCAACAGTTTCAAATATTATAGTTGGATATTTTTGTTAATACAAATAAGCCGTAAAAACGTTTATTTATATTTTACGATCTTCTAATATTTTTTCGATAACAAACGTTAAATCATTTTAACGAAACAAATAAAATACGTTAATGGTTTGAGCCAATAGTTTACTAACACACTTATGATTTCATATAAAACACTAAACAAGTAATATTGCTTACAACTTATTGAAATGCATATGTATAACAACCAGTGTTTACATATATGGACATGCACCTACACATACTTAGTATATATTGTAATGGGTAATGTAATGGGTAAAAGTATAAATATTTGACCCATTGACTAGACACATTGAATGTAGTTGGGTAAAACCCATGGAGCATGATCCATAACCCATGACCCATTGCATGCATCATGCATGAAGTCATAATGGGTATTATCCATAACCCAAGGAGCTAACCCATGACCCATTGACTAGATGCATTGCATCTTCTAGATACATTGTATCTATTTGGATACCCATGGTCCAAAGTCTATGACCCATGACCCATGATCCATGACCCATAACCCATTTAGGGGGAGCATCCTACGGATCCCCAGGAATACACTGGACGGATCCCTCAAGCAAGGGATCCGTGGGACACTAGTGGATTTTTGTCTATTAATAGTGAGCCATTTCTTCATTGTAAGTTGTCACTTTTACACATACTTTCTCCTAGTATTGTAAACTCTCTAACCTCATATCCAAAGGATCTTTCTATGTAGTTTGTGTTTGTTTTTGTGTGATTTTCTAGGTTCCTCTAAAAGGTGAGATCACCACCTCTTGAAGTCGAGCAAGATCAAGTCCATGAGTTGCCAAGCTTCGTCATCATCAAGACTACTGAAGTTCTCTTGTTGATAGTTCTTTCCTCCTCTCTAGAAATGTTGTGTTGAAGGAATTAGTGAAGGATGTCAAAAGGGTCAAGTCGAAGGCATTAGTGAAAGACGCCGAAGGTCCGTGTCTAAGGCATTAGGGAAAGATGCCGAAGGTCTGTGTCTAAGGCATTAGTGAAGGGTGCCAAATGTCCATGATGAAGGCATTAATGAAAGGTGTCAAAAGATCATGTCAAGGGCATTAGTGAAAGATGCCAAGGGTGTACAATCGATATGGTGCATCGATGTGCAAATATAGATAGGTTGTGTCCAAGGATATTGATATCCTTGATGATGTTGTAATAAGGAGTGGGTCTCCTTTGGGATATGTGTTGTGTAGTGTTGGGTAGTAGTTCCTCCATTGTAATGGAACTCGGTATCTAGCCTTGTACTGGATAAAGTGTAGGCGACGTTGTGATAAGTTTGGTTCTACCTCGTTGAAGAACCCAGTGTCTAGCCTTGTACCGGATAAAGAGTAGGCGACGTTGTGAAGGCTTCTCCGCTACAAAGAGCTTGTGTTGTGTAGTGATAACGAACTCTCGAGTAGGTGACTCAGGGAGTGGAGTAGGGAAAGGAAGGTGTCCTTGTAGCCGAACCACTATAAATACTCGTGTCGTGGTTTTGTACTTCTAACTCTTTATCTTTGCAATGTTTATTTATATGCTTATAATCAACATCCAACACACACATTCAATAGATTGACATAAGTCGATCTAAATATTTTAAAATGAAGTTTTAATCAGTAAAACTATTCAACCCCCCCCCCTTCTAGTTTTCCACAATTGGTATCAGAGCTTCGTTACCAAGTTTCTTTAGAGTATATTGTACTTTTAAAAACTTGATACGATCCGTGTATGATTGAAAACTACAAAGAAGGAAATATCTTAAAAACAAAAGGTCACGTTTTAAAATCATCATATTTTATAATGTTGGATAATGATAAATCTTTCTAATATTTTCCTTGTTGAAAATTCTCCATACTATGATTTGGGCATCCTAAGAAGATCATAAAGAATTTCGCTTCAATATTTCTTTTTCTTAAAAAGAATATATATAGCAAAGGTATGTTCTTTAATAAATTACTTACAAATAAATTATTATTGTATATTTTCTAGATTAATTAATAATATTATTTCATATAAACATGTTAAGATTAGTAGACTTATTACGTTTACTTAAAAATCACTAAAGTCGTTATCTATATTGAACTCATCATCAAGAATAGTATTTTTCGTTGATCTCTATAGACAAAACTACAAACTAGTGATAATGATATCTTAGCTATTCGAGAGCCTTGGTCATCACTCCTCACATAAGGTTATTGACATTGTCAATAAGTATCCATGTGAAACTTCTCATATCATGATAAAATAGTATTTTAACATAATCCTTAAACTTCCCAAGAATTATGATTTATTCATAAAAATGGAACCTCGTCAAATAGGACTAGTAAAACACGTCAAAACCTCAAACCATAAGTTATAGAGCATAAACATCAACTCTAGCCAAGAATTAGAACTCCCAAATCAAAATTATCAAAGATCACTTAAACTGTTAACTGCTGATATACCGGATCCCTAAGTTTGCACTAGCCGGATCCCTCATTCAAGGGATCCGTGGGAACCGGCATATCAGAAGACAGTTTAAGTAAAAGATGATCACTGTGGACTTTTTATTCTTCACTTTACTCTCTCAAACTCACGAACATAAAACTCAATTTACTGTTCACATGAGTTAATTTATCATCTCTTCAAAGGAAACAATCACTTGTGTAAGTATAATCTTCACTACATTGTTATTTCTATTCTTCAATTCCTAGGAGTACAATTTTCATCTTTAGGAATTGAGCTCAAATGGGTTTATCACAATTTGGTATCACATTGTTTTCTAAGATAAACTAAATCAAAGAATCAACATTGTTAATACAAATTAAACTCGTTTTTTGAATTCAATGAAGATGTATTGAGCAAAATTGTGATGAATCCTATTAGGATACTATTCACACAATTAACACCACATTGTGGTTTTGATGTTTAGGACCAATCATACCTAGCAATAGACAACAAGATTACCAAGACACGACACATTATATTCCCATGTATCATCGAAAGGATGGCTTAAACCCGGATGACTGAAAAATCTTCAAAATGTTGGAAAAGAGATTCTTCCACGAAGGACGAGTAGCTGAACCCTCATTCATCAACAACACCGAAAATTTACAAGTCTTTACGGGAATCAACTTCCATTGCCTCTTGAGCCTCAATGAACAAATTTGTCCGGTGTTTGTCCTAGAGTTTTACAAAAGCATGAGGATCATTCAAAATGAAGATGGAACCATTTCGAAAGCTTTTATCATCAATGAGCACGAGTTCACCTTCACTCTTGAAGAGTTTGCTAGGATAATTGGTATCCATTGTCAAGGAGTATGCATGTACTCAAATGAATGGTCATTGGCCGAGATTCATGACATGGTGGATCATCACGAGGTATACTTCACGCCCATCCCGGAAGCGACTACGGTAAGAGATACCGTCTTCATGGAAAGATCCTCTCCGTCAAGAGTCACTAGGAAGTCCAAGGTCATCTATAGAGATCATTTTCAAATGGAGCTTTCAGAAATGTTCCCATTATACAATAAATGGGAACTAGTGCTAAGGGAGAGTGTCCTTTGTTTGGGAGGAAATAAGGATCATCTCAACGCTTGCCTAAGCTTCATGATCTATTGCCTTGTAACCGAGGACTCATTTCAACCTCTCCTATTACATGGTGAAACGAATGGCAAGTGTGAAAAGGACGGACAAGATGGTACTCCCCTATGCCATGCTCCTGACTCGCCTAGCACTTCGTCTTTGCTCGAGACCCATCTCCTTACTCCAATGACCACACCTTTTGCAATAAGGTTATGGTGCCCTTGTCCAATGGGAAGACTACAAGGATTATGGTCGATGGCAAGAGACCTCACCCACCAACGAACTCATCGGATGAAAGAGAATGAGAAGGTAGCAACCCCATTGGCAACGTGCAACTCGACCCCCTAACATACATTGACCAACTGCCAGAAGTCCCGAGCCCTTCACAAGAATTCCAACAAACAAAGGGCATGTTTAAGTGTTTTGCTAACTTCTTTATGAAGAAGAAGAAGAAGTAGGGGTGGAGGAGTAAAGAGTGAAGACTAGAGGCGATGGAGAAGTAGGGGTGGAGGAGTAAAGAGTGAAGACTAGAGGCGATGGAGAAGGAGTTTGAGGAAGGTAAGGTCATGGACCTTAATTTGTGAACATTGGTTTGTAAAACAACTTAAACAATATTTTTGTAGTTTAGGACGTAGCTCTAAGTAGATGGTATGACATAAAACATTCTAACCTAGGAACCCAAAAAATGAGAATTTTATGACGGCTTGATCCCAATTAAGAAGTCGGTCCCGCTCATTTTACTTACCTTCTAGTCGCCCTTACTTACTATGTGATATTTTTTGCTTGCATATTTGATTATTGAATGTAGAAATTATTAGGATGAGTATTTGCTAGAAAGTGCAAAAACTGCACATTTGCTGAGAAGCTACTGGTCAGCAGTAGCCGGATCCCTGAGCTATAACTAGCCGGATCCCTCAGATGAGGGAACCGTGGGATTCGGGCAAACAGACTTGGGATTTACACACTATCACCTCAATCCAATCCTCTAGACCTTATCACACTAGCTAAACATCATTCTTTAGGATCTATTTAGTCTTCCTCAAGATCAGTAGGGTTCATACTCACTCATAGCTAACATAGGATCACATTCAAGGTATTTTTGATTTATTACTTCACCAAAACTCACCATATTTCCGCTCCAATACTCACACATTGTTTCTCAAATTCCAAAGCACTTAGTTGGCTATTTCTCTTAATTTTGACAAATTGTTTTTAGTCATCCTTACCCAAAAATAGGCTTAAAACTAGTTTTTCATTTATTTTTATTTTTTTAGGAATTTTCCAAATTTTTCTTGAGCCACCATCTGATCTCTATAATCAATTGTCCTCATTTTTCATCCTCAAATCAATAGTATCATCCTTAAATACTTAGTTACACTCTCAAAAAGTCCACTTTCCTACCAAAAAACCATCATTAGGTATCTTCACTTCTTGTGGTTGGACATTTAAGTCACATACCATTTAAGACATCTGAGGGAAGTCAAACCCTCAAGATTTATAGGTACTAGACCTTAAAAGAGCATAACCACTCCACCATTTTGCTGTCTGACAGACGGATCCCTAGTTTATAACTAGACGGATCCCTATTGAGAGGGAACCGTGGGATCCGGGTCTACAGAACAACTTATGATCAGCTTTTCCTTCTAATTCAAACTCTCTTTGCTAGTCTAAACACTTTTACTTACCATTAAATGACTCCCTAGAATAGAACAACACTATAGTTGACCTTAGTGCATGCCAAAATTCTTAGTGGTCAAGAATTTAATTCATTAACTTAACCTCGTCCTTTATAAACCAAGCATTCTTATGATCTTAAACCATCATTCAAACCACAAACCAAAAATCAGTAGCTAAGACATCTATTACATCCTCTTCTTTCACCATGACTAAAGCATCTAGCAAGAACTCTTTAACTAAAGGTTCATCAAAAAAGAATGCTCATATGGTTCATGAGATATCATCCACCGAGTCATCACCCGTAAGAAGTCCAAATGCTAGAATCCCCCCTCAAAAAACTCAACCAACCAAAGCTAAAACAACCGCTAGAACTAGAATTCGACCTTTTGAGTTGGAAAAGGCTTCATCAAGCACTAAACCAAACACACCTAGCTCTAGTAAAACACCCAAGCCTTCATTTCTAGAACCTAGATTACATTCCTTTACCGAACCTCTTTCCCATCCAAATCTATA
This sequence comes from Chrysanthemum lavandulifolium, assembly GCA_022545495.1. Classification (NCBI taxonomy): domain Eukaryota; kingdom Viridiplantae; phylum Streptophyta; class Magnoliopsida; order Asterales; family Asteraceae; genus Chrysanthemum; species Chrysanthemum lavandulifolium. The sequence goes on along the minus strand of CM040244.1, from coordinate 132,435,026 downwards.
CTCGTTAGAACACTCACCACCAAGGACTTCCCACTCACCAACTTTCTCGTTAAATAGGGAACCACCTTCATCACCAAATAGTCCATCTTTGGAGACAGGGAATCACCAAAGATCTTAGCATATAGAGGACTTTCCATTTCCACCACCAACTCGTGCATCATCACCCTCATTTTTAGTGGAACCACATCCTACGTTGCTCAACTCACCTCACAAGTTCCACCATCCTTTGTGGAGCCTCCTCAAAACATCCCACCTCCTCCGGTTCCTAGTCATGACAATAATTGCTCTAATTGTCAACTTACCCAAGGACTTGTTCGAGAAGTACGAAATGAGTTGCATTTCATGTTTAATCATCTCCTTGAACGATTGGACCAAATCAACAAGTCTACTCATCCTTAGATTTCAAGCACATTGTTGCTTTTTAGGTTTCCGTCACTTCTTAGAATTAGTAGAAAATGTATTACATGTTTTAGTCATTCTTTTAGTTTTAGAGATATGTATATCATTTCTCGCATTTTTATTGAATGAAATTACATGTTATATGCCATATGATCGCGAGAATATGTTTAGTGCCTTAATACATAACTCTTGTTGATGTTTATACCACTTTTTACATCCATATTGTTGTCTTAAGTATGCATGGGGACGGATCCCTCATTTTAGCCTAGATGGATCCCTCCAAGGGAGGATCCGTGGGATCCGTGCAACAGAATACCTTTTTATTACTAACTTGAGTCTTATTTGCAGGAAATTATGCATCATATACTTGTTATCTAACCTTTGTTTTATAGATTTTCAATATACACTTAAAGACGTTGACACCCTCAATAAGGGGGAGTTTCTTGTCAAAGCAAAACTTTGCAAAATCATTTGCAATACTTTCACATAGGATTACATTTCTTGACGTCCTCCTCACAAAGGAGCACTCGTCAAGGGGGAGCATGTTCGTCAAAAAGACGAAACCATTTGCAAACAAAATTGCAAAGCACTCGCTTAGTTTTTCTAATTACTTGACGTCCTCACAAAGGGATGGACCGATCAAGGGGGAGCTAAGACGAGAATCCTTCTCTTCTCTTACTCTCTAGTTTTCATATTTTTCTCTTTTCACATGTTTTTCTTAAAACAATGTGTTAGTTTCTTTTCGATGCTCTTTTTGTTTTGACAAAAAGGTGGAGAAGAGAGTAAAAACTTCAATTCGGACTTTTACAAATTTTAGTTTTTCTTTAAAATACTCTTATGTTTTGTAATCAACAAAAAGGGGGAGATTATTAATACAAATAAGCCGTAAAAGCGTTTATTTATATTTTACGATCTTCTAATATTTTGTCGATAATAAACGTAAATCATTTTAGCGAAACAAATAAAATACGTAAATGGTTTGAGCCAATAGTTTACTAACACACTTATGATTTCATATAAAACACTAAACAAGTAATATTGCTTACAACTTATAAAAATGCATATGTATAACAACTAGTGTTTACATATATGGACATGCACCTACACATACTTAGTATATATTGTAATGGGTAATGTAATGGGTAAAAGTCTAAGTATTTGACCCATTGACTAGACACATTGAATGTAGTTGGGTAAAACCCATGGAGCATGATCCATAACCCATGACCCATTGCATGACATCATGCATGAAGTCATAATGGGTATTATCCATAACCCATGGAGCTAACACATGACCCATTGACTAGATGCATTGCATCTTCTAGATACATTGTATCTATTTGGATACCCATGGTCTAAATTCTATGACCCATGACCCATGATCTATGACCCATAACCCATTTAGGGGGAGCGTCCTACGGATCCCCAGGAATACACTAGACAGATCCCTCAAGCAAGGGATCCGTGGGACAGTAGTGAATTTTTGTCTATAAATAGTGAACCATTTCTTCATTGTAAGTTGCCACTTCTACACATACTTTCTCCTAGTATTGTAAACTCTCTAAACTCAAATCCAAAGGATCTTTCTATGTAGTTTGTGTTTGTTTTTGTATGATTCTCTAGGTTCCTTTTAAAGGCGAGATCACCACCTCTTGAAGTCGAGCAAGCTCAAGTCCATGAGTTGCCAAGCTTCGTCATCATCAAAACTACTGAAGTTCTCTTGTTGATAGTTCTTTCCTCCTCTCTAGAAATGTTGTGTTGAAGGCATTAATGAAGGATGTCAAAAGGGTCAAGTCGAAGGCATTAGTGAAAGATGCCAAAGGTCCGTGTCTAAGGCATTAGGGAAAGACGCCGAAGGTCCATGTCTAAGGTATTAGTGAAGGGTGCCAAAGGTCCATGATGAAGGCATTAGTGAAAGGTGTCAAAAGATCATGTAAAGGGCATTAGTGAAAGATGCCAAGGGTGTACAATCTATATGGTGCATCGATGTGCAAATATAGATAGGTTGTGTCCAAGGATATTGATATCTTTGATGATGTTGTAATAAGGAGTGGGTCTCCTTTGGGATAGGTGTTGTGTAGTGTTGGGTAGTAGTTCCACCTTTGTAATGGAACTCGGTATCTAGCCTTGTACCGGATAAAGTGTAGGCGACATTGTGATAGGTTTGTTTTTACCTCGTGGAAGAACCCGGTGTCTAGCCTTGTACTGGATAAAGAGTAGGCGAATTTGTGAAGGCTTCTCCGCCACAAGGAGCTTGTATTGTGTAGTGATAACGAACTCTCGAGTAGGTGACTCGGGGAGTGGAGTATGGCAAGGAAGGTGTCCTTGTAGCCGAACCACTATAAATACTCGTGTCGTGGTTTTGTACTTCTAACTCTTTATCTTTGCATTGTTTATTTATATGCTTATCTATCAACATCCAACACACACATTCAATAGATTGACATAAGTCGATCTAAATATTCAAAAAAGAAGTTTTAATCAGTAAAACTATTCAACCTCCCCTTCTAGTTTTCCACAACTTTTTTTATCACCTTTGTGAAATCGTGCCATGCTTTCGGACAATTTTTCTATTCCCAATGCATATATTCAATGCTTTCGAGCATTCCCGAAATCCCATGAACACTCTTATGTGTTGCATATAAATTTTGAATATCATTAAAGTCGGGTTTTCTTAAAACTCAAGCATGAACAAATCAATAACGCACATAGTAAAAAAAAATTAGGCAATCACGTGCACAATGTTCACCCATTTGTAAGTATTCATCAAATGTACCAGGTATTGTGCCGTATGCCAATTGGCGTATGGCGGAAGTGCATTTTGTAATAACACTAAAACTCATTTGACACATAGCATCGGGTCGGAATTTAAAAAAATCAAAATGCTCAAGAAGAGGATCGGAAGTATAAGTTTCAATACCTTTGACTATGCTCATACGATATCGACGTCTAAAATAGTACTTCAGAAAATAGTCGGCCTACAAACGTACGTCAGCAACATCACACTCACGTTCTATTGGATTACGCGGATGGGAAGTTTGAGCTTGTTGTTGTTGCAACGATTGGTGATACTGATAAGCTTGTGCATAAAGAAAATATCAGTTTTATTATTGACATCGAAAAAGTTAACATTTTCATCATCCGGATTCATTTTTGGTAGAAAGAATATGTTTTTGGTAGAGAGGATCGAGATTATTGTGTGAAAAATGGTTAAAATGACGATAGTATTATAAAGGTAGGAATTTAAAAAAATAAATATTAAAATATTTGACCATTGCAACGGCTACGTGTAAAAAATAAAAATAAATAAATAAATAAACCAACAAAATGCATGTCTATACACTCACATCCGAAGGGGTCGCAGTGGCAACACCGCATTGGCGGCGCCATTTTGTTGTACACGTCAAAATGGCATGGTCTCGACGCCAAAAGTGTTTGGGTTTTGCCTTAGAGATCTCTAATGCATTACATTGTTTTGAGTTCAATAAAAAGTTATATCAATGTTCTTCATCATTTCACTATTTTATACAAAATAGTCATAATACATTAAACTTTATATGGTTCAGTAGTTTTATACAAGATGAAAGAAAGTTTTGCAAATTTCACAATGATCATGGTCACAATACCAATGCGTGCAGAGAACTAAAAGAAAAGAAAATATATATATATATATATATATATATATATATATATATATATATATATATATATATATATATATATATATTAGGGTAAGCTTGAACACCTAGTCCAGGCCGACAATGCTCCTAGGGAGGTAACAAGACACATCCACATGATCCAGTCATGGCAAGCCGACATCAAAAGAAGTGAAAGTATTGAAGATCGACAACGAGCACCATTGCAGGATATCCCATGGGACACTTTCATTTCATCGTCAGACCCGATCGTCGTCACTGCATAAATAGCCTCATATAGAGTGAGCAGGGTATACATGGATGTTGGTAGCTCAATCTATATACCAAGATAGGACAAGATTCCATTAGCCTTACCATTTGACGTGTGTATTGAGCTGTGACTAAACTCCAATGTTAAAATAAATATGAGTTGTTATAAATACACATAGAAATGATAGAATTACATAATTTTTACAAAACAATATCTACAAAATGATGTGTCATGTTAATGTATGATATTATCTCTCTTACTTTCAAAAGCGTCTCATATATGATGAGTCATCATGACACATCATTTTGTGAATTTTGTTTTGTAACAATTATGTGATTATATCATTTCTTTTAAATTTTTGTCTAAATATGTTTCATTAACTTACTAACTAGCAGGGTACCCGCGCGATGCGGCGGCGGGTACCATGTGACTAAATTTTCCAGCGAATAAATGTTCTTTTATTTTGAGCTGCTTGATTTCAGATTTATGTTTTAGAAGCTTAATTAGATTGTACATTGTGGTTAAAGAGTTGTATATTTTGGTGAATGAGTGAATTAAATTGTGTATTAATTGTATGTATTGAATAGTGTGTTTTTAGTTTTATTTGTATTTGTACATTGTGCTTAGTTAGTTGTATATATTTGTGATGGGGTGTATTAATTGTATGTATGTAAGAAATAGTATTTGTTTAAAATCAATTGTGCTTTACATAGTTGTACATTATGTTTTATAAGTAATATTTGATTAAATTCTAATTTAAGAAATCTTAAACTCATAAATACGAGAGGGTAATCCCTCCATTCAAGTTTGTCTCCTTAACCACTCGGACATATCGACAGTTTGTGTTATCGTTTCATTTATAATATGAATATTGGGCAAACGACAAAAAAACGCATCGAACTTGACACTTTTTATGATTGTGTGTAATTAATTATTTTTTTCTTATTTGTGTCTTGAACTTTTAAAATTCGATTATTGTGTGTATTTTGTGACCATTTTACCCTTAATTTTTCAAATTTCGAAGGGTAAAATGGTCATTTTACATGGCGAGAATAGTCACAAAATACACATAATGATCGAAATTTAAAAGTTCAAGACATACAATAATAAAAAAAAATATGGTACACACAATTACATAAAGTTGCTCTGTCGACGTTTTTTCATTATTCGTTTATTTAATATTCGTTCACGAATGGCTTTCAATGCAACTTTTTTGTGAACCACTGGTTTGTGATTTTAAAAAGCACAATTTATTGTTGATACAAAATACATGTAACATTTTTATCGGGGGGAATTTCATATATACCCAAGGAAACTTCAAAAATTACATATTTACTCAAAACACAAGGTTTCAATGCATGATGTAAAATGTTATTGAAGTTTCGTTGAGGATATATGTAAATGCCTCTTTTTATTAAACGTCTGATCAAATTTATATAGTGTTTTTAATAAAATATACGACCAAAACATAATGTTATGTAGCACTGACGAATAAATACAATATAAAGGTCACGTTAACATTTATATTCTTAAAGACAAGAGTAACACTTTCATTTTAAAAGTTACTATAAACATTTGAAAGATCATACATCCTGTTAATTTTTATGCCTAAAAATCTTTCTAATCCAAGGTGTCATTAAATAGAGTGGAATGTGCAAAAGTGGGTCAATTTCTTCGGCCTGTAAATTCAAGACATGTAGCGGTAGAAATGTTTTTATGAGGCTTTAGTATGGGAAAACCCGGACGTGAGGTACACTTGTTTATCTTTGTTGATGTAGCTTCCTTTAAAGGCAGTGGCGGATCCAGCATCCAAGAATTTTAAACGTGTGTGGCACAAAAAAAATAATTTAAATTTTTTGTCTGAAGTTTAACTACTATAACAAGTACCATATTACATTAATCATATACAAGTACGATTTCACATTGACGGATAAGTCTTTTCCGACACTAATTCCTCTAAGGACTAAGGGCGACCATGAAACTTTAAGGCGTTTGGTAGAGAATTAGAAGAAATGAAAAAGCGAGAGAATAGAATCTCGAGAATAGAAATCGAAGAGAAATTTTGTTCAATTCTAATGTTTAGTAACAATGATCAATCGAGAAATGATTTTTTTTTTTTTTTTTTATTTAAATAACATTTTGTCATATAAGGCTCACATATATTTAGGGGTGTTGATCGGTTCGGTCATCGGGTTGTTCGGTTATTTCGGTTCGGTTAATTCGGTTAAAAAAAAATTTAGGTCAATCGAGAACCGAACCAAACCAAATTCAAATTCGGTTTTCGGTTTGGTTCGGTTGAATTTAATTCGTTCGGTTCTTGGGTTGACCCAAATAACCCAATTTCACTATTTAAAAAAAAATTAATAATTACATAGATATTTAGCAAAAATTATATTTCAAACATAAAAAGTGTTTTATTATATTATGATAACCTTTTAATAGTATTTATTTATATATAAATATACATAAAATATATAAATATATATATATATATAAAAATATATATATATTTATATGAATTGGTTTCGGTTTAAACCGCCAAACCCATAACCAAACCGAGAACCGAATTAGTAGTTCGGTTCGGTTCGGTTTTAGCAAATTCGGTTCGGTTATTAGTTCGGTTCGATTATTTTCGGTTCGGTTCGGTTTCGGTTTTCGGTTTATTCGGTCTTTACGGTTTTTTCGCTCACCCCTACATATATTTGTTTGTTGATTTTTTTTTTTAAAAAATATTTTTTATTTTTCTAAATAACAATTCTTAAAAATTATTTAAAAAAAATTATTTAAAAAAAAATTATTTAAAAAATATATATCTTTTTTTTTAAATTTATTTTTTTAAAATTTATGTACTTTCTTTAAAAAAATTATTTTAAAAAAATATTTTTTTTAAATGTATTTATTTAAAAAAAAACTTGTTTTTTTTTAAAAAATGTTTTTTAAAAATGTATTTATTTAAAAAAAACTTATTTTTTTTAAAAATGTTTTTTTAAAAAATTATTTTTTAACAATGTATTTATTTAAAAAAAACCTTATTTTTTTTTTAAAATATATATTTTTTAAATTATTTTTTAAAAATGTATTTATTTTTTAAAAAAACGATTTTAAACATCTAATGTTGCACGTCCTAATTTGTTTACATATATATATATGTATATATTTAAAACAAAATCCATTATTTAAAAAAATTATAGTTGTAAAAAAAAAAAAAAAAAAAAAAAATCAAAATAATAATAATCCATTTCTTCAATTTCTCCACCAAAATAAGAGAAATGGAGCTAGCCAAATTTAACTACCCAATTATCTCAATTTCTCTTCATTTCTCTACCAAATTCTCCGTTTTTTCAATTCTCTGTACCAAACAAGGGAAATAAGTCCAATTTCCATTTCTCTGATTTCTTTTCTCTCTACCAAACACACCCATGTGTTTTCAATTGGTTCCCATGCTCTACTTAACTCTCTGCATCTTAAGAACATTAGCTCTCTACATGTTACATTTCATATACAATTAGAAAGCCAATTCCTATTTTTATAAGTGAAATAATTCCATCTTAAAAACATGCAGAGCCAATACTGAAAAATCTTGATGTGATTTACGAATTTGAAGTTATATAAAGCTATTCATGAAAAAAAAAAAAAAAAAAAAAATGGTCTAACAGAATGCGTCATGGTTTAATAAGCAAATAAAAACTAATTACAGGCAATAAAAATAAAAGCTAAGGAAACAAAAAAGTAGTGTCGAGAGTGGGATTTGAACCCACGCCCTTTCGGACCAGAACCTTAATCTGGCGCCTTAGACCAACTCGGCCATTTCGACGTTTTGTATTGTTTCTTTACTTAAAATATATATCGGTAATAAAAGCATTAGTTTAGACATTAGACTATGAAAACCATGTTGCAAAACATAAAAGGAGTGCAATAGAATATGTACGGGAATTCACACACCACCACAAACAATCATTAACTAAGAGCATGAGGTATGGTGAAGAGGGAGGCTCGCTAGTCTGAGGTGGCAGCCTCGCCACTTGCCACCGTTGTCCGCCACCACACCACCTCCACTCGCCACTCTCCTCTTCGTCGCTCCCACAACACAAATAAGACAAAATACCTTTTGAAATATATCCGTTGTATTCAACGGTTAACTTTTATTTTTTTTTTATTTTTTTTTTCAAATTTAAATATTTACCTCACCCACTCTATAAATAATACCCATATTTTACACAAAAATTCATACTTCTATTTCAAAAATATAATATCTTCACCATCTCAATCAACAACCAAAAATGTCTCAAGATCAAAACGAGATGTCCTTTACCAATCTTCTCAACTCGAACCCACAATAACACTCGTCTTCGTCCCAAAGCTCAATCTCTTACTCGCACGTCGAATTTCAAGCTTACCAATATCCAAGACAATCACAACCGCAATTCTATCCATCACAACAATTACAACCGTAATTCTATCCATCACAACAATCACAACCGCAAGTCTATCCATCGCAACAATCACAACCGCAATTCTATCCGTTACAACAATCACAACCGCAATTCTACCCTTCACAACAACATTACTTTCAATCACAAGAATGATGCCACAATTCAACGTACCTCAACCACCACCAACCGAAACACGTGAACAACGTCGTCAAGGAAAAAATCGGCCAAAGCGCCAAAGAAAAAAAACCAGACCGTGGGGTGAATTTGGACGCGGACAACGAGGAGGAGGAGGAAGAAGAGTGTCGAACCACAATTCGTCGGTAATAACTGACAAAACGATGCATTTTGGACTCAGATTTGGGAGGACTTCAACGCTCGGATAACAGGGCCTACTCGTACCAAAAATATGGTCACGGGTAAACGGTGATTGCCAAAAGTTCAACGGTTTTTACAAGCATTTGGAGCGTAAATCCGGGGAAAATGATGTTGATCATATTGAGAATGCAAGACTCGCTTTTAAGGCTCAATCAGGGAGAAAAATTAATATGGTCTCGGCGTGGAAGGTTTTGAAACAATATCCCAAATTGGACGCGCCAGACGTGATCGATCAAGATAATCTCGCCGAACTATTCGGCCCTGATCCAAGAGCTCGTCCCGCAAGCAAGCCTCGACAGACTAAAAAATCAAAATCAGTGGAGTCGTCAACGAGCACCCGGGGGAGTAAATCGGATGCTATAGTGGATGCTTTACGTCAAGATTATAAACGTAAAGTAGACAAATCCGAAGAAGTGTACGAGGCGAGGATAGCGAAAGAAAATGGACTTTTAGAGTGTCGAGAATTGGAGTTTCTCATGCTTGATACTGAGGGGTTGCCATAGACGAAAAAATCAATCATTAAAAAGAAACAAGACCAAATAATAGCAAAATACAACATGTAAAAGGCGAAAAATGTTGTATTTTTTAAGTTTCGTATGTTTTTTATTTATCGTATGTTTTTTCGTATTGTAGTTTTTTCCCGTATTGTAATTTTATTTAAATGAAATTAATTTTATTGTGTTTAAAAAAATATGGAAAAGAAATAAAATGAGGGTGGGTGGGGCCCAAGTGAAAAGGTTGATGTTAGTTGTAAATGAGGTGTATTTTTAAGTGGGTGTGTTGAAATGATGTGGCATCCGTAAGGCTCAAGTGAAGAGGTTTGGCTTCTTCACCATACATCATGCTCTAATTGAATTGGGAGATGATTTGCACACTCCACAAAATAATTAGGACACTCTAAATTATAGTTTTTGGACATTTATACCTTTACATAGGTGAAAATATAAGGGTCACAATGAGGGTATAAATGTCCAAATACCATAATTTAGAGTGTCACAATCATTTTGTGGTGTGTGCAAATCACCTGTCATTTGAATTCGCACTAGAATTTTATTTATATTTTTTAAGATTATTTGTTAGAGATCCCATCAACAAGTTAGTTTATGTCCTTTGCTTGTGATCATAAATTATATTTATCTCATACTCTCAATGTTACGAACATTCCTTTTAGGAATAATCAACTTCACCTTCTTTGAATAGCGGTCGGTCAACATAAATAATAGGAGAATTACACACGAAACGTATTACCTTCTTATCAAATATCCGCCCTAGAACCACCTAGCCATCTTGACCAATAGAACTAAGCTGGAACGAATCCAGGAGCTTATAATCGCCTTTACAATATCGCACCAGATCTGCTCTACTGCCAAAATTGACGTCTCGCCTTTATTATTACTAGACGAGTACCCGTGCATAGCAACGGGATTTATAGCGGCAGATAGTTGTTGTGTAAAAAAAGTCTATAGGTAATAAACGAAAAATAATAGAAGTTTGAGGATTTAGGGATTAAACATAATGTTTTGAAACCCGTTTCGACCCGGGCGGTTCAACCGGTTTAACCGTTCCGGTCGAAAAGTCGGGTCAAATTAATTCGGTCAACCCGCCGGGTTGGGTCGGAAAACGGGTCAAATTAAACCGGGTCAACCTGTCGGGTTTGAATAGACCCGCGTCAACCCGGTTTTCGATGTGTATTAATAGTGTGTTAATAGTTTCTAGCTTTGCATATACTTTCCGAAAATAATGTAAAGACTTCCTAAAATACTTTAAGTTTGACTAAATTAAGTTTTTTCACTTTTCAAGATTGACCATTTTTCTATTATAGATAGTATAGATTATTATTATTTTCATTAGTTAATGTATGTACTTATAACCAAAGAAAGTGTTAATACAAATAATTCGTAAAAACATTTATTCATATTTAGCGATTTCTTTGTGTTTTGTTGATAACAAATATAAAGTTATCATAAGTAAAACTATAAGAATACATGTTATTTTTGTAAAGTATATACATTTAGTCATTTACATAAAATGTTGTAATAATTCATTTGTTGTAATAGTTTAATAGGATGGATATTATCCAAGACCCATGACCCATACCCATGGAGCTAATCCAAGACCCATGACCCAATATCTAGATACATTGTATCTTTTTGGGTACCCAAGGCTCATACCCATGACTGATTCGTGTAGGTTTAGGGTGGTGTGTATGAATAAATAGTATAGTAATATCAATATCAAAATAAGCACGAGAATCGAATCGGAAACCTCTTAAGAAAAAGGTTAGTCAATCAAATCCCGTGAGTGAGATATGTGATACCGGATAAAGATATCCGGGTCGTTTCCCAACGAGGTATGAATGGGCAACGTCGCTTTTAGGTTTGTTATTAAAATGCTCGATTTTTCGGTTTTTTTTGTGTGTGTTTTTGATTACGTTCTAAATTTAAATTAAACAACGGAAAGGAAATTAAAGCAAGTAATTAACAATTAAATCAAACTAAAGCAAATAAACTAAGAAATTACCTAAATTAACTCTAAAAGCAATTTATTCTAAAAACGTAACTACGGGAATTTAAGAAAACGCAATTTAAAACTAAATTTTGAAAAATTGACTCTAAGAATGTAAATTTATTTTTCCTACATGAAAACGACAAAATTTTTTTTGGAAAAAACGGATTTTTGTTTTGTTTTGCAATTTAAAAGGGTACTTCAAGTGATTTTTTTTTTTTTTTTTTTTTTTTTTTTTTTCGAAAACCTTTTTATGAAAAGCTTTCAATAAGCAGTTTTGACTGCTTATTACTTCACTGCTTGGACAGAAAAGCAAAAACAAACACCCTTTTCAGATTTTAAGCAAAAAAAAAGCAATAACAGAATGTTGGATAAGCAGTTTTAAGCTAGTATGCATGGAACAAAAATAAGCTAGAATCTGAAAATCAAACAAGTGAGGGGCATATAAGCAGTTTTAAGCATTGGGGAGATCTTAAGCTAACAAGGAGAATAAGCATTCAAGGGGAATACTAAGCTATTCTAAAATTACTCTAATAAGCACTAGTGAGCAAAGTTATAAGCTACCTAACCTATGGGACCTAATAAGCCCTAATGTATCCTAAATAAGCTAATGGGATTCTAAAATAAGCTAAAACTAAGGATATGCAATAAGCTGCTGTAGCAGCAGTCCAATCAGTGGCAAAGTGGGGTTGTTTTTGCTTAAAAATAAGCACTTAAGAGGACTATGATTGCCTAAATTAGTTAACCTATATATAATTCATATAACTAAGATCTAAAAAAACAATTGTATCTTAACAAGAGGCCTTTAACAAGCTGAAAAGGAAGCTGCAATAGTGGCTTGTGGAGCTTTGGGATCTTTATGAATCGAGGGAAAGATGGGCAAAGGGGGCACTTTAAGCTAATTTTAAAGTTAGTAAAACTAGAAGCTAATATGAAAAAGCTAATTAAAACTCAAGATAGGCAACCAAATTACTCAGAAAAATACTTTTTGAACATTTTGAAAAACATTTAAGCATCTAAATCCTATCTGATATGAGGGCTGTTTGGACACTTTGTGGTTTTTTTTCAAATTGTTTTGACAGTCTTAGAAAAACTACCCTATGGTTTTGGACACTTTGACATGTACTTAAAAACCTTTAAAACAGACTTTCTAGACTAATTTAAGACCAAAAATAACAACTAAAAACTCCTTAAGCTAATGTACTCAAAACAAGCTGTTATGACCCTTTTTAGACCATGTAGTTTTGAATATCAGTAAAAAGGCTATGAAACTTTTTTTAAAACTACGCTAAATTACTTCTAGACTACTGATATGACTTAAATAAAGCTAATTGAAATTGACTTTTAAGTTAAAAACTACCCAAACATATAACAATGGTGTTATGCCAAACACCCCTTAATGGGGTGTTAAACTTGTAAAACTGATTTTTAACAACAGACTAGGATTTTTTACTTATAAAACTTACTTTAACAGCTTAAAATAGAACTTTTAAAACTGAGAATAAAGGGCAATTAGCTAATAAGCACTAAAGTGCTTATTAGTGAAATAAGCAGTAGGACAGAATAAAAAACTTTTTTCATTAATTAAAAAAAAACAAAATACAATAATAAAAACAGGAAACTAAACTTTAAAAGAAACTAAAACCTAATGCCTTTCATGGATACAAAATGATTCTATTTATACTAAATGCTTGGTCTTCAAGTGCTTCTGATGTGTGCTTGTTTGCTGAGACAGTAGAGCCTTTGATGCAATATGTGCTTGTTTTAGCTTCATCTCAGCCATTGATTTGACGTGGGCACAAAGGATTTAATCTCAGTCGTCCCTTTTTGTGATGTCCTTATGTGAGTTAGAGATTGCCAAGGTGGCACTGAGGCCATGTGGGTGTGGGGGAGGGTAGTGAGTGTGGGAATCAGTGGGTGAGAGTGACGTGGGGAAGAAGAAGACAAGGTGTTTGAGGTTTAGTGGTTTTTGGCGGGTAACAGGTTTCTGGGTTTGGTTTTTTATCTGTTTTGGGAAAAGAAGAAGAGGGTCATAATATGGGAAGGGTCACGGGTGTAGAGAGGTTATTTGGGATTAAAAGGGGGTTCATGGTAGGTATGAAAGGGTCTATTTATGAAAGGATTAAATGGGATAAAAAGGTTTTATTTGTAAAAATAGTTTTAAGTATTTTTTTTTAAATAGTTTCTTTTTTCTTAGAAAGATAAAATTTTAATTAAAATTTGTGTGGAAAACTAGAAGGGAGGGTTGAATAGTTTTGCCGATTTTAAGTTAGTTTCTAAAAACTTTAGATTCGATGTTATGTGAAATCGTATGGATGAAGATAACGTATAGATCTAAGAGTAATGCAAGTAAATAAAGTAAAGTAAGGGAAAGAAATGACACAACCGATTTATAGTGGTTCGACTACAAGGACACCTTCCTTGCCCTACTCCACTCCCCGAGTCACCTACTCGAGAGTTCAAGCACTATGTCAACAAACTCCTTCAACTTGGCGGAGAAGCCTTCACAACGTTGCTTACACCTTTTTCCGGTACAAAGCTAAATACCGAGTCCGTAACATGGCCGGAGTACCAAACCAACACGACTATTACACAACAAATATGTGAAATATCAAGTACAAGATCTTTGCTACAAAAATCTTGTGGAGGAACAAATCAATCAAGGACCCCTTGCTTGGATGACTTGTAGAAAGCTCGTGATCTCGCCTTAGAGAAGGCCCTATATGAGAATCAAAATAGAAGAAAGAAGAACAACTCTCTAGATCAAGTGATCTTTTGTTAGAAGCGTGTAAGAATATATGAGAGAGTTAGTAAGAAGAGGGGTAAAGAGAAATTAAGAAATGGTTCTCTATTTATAGACAAAAACATGCCACTGTTGCACGGATCCCATGGATCCCTTGCTCAAGGGATCCGTCTAGTGTAACTTTAGGGATCCATGGGACGCTCCTCTTTGCCCATGGGTTTTTTGGTTATGGGTCATGGGTCATGGGTTGGTCCATGGGTATTTCATTAGATACAATGTATCTAATAGATGCATTGTCAAATGGATATGGGTCAATACCATGGGTTATGGATATGCTCCATGGGTTGTGGTTTTTACCCATCCTAATAAACTATTACAACAAATGATTTATTACAACAATTTGTATTAAATGACTATATGTAAATACTTTACAAAAATAACATGTATCCTTATAATTTTACTTATGATAACATTATATTTGTTATCAACAAAACAAAGAGATTGCTAAATATTAATAAACGTTTTTACGGTTTATTTGTATTAACAATCTCCCCCTTTTTGTTGACAAAACATAATGTTATGATGTGTAAAACTTAAGATTAGATGTATGTTTTGAAAGCCTAAGTTTTACTTCTTCTCCCCTTTTTCGTCGAAACAAAAAGTTACCCCAACGAAGAAATAAAATGTGGAAAAATAGTCCACGTATCGCTAACTCTCCCTTGACGGTAGCTCCCCCTAGAATGGGGCGTCAAGTGAGAAAAATAAAAAAAATCCTACAAAGAAAGGGTTAGTATTAACAAGCATAAATAATCTTGTGATTGACGAGAATCAAGATTGGGAGCCAAGGTATGTAAACAAGGCCTTGTAATAAACAACAAAATGTAGTGGTATTTATGCCACATACAAGCATGTAAAAGTAAGAACAAGACTTGTTCTTATAAAATGACTCAAAAGGAAAATACTAAAAGTAATAAAAATGATTCCTTCCATGCTTGCATAAGGTTATGGATAGAATTTTGGTGAGTAATGATGTTGATGCGATCAAGGATGAGGTTAAGTATGACTCGCATTTCTTCCCTAATCTCTATTGCAATATCCCTAGTGGATTGGCAATGTTCACAATGTAAGTGATGTGGGTAATGAGTGCGGAAGTTTTCCGGGTGACTTTGATTTGTGAGATGCGGAAGTTGTGGTGGAAAAGTTGGAAAATACGGATCAAAGTCCGGAATGTTTGGAAGTGGTGGTGGAAAAGAACCTAGATGTTCTTGTAACACAATGGGAGCTAAAGGTGGTGAGATTTCAAGGTCTTTAAAAATTGTGTTGAATGAGTGGTTGGTGATGAAGGAGGTGCTATAATGGAAGCATCTTGTGGTGAATGAGTGGTTGGTGATGAACCATTTGATGATGGTTTTGCTAAGCAACAAGGCCAGATGCTAATCCGTGCGATTTTTCTAGATTTGGGTGGTGGTACTTTGGAAGGTGGGAGGACAACGTTTTTGTTAGGTCACCATATAAGTAACACAAGCATCAATATGAAGAAGTAGAGAAAAAGAGAAGGCGGATGAACACACACACACACTTACGCGTAGGACTATGTGAAAGATTATGCTTAAGAGTAAATGTAAATGTGAACAACCAACCTTCAATAGAAGGTTTACAAGACTATTTATAGGAGGGAACTAGAGCAACACTCCAAGTTCCCATCCTTTTCCTTATTGGGCTTGGCCTAGGCTTATGGGCCTTCTACATAAGCCTAAGCTTAATAACAAACATAAAGGCCATATTAAGCTAACTATTACATATGAATCACTAACACTTGAATAAGGTTTAGGAGTGATTCCAACAATCTCCCTAAGTGTTGGTCTTGAATGAAAGAGTGATAAACGTTGTAGGTGCTGATGTAATAGTAGCTTTGACGTCTTCTGACATTCTTCTTTCTTGTGAGAAGAGGTGCCTTAATTCGAACAATCTCCCCAGTGTAGAGAAATTGTTTCCTTTGAAGTATTCGGCTTTGACGTCATCTTTGTTCTTTGTGATGGTAGTGATAGTATGTTGTTGTTGTCTGCATCAGGTCAGCTTCATTGCTTCAGTGTCTCCACGTTTTTCTTCAACATGCTCACACGCTCTTTAACGTTGGATTACAGTTGATGAAGTTCTTTAAGTCTTTAAACTTTGTAGATTCTTTGTTGACGAAGAATCATTCTAACTTTGTATTGCCTTTGATTATGAGAGAACTTTCATAAGTGATGTTGTTGGTATGAGCATGTGGAGAATCTGCACGATCAGTCCGCTCCAGAGCTTCCATAAGAAGTAAACATAGGAAAAGTTAGTAATAAGCGGATTCCGGCACTTACAAGTTTGAAATTCGAGAGTGTTAACAGCATAGTGTGAAAACACAAATCTAATTCTCACAAAGGCCGTTCTTGAACCGGAGTCCCACAAGTGAGATAACGCGATGTACCGAAGCATCACCTCACGACTGTAGACCGTTTGAGACCACTAAGCGTAATCCACGGGGAGTTACCGAAGTGACTGCTTTGTCGAGGGCTGTTTGATGTTGACCACGGCGGAGTTTCCATTCAATCACCGAGGATCATGATGTGAACCTCTCATAAATGTTCTCGACAGATTGCTAAGATCCGTGAAGGACTCGATAACGTACCATCGTTGTTCTTATTGTTGAGCGACAATTGATGAAATGTCAAGTGTACCTATGAGATCTTTTGATGAATCTCGTGGCTCTAGACTCAATAGTGCGTTTTGGTTTTCCGAGCGGAGACTAGGGAGAGGTCTCCTTCTTCAATAATCCATCTCTAAGAGAAAGCCAATAGTTTACGTAGGGTTCCATGTGAGAATGAAACAAGCTTCATTGGGAGAAACTTGAGTGGCTAAGAAGGTTTAGTGCATGCGCCATCGGGTCCATGACGACTTTTAATCTTCAATACCGGTGTCACTAAGTGACAACCAGTAGTATATGAATTGAACCCGATGTCTGCCCTAAGTTGAATAATCTGGAGGGCTATTTCTTTTCACCCTTTTCTTTTCTTTTCTTTTTAATTCTTCAACTCATTCTTTCTCCGATTCTCATTTTCTCCTTTTTATAATCATACCTAAGGACTTCTAAGTACTAACTATTTGTGATGTCCTTGGGTAGATCCCTCTGGCTCTGGCGGATCATAGGACGGTTATTCCTAACCCTAGTCACCTTATAACTCCATGACTAACCTATGTTGCCATAAAACCATTTTCTTGAAAATCTCTCAAAGTGGTTATGATTAAAAAAACATTTTGTACCGTTGTAAGAGTTTGATCATTTGCAGAAATACTCCCCCTCCACACGTGCTTAAGTGTTTTAGACATAAATTTGCACGGTGAGAGAAGAGCGCGCACTTTTGAATTGATCGACTCAAGATAGACAATCCCCCACGAGACACGGTTACGTTGCATAGTTAAAGAGTTACATTGTCGACTTTTAGGTGACAACTAGCTCTAATAACTACCTTGAAGGTGTGGACAAACCTCGAAGGTTGTCAAACCCATCAAAGTTCATGTCTATCAAGAGCTTCTCGAATAGGTACAATTTACTTGGATAAGTCTTTGGAAGATAAATCTTTTCAATGTATGACCGTTTATTCGAGATCCGTCAATTCATGGGTTAAGTCTTTTCACATGACGATTCAATGGCAAATCAACATATTTCTTATCACAACAATTTTCTCCCCCTCAAAAATGGCATATATAAATGTTATTTTTGATAACGTTTGGATAATAAATATGACCATTTCGATTTTTTGTGGGAAGATTATCAGGAAGAACAATTTTGTGAACAAAAGTTTTAGCAAATACTCCCCCTCAATAAGTAATATTAACTTTTGAGGTTTTGAAAACGTAAGGGGAAGTGCTTGTTCTTTTGAGCAAAACCTTGAAAAATGAAAGGTTTGATAGGTTTTACTCAAAAGTAAGAAGCTTTCGCTCCTTTTATAGGATTGTGGCACTGAAGCGTATCACAGGGTCCTTTCATTACAAGAACGGGTTGTACACTGTTATGTGTGCACAAGCCATAGTCAATTTATATAAAATCACACATCCAAAATAATATGAAATAGAAGCAGTTTAAGGGGTACCAGGAAGTCCATCAATCTTTCCAGGAATGCGATCAGGGCGTTGATAGCCGGTGAGAGTAATCTGGGACG
This sequence comes from Chrysanthemum lavandulifolium, assembly GCA_022545495.1. Lineage (NCBI taxonomy): Eukaryota > Viridiplantae > Streptophyta > Magnoliopsida > Asterales > Asteraceae > Chrysanthemum > Chrysanthemum lavandulifolium. Next base: position 132,416,472 of record CM040244.1, on the reverse strand, counting down.
ACCACCTACAAAGCTCTCGGTGTTACAGGCGGTCCCTTCATACAACCTTTCATCAATCCGGTGATGATCCTCGCACATCCGTCTTTCACGAGAGTTCCATCGCTTTGAGACCCAATGCCTTCATATATCGCCTTTAACCTATAAGCGGGCCATCCCTAACCTTCTTCAATGTGTGATCCCCAAACTTGTGAAGACCTCGACACGCCATCAAGCGGTTTCGTTGTAGTTCACTATGGTAAATTACGCGAATGGTTTCTTGACAAGGGTGTATTGTGGAAGCTGTTTGATATCGGGAAGTTCTAGGCGAGGTGCGGTGAAGTTGACACGGTCCGATAGGATTCAACGACAAGTTGTAAATCTTCTACATGTTCTGGATCACTATGCTTCGATGAAGATAAGTAAGGACTTGATGTATTCACGTTGAACTTGATCGAGAATTGTCTCACGCGTCCCTATACTTTGGCAAGATCTGGATCTTCAATGTCGTTGAGAGACAAGTTCGAAAGTCCGCTTCACGTAATTCATAGTCCCTTTCGTCTTGTCTTTTGACCACGATAGTCTTGAGAAAGGTGTAATCCCATTTAGGCGAAAGAGACATGCTTGACAACAACGATCCACGTAGTCTTGTACACTTCATGTTGAGACTTTCGAACACGGCGCTTTTGTAGTAGATTCTTTGGCGTTCGGCCAATGGTGAATCCGTACAATGCATCGATGTCATCTTGTTCCACATTGTTAAAAACATGTGAGTAGCCTTTTCTTCGATGGCTATGCGGTTGGAGTATATGGTGCGGAGCGGAAGTGTAAATGATGTAGCGTATTTCCTTGAACCATCGCTACCGTGTAGAAGGAATTCCAAATCATTGTTGAAGAAGTATCGAAATGGAATCTAAGGTTGATCCGGTTGGCCAATCGTTGGTAGAGGTTTAGACCGATCGGTGTAGTATGGAGCTTTGTCTCTTACGGAGAAGTCGATGTTTGCTTGTGGTTGAGCCAATCAATGTTGTTAGACATGGCTCGTGCTATGTTTTCAAGATGGTATTCAACTTCAATAGCACTTTTCGAGTGTCTTTGAGTAGTTGAAAGGCTTCATTCTTGATTCGCCTCAACTCGATTTCATCATCTTCTTCACCGAAACTTGTCTTGAAGTATTTTAGCATGCTCCAAAGTTCGACCTTCTATCGCATCTTGACCTTCCGGTCGGTAGGGAGTAGAATCAACAAGATTAGAGAACCGATCGTATTCGGTGTCATCCTCGTCTAACCATGATACGACGTCGGTCTTTGGCGTCTTCTTCTTCTTTTCTTTGGCCTAGAGGAGGATTACGGTTTCTTGACCGTGTCGGGAGAGGTGGGTTGTTGTTGGTGGTCGGGATTACCTCATCGTCACCACCCGGTATACTCAAGTGATCACCGTTTTCTCGATGCAGGGGTGGTAACTCGAATCCCGAGGTTTGTCGATAGAAGAGCGAGGAGGAGATCGTGGTTGAGATGGAGTCCTTTGGGGTGGAGGTTGCATGGAGGATGATTCACCGTTTTCTTGGGCATTTAGGCTCGTCATTCTTATCTTTATCCTTATCTTCATCGTCTCTTGGATGTTTAGGCCTTTGAGCTTCTTCTCTGCATGCTGATTTAAGTTGGTATTCTAGCAAAGCTTCAAACAATTTACTTCGTAAGAAGCAAATGTTGCGGATCGTTTAGACATTTGAGATACCGACTGAAACCAATTCAAGACATCGAGAATATTATGGGATCAACTGGATTGATGTTTACTAGCATAGGTGTTGATCTCATAGTTTGCTTGGCCAAATGCAATAGATTCGGATAGAGTTGTTTGGTGTACATTTCTCTTGTCATACCGTGAGCGATGTCAAGAAGGAACTTGTGAGTGTAACCTTTGATCATCTCGTTCATTTCCCTTGAGGATCACGTTGCATGAACTTCGGATGTACTCCCTTTCAACTTGACATCTTGTCATTTTCGTCATGAAGATCTTGAACACAGTTAGCGAGAAAATTTAGCTTTCGTAAGCACGCCTTCTTTCCCGACCGCTTGACATCTTTAACGATCCTTGTCTTTTCCCGAGAAATCCAAGAGTCTGTTGGCTTCTTTCTGATTTGGATGTGGATTTGGTTGATCTTACGGATGGTGGTGGTGAAGAGTGAGAGGATGAATCGATGATGAAGAGTCATGAGGAGGTTCAAGGTCCTTAGGAGGTTCGAAGTTTTCTCCTTGGAATGAGTTGGATGTTGAGAAGATAATCATCATAGTTTACTTGTCATCTTGTCCGATTTAGTCTTTTCTTGACTGAATCCGAGCTTCCTCATCGACTTTTTCTTTCTCGGACTTTTCCGTTTCGGTTCCTCAATGTCATAATCAATAGAATCCTCCACGCTTGTTGTTGCTCAAGAGTGGTGGAACCAATTCCCTTATCGGGTTGATTAACCGCATCGAGAATTGGTGTAGATTGACACCACCACTTGACCCTCCGGGCCACGCATTTGTTCTGTTCAAACTCTTTTGCTTTGTGTGGAGTCTAATGATTTTGAACTTCTTCCCGTAGTCGGTGTCGGTGGCTCTTCATCCGAGCTTTTTCTTCATGCTCAATTACTAGAGTCTTCCCTTTGCCTTGGTCGATTTTGGGTGAGAGGTTTAGCTCTTGTTGGGTGACATCGGTTGCAGTTTGAGTAGGTGACCTCCTCGTCGATTCGGTTTCATCGAGCTTTCATCCACTAGCTTTCTTTGTGGCTCGGACTTGGGAATTGGAATAGGAACAACTTCCTTAGAGGAACTTTCCTTTTGAGTGAAGGTTTCCTCTTGGGAACTTTCTTTGACTCTCGGTGCTTGCAACACTTCCTGCACCTTGCCTCTCCGGTTTTCCTAGTAGGTGTGCCGAAGACTTGTCATCGAGAAAACCAACTTTGCCTTCATCAACTGCTACGGATACCTTTTGTATGAGTAAAGTTGTTAGATTTCATCGAGAGAAGGTGATCCGGAAGCACAACACCTTGTTTCTTTGTTGTTGATTCCTTAAATCGATTGTTAGAGTAGGTTCATACAACATGGAGTGATTGTTTGGGTCATCGAGTCTCGAGGAATATCGGATTTAACCCAAGAGCTCTGGATCGTGATTTTGTATATCGATGTATGGGATCTTGGTGCCTCGCTTTTGAGGAAAGACATCATGTCATCCCATATCGAGCTTCAAATTGATATGTTTCATGTTGACTAAAGCCCAAAAATCAGAGTTCCATGAGCTTGGGATACTCATAACCACTATCCCGCCCGAAGCAGATTTTGTGATGATGATGAAGAGGGTTCTCCATGGTGAGGATATTCTTAAGTCAACGTAAGAGTGTTTGGTGATTACCCACAGTAGCCGTCATAACCGATGTCGATCATGAATTGCGAGCGACCTCTTGAGAAGGTGTTGCGTTGTACTCGGTTGGTTCAATAGCGGGAATGAGGAGAATAGCCCATAAGTCTGCTTTGGTGTGATGGTGACTTGCTTGTGATTGAGAGTCACGGTCACAACATTTTGCCCTTTGATCCGCTTCATTGTGTGCCGAATTGTGTATGTAGATTTCGGAGCGTGGCGAGTTGGTGAGCATATTCGATAAGAATGATTCTTCGAATATCCACAACAATTAAGCAAGAAGACTACGGCGGTGAGGTATCAAAATCAACACGAAGGTTGTTCTTTCCAATCTTCATTAGATAACCATTCGGGAAGATATCGAACGGTGAGAACATTTGGTGCATCCACATTACGCATTTGAGCTTCCATGTCGTGATCCGAAGATATTTAGCCAAAAGAACCAACATATCGAAAGACATTATATTAGTCAACAGATGGTTTTATTGTCTAATTATTGAATGTGATATGTCGATGATTGTTACGAGTCCAATGTCACTTGTTTGTTCAATAGTCCAATGACGTCGTGATTAGTTTCGTGAGTTGATTAACTTTAGGTTTTAAAGTCCATGTTTTCACTTGTTTTTCACAACTTGTTAAACATTTAAGCTTATAGTGACATTATTGGTTTCGTGGCGTTATGATTTATTTATTTACAAGTTTGCACGCGTAACAATTCATAATTAAGGTTAAGCAAGGCTTAGGCGTAGAAATGGCAAGCTTATGCGTAAACAGGAGTGATATACGCGTGGCGCAAGCTTATGCGTGGGTTCTTGACTTACGCGTAAGAAATATTACGCGTGGGAAAAGGGGACCTTATCGAGAGCTTACGCGTGGCGTATATAAACCTTACGCGTAAGGCTTACTCGTAAGAGTCAACCTTATGCGTAGAGGTCCTTGTTTACGCATATCCTTCACGGGATACGCATAGTCCCTTATGTAGAACCTTATGCGTAATAGTTACGCGTAAGATTTCTCTTACGCATAACATGCTACGCGTAAGGTGATCCTTATGCGTGGATGTCAAACAACCTTGATTACGAATTTTAACGAGTACCAAACACGAAATAAGATCATCATAGCACCAATATTAACACATACATTCATTCACCATCAGATCATAGCATGAATACACATTTAACAGTTACGCGTAAGAACACTTATGCGTAAACCTAAACCCTAAGGTTCAATTTTTACGAGTAAGTAATCTAGCCATAGAAATTGCACCAAAATGATTCTGGGAGGTCTAAGAAGCCTTATGAGTTGTTCTGTCCAATTTTTAACATCAATTTCTAAGCGAATCGAAAACACCCAAATATCAAGAACATAAACCCTAATTTCTAATTAACTAGCAATTAGTGTTTCTGGGTTGATTCTAATCATGGATATAGTCAATTCATCATGTAAACAACCTCACAAAACAATCTTTTTTAATCAGGAACCCGCATAAATAAGAATACCCAAATTAACGCATAAACCCCAGTTTTCAAAAAGTCATTCAATACGTGTATCTGGGTGTGTATTAGTGATGAAAATGTGATCATTGATGTTAGAGAAACGTTTTGACACTATCATTTTAACCATAAACACACAAACTTGATTATGTGTTCATACGCTTATGCGTAGAACATAAAATCATCCATATACAAAATTCTAACCGTTGGATTCGTTTAAAATTCAAAACCAATGTTTGTAATCATGTTAGAAACGTAAAACCACTTACAGTTTGATGATCAAAAACATGGATTAGAAGAATGATTATTAGGCGTAGGATATGGTTGGTGGGATATTAAATGTGATGAGTAAATGAGTTAAGGTGGTTGTTTTATTAAAATAACTTTGAGCTTATGACAGCTTTAGTCCCTCCACCTTAACCATTTTCATCCAATGCCCATAACTTCCATTTAGGTTACCAAACGAGGGATATTTGGAAAGAAATTTGACGACACTCCCGCTCGACTTAAGAAATAATGAAAGTTTATCAATTTTAGTCCGAGGAGTGTCAGAAAAACCAGAAATGTGACCACCATTATTAAAGAAACAACCGGGATAAGGTAACATGCAAGTACAAGGTTTTATTGAGCACGAAAATATTAATTTCTCTCCTCAACACTTGATCGGAAAAATCTGAATTTTGAAAGATTTGAGTGTTGAAGGAAGAATTGTACTTGCCATGTTAAAAAATGTAGATAGAAGAATATTTTTGTTGTTTTAAGCGATTTTATAATTTTGTATTTTGTTTTTGAAAATATTTACAAAAGAGGTTTTGGTGTTTGGTGGTTTTAAGAATGTTTTAAGAGTTCATCCAATTCCTCTTGAGTCAAACACCGCATACCAATCCGGTGGACCAACTCATTAAACCTAGCAGAGCCAAGGCTTTGGTGAGGAGATCGCCAATTAGTATTCTGTACCCACAAAGTATAATTCAACAAACACCACTCCACGTGGTCCTTGATGAAATGATATCGAAGATCGATGTGCTTTGATTTGAATGTTGAGCAGAGTTGCGAGATCGCAATAGCACTCGATTGTCGCACTACATCGGGATTACATCAAACACGTAACCATAGTCTTTGAGTTGTGTTCTCATCCAAATGACTTGAGCACAACACGCCGACATGGCTACATATTCTCGCTTACGTTGAGGAAAGCGATGTACAATCCTGCTTCTTCGATTACCATGACACGGTTTATCACCAAGAAAATGCAAAGTGCACGAAGTGCTTTTAGAGTCTAAGCATCCTGCGTGATCGTCTGAAAAAGCTATTAGTTCAAAACCGAGTCCTTCGGATACGGATCCCCAAATTAATGGTTCCCTTGATGTATCGGAGGATTCTTTTAGCCTCGAGAGGTGGGTTTCGATTGGTCTCGATCGATAGCGGGAGCAAAGATATCGGCAAAAACAATATCAGTCGCTAGTTGTTAGATACATGAGAGACCCAATAATACTCCGTATTTGGTTGGGTCCACCAATTTCCCATGTAAATCAGCGTCTAGCTTCTTGGTATGAGCCATTGGTGTGGCATAGGTGTCACAGGTTTGCATTCCAAACTTGCTAAGAATTTCAAGGGCATATTTGGACTGACTCAAGAAAATACCACGGGGTGATTGATGAACTTGTAGTCCTAGAAAGAACGTAAGTTCACCCATCATGGACATTTCAAAATGTTTCTTCATTAGTTTTGCAAAAGCGATTGAGTACTTTTTATGTGTTGACCCAAAAATTATGTCATCCACGTAAATTTGAACAATTAAAATATGTGCCCCGAGGAGCTTGTTTGAGACCATACAGAGCTTTGTTCAGTTTGTAGACATGATTTGGGAACTCGGGATCAACGAATCCTACGGTTGGTGACATAAACTGTTTCTTTCGGTTGCCCATTCGTAAAGCAGTTTTGGCGTCCATCCGAAGACCGTTATATTCATATGAGCCATGACGCAAGAAATATCCGAAGTCAATACCATCTTCACGCCGATAACCCTTAGCCTCAAGGCGAGCAACCGGAGCAAATGATTCTTCAAAGTCAATACCATCTTCCCGTCGATAACCCTTAGCCACCGGACGTGATTTGTTTCGATTCGTTCCTTGACATCAATTTGTTCTTCCAAATCCATTTGAGACCAATGACGTAGACTCTGTTGGTCTTTCAACCAGTTCCCATACTTCAAGGCGTTTGAATTGGTTGAGTTCTTCTTGCATGGATTCAATCCGGTTGTCTTTTGTCATTGCGTCTTTAATATTTTTAGGCTCAGTTGGCGGACAATGAGTGCATAAATGCAATGTTCACCATCTCGTGTGAAGACGTTGTCTCGTAACGTTGGTTGATTCGGGTTGACAATAATATTCTCTAGAGGATGGTCTTTTGTCCAACGATGTGTAGAGGTTGATGTTGGTATATGTTGTGCGATTATGAGGATTCAAATGGTTTGTGGATGATTCCGCGACATCGGTGCGCGATTTCATTGGCAAACGGGTTAAAGAACGCATTTGGATCAAAATCTGCGGTGGGGCTACTTCATTAAGAACATCATCGTTGGTTTCGTCGTTGGAAGCATTTTGTTCAACTGTTGTTGTAGATTCAATGGTGGTGCTTCGCATGATGAGTTGTTGTAGCAGTGTATCGGTATAAGAGTAGTATCGGGTTGAGCAATGAAACATCGGATACACACAAGCACGTTCATCAATATCGTCACCGAGCGGAAGAGCAAATAGTCTTTCCATTTGTTGACGTGTAAGTGGGGGCTTGGTTCGGTGATGATGGGGTTTGAGGAAGTTTAAGCGGTTGTAACGGGTTCCAAGCTGTTATGCTCAGAAGCCATTGCCGTAAGCTCATCGAAATGTGCATGAATCGTTTCCATAACTTGCTTTGTACGACGATTCCAGATCCGGTAACCTTTTGAATTCTTATAATATCCAATAAAGATTCCAATGTCAGCTTTGGCTTTGAGCTTACCAAAGTCATCACGATCATTATTCGGATAGCAAAGGGATCCAAATACATGAAAGTGTTTGAGATTCGGTTTTCTGTTGTGGATAAGCTCAAAAGGTGTTTTGTTGTGACGTTTGTAATCATTGAGCGGTTACGAGTATAGCATGCGATTGACACGACTTGCCCACAAGTGTCTGGAAGTTTAGCATTGATTAACATCGTTCGGCAGCTTCCACTAATGTACGGTTTCATCTTTCAACAACTCCGTTTTGTTACGGTGTGCGTGCAATGGATGTTTGATGCTCAATTCCACTTTCTCATAAAATTCTCGAAGAGTTTGATTTACAAATTTAGTTCCTTTATGCATTACGATTTGGTGGATCGTGTTCGGAGTGAACTTAAATTTTCGTGAGAAAGGTGATGATCATCTATGGAGCTTGATCTTTACTTGAAGAAAGTAGACCCAAGTCCATCTTGAGTAGTCATCAACAATTACCAAGATGTAGTGTTTGCCATTAATCGTCTGCGGCAGCGCATCGGCCACACAAATCCATGTGAAGAAGATGAAGCACATTTGAGAGTTGTGTTCCACCTTTGAAGGAAAGTGAGCACGAATGCTTTTCCCTTGTTCACAAGTGAGCATAGGTGATCTTTAGAATACGGAATCTCGGAGACCTTCAACAAGTTTGTGTCGAGCAAGGTTGGTTATGGTTTGAAAATTTAGATGGGAAAGACGACGGTGCCATAGCCAAGATTTTGTAGATGTAGCCTTTGAGAGTAGACATATGGGAGATGAAGCAATCATGTCTTGCATTGAGATTGTATAGAGACTAGAATTGCGGGTGCCAGACATAAGATCGTTTCCTTGTAGATCACGAATGAAACAAGTTTTCTCCCTAAATGCAACTTCCAAATCTCCATCACATAATTGACCAACAGAAAAGAGATTGTGACCGAGGCCTTCCACATAATAAACCCCGCTAATTTTGATGTTGCCATTGATGTAATCTCCGTAGCCCATGATAGCTGCAAGTGATCATTCTGAATCGGCGGTGCCAATGAACTTTGCAACAAAGTTTGATAACAGTTTAAGGTTGCTGTCATGTGTCGAGAACACCCGCTATCAACAATCAAAGGATGATCTGTATCACTGCATTACACACGCATTTACACGGATGGAATAGAAGTAGATGTGGAACTGATGAGTTAGAGGGTTCCAGTAGCGATTATAGTCGAAATACACACATCAATGATTTTAGGCATCCATTTAAATCCTAGTGTATTATGTATCCATTTCTGCCATCTCCAACTAGTCTTAGCTTTAGTCTTAGTGAATGCACTAGGTGGTACTACATTCCTTGGAGGTAAGACTGGAGCTATAGGTACATCAATTCATTTCTTAGAATCTAAAGAGGGCGGTTTACCAAGCACATACTTAGAAGCATTAGTGGGCCTGGAGGTATTCCGAGTCTTAGGATTCCGTAAACGAGACAAGATTGCTCTAGCAACACATTTGTCATGACAATCAGAAAGCATACTGTTAATACAAATAAACCGTAAAAACATTTATTAATATTTTGCGATCTCTTTGTGTTTTGTTGATAACATATATAATGTTGTCTTAAGTATAATTATAAGGATACATGTTATTTTTGTAAAGCATTTACATATAATCTTTTAAATACAAAAATGTAGTAACTAAAGCATTTGTTGTAATAGTTAATTAGGATGGGTAAAAATCACAACCCATGGATCTTAACCCATACCCAAAGAGACTTGATACAATGTATACTTAGATACATTGAATCTAAAGAAAACCCATGGACCAACCCATGACCCATAACCAAAACCCATGGGCAAAGAGGCGTTCCACGGATCCCTAGCTTTGTGCTAGCCGGATCCCAGTGGAAGGATCCGTGGGATCCGTGAAACAGTGAGGAAATTTGCCTATAAATAGAGAGCCATTTCTTCATTCTAACTCACCCTCTTCTTACTAAATCTCTCATACACTCTCATTCTCTTCTAACATATAGATCACTAGATCTAGAGAGTTGTTCTTCTTTTCTTTCTATTTGTGATCCTCATATAGGTCCTTCTCTAAGGCGAGATCACGAGCATTCTACAAGTCATCCAAGCAAGGGTCCTTGATTGATTTGTCACTCCACAAGATTTACATAGCGAAGATCTTGTACTTGATATTTCACATATTTGTTGTGTAATAGTTGTGTTGGTTTGGTCCACCGTGCTACGGACTCGGTATCTAGCTTTGTACCGGAAAAAGTGTAAGCAACGTTGTGAAGGCTTCTCCGCCAAGTGAAGGAGTTTGTTGACATAGTGCTTGAACTCTCGAGTAGGTGACTCGGGGGTGGAGTAGGGCAAGGAAGGTATCCTTGTAGCGAACCACTATAAATCGGTTGTGTCATTTCTATCCCTTATCTTTATTTATTTGCTTGCATTATTATTAGATCTATCGTTCTCAACATCCATACGATTTCACATAATATCGAATCAAAGTTTTGAAATCAACTTAAAATCGGCAAAACTATTCAACCCCCTTCTAGTTTTCCACAATTGGCATCAAGAGCTAAGTTTATAAAAGTTTTAAAATAAAATTGTATTTTAAAACTTTTCGATCACTATGGGTTACGAAAATTATAAGGAAGGGCAATCTATGCAACGACCACCACTACTTGAAACTAATGGTTTTATATATTGGAAAAATAGATTGAAACATATGTGAAGTCTAAAGATATTGATCTTTGGTACATTATTGTTGAAGGTGATTTTGAGGCTACCTCAAATGATGATAAAGGAAATTTAGTTCACATACCTCATGATAAACTAAATGATGAAATGAAGAAAAGCTTTCTAAAAATAGTGAAGCAAAAATGGTTTTATATAATGCTTTACCGAAAAAGGAATTCGAAAGAATTTCTATGCTTAAAACCTCTAAAGAAATTTGGAATTCTTTAGTTGTAACTCATCAAGGCAACCAACAAGTTAAAAATAATAAAATTGATTTATTTGTTCAACAATATGAACAATTTTCAATATCGGATGAGGAAACTATAGATCATTCATTTGCTAACTTTAATACTATTATTACATCTTTACAAGCACTTGATGAATCCTTTTCTAGCCGTAACCATGTTAGGAGATATCTAAGGGCACTTCCATCGAAGTGGAGATCCAAGGTGACGGAATCGAAGAGTCAAAAGATTTGACAATCCTCACCCTCGATGAACTCATAGGCAACCTAAAAGTCTACGAGCTTGTCCTTGCTAAAGATTCAGAAGCCTCAAAGGTGAAAGAGAAACACGAATCTCTTGCCCTTAGGGCCAAAAAGGCTTCGAGCGATGAGGAGAACTCATCTTCGAGTAGTGACGACGAAGATTACGCTATGGCGGTAAGGGACTTTAAAAGTTCTTTAGAAGAAAGGGTAGATCGTCAAACAACCGTATGACGATAAGAAAGGCTTCGGAAAAGCAAAGAGGACGAAGCCAAAGGATGATCGTACTTGCTTTAAATGTGGGGACCCAAACCACTTTATTAGTAAGTGTCCCAAGCGGGATGATCAAAAGGCATTCGTGAGCGGCACGTGGGGAATGGCGACGAGGAGGACGAAGAAATTTGTCTCATGGCAAATGACGAGGTATGTCACGAATACTATAGTAGTTCATCACTTGATGACGACTCATTGCATAATGAATATGATAAACTATGCAATATTAGCTTAAAACTAATTAACAAAAACAAGCTTTTAAAGAGTCAAAACCAACGTTTAGATAAAGAAGTCATAGAATTAAAAGCAAAACTAAAGCGTTTGGAAAAGGGTAAAATAGCAAGTGGTGAATGTGAACTTTGTGTTCAACTTCAAACACTAGTTGATCATTAGATTCTAAAATTGCTAGAATGAGTACAAACACCTTAGATACAATACTCGATGGTGTTAAAACCGCAACAACCAAAAGGGTCTAGGTATACAACAACTTGATCAATCAACTAGTGAAAGTAAAGAAACAAAATTTGTTAAAGAATTAGAAAAACCACCATTGTTGTGGCGGATCCTCTGGATCCCTAAAAGGGAACCGGCTAGTGTACAAACTGGGATCCGTGGATCTGCTGTGACAACTAGTGGTAATAACATAGCCTCATCATCTAGAACCGAGTTCGTTATCGTAAATAGGAAGAAACCAACTCATGTCACCACTAGACATCCACCTCCAAAAAAATAATCCTACTTTTGCAAGAAACAAAGCACCATCTTTTCAAAAACATAATGCATCTAGGAGACCTAATAACGTTTATCCAAGAAGTAACCATCAAATGGGATGGAACCCTAATATGCAAACGGTTTCTCTTTTCAAAACTTTACTCCATGGAATGCATACTCATCTTATCCATACATGTCTAACATGAATGGAATGTTTAACACTAATGGACCCATGAATAAATGGGGACCAAACTTTGAGTTTATTATTGTTTTAGGTGTGCTTAAAGGTCGACCTAGACCCCGATGAATGGGTCAAGGATAGCGGATGCACGAGGCGCATGACCGCAATAGGATCTATTCTCCACATATGAATCCGTAAATGGAGGTAATGTGGTGTTTGGAAATAGCAAAAGTAGAATCATCGGTAAAGTACGGTTTCTAACAAATCTCTAACCATTAACGATGTGTGCACGTAGAAAACCTAAACTTTAATCTCTTAAGTATAGGACAAATATGTGATAAAAGTGCAATGTACTTTTTACTTAAAATGGCAAACCGATAATGAACCTAAAGACAAACTATGTCTTACCTCTATGGATGATACTTGACCTTATGGCATCGAAGATTGGGTCACGCCAACATGCGACTTCTTCAATCGCTATCATCCAAAGATCTAGTAAGAGATCTACCTAAGTTAAAATATGAACATCATTTTGTGATGCTTGTAATATAGGAAAACAAGTTCATTCGAGTCATAAAGCTAAAAACATGGTGTCCACAACTAAGTGTCTAGAATTACTACATATGGATTTATTTGGTCCATCCGCTATCCAAAGTTATGGAGGCAACTACTATACTTTGGTAATAGTGGATGACTACTCTAGGTATACTTGGACAAAATTTTTAAAGAACAAAGCGAAACCTTTAACTATTTTGAAATATTAAGCAAAAGATCCAAAGACAACTAGGAAAACCCATAGTGTCTATTAGGACGGATCATGGTAGGAATTCGATAATGAAGTGCAATTTGGAGCTTTTGTGACGCTAATGGTATTACTCACAACTTCTCGGCCCACGCACTCCACAATCGAATGGGGTAGTAGAAAGAAAGAATAGAACCCTTCAAGAAATGAGTAGAACCATGCTTAATGAACAATCCATACCTCAAAAGTTTGGTGTAATCTTGTTGATACTTCAACATACATACTCAATCGAGTCTTAATTAGACCAATCTTAGGTAAAACTCCATATGAGTTACTCCGAGGCAAAAAGCCTACTTTAAATCATTTTAGAGTCTTTGGAAGCAAATGCTTCATTCTTAACACTAAATATTACCTTTCAAAATTTGATCCTAAATCAACCGAAGGTATCTTTCTAGGTTACTCGCCAAATAACAAAGCTTACGTCATATTAAACAAAGAAACAATGAAGGTAGAAGAGTCATTAAACATAAAATTTGATGAAAGTCCACCCAAACCCTCTCCACCTCTTGTCGATGACGAGATCATAGAAAGTGAAGCTATTGTAATTAAGAAAAAGATAAATGAAGAAGAAGAACCTTCAATTAGTGAAATCACAAACATTAAAGAGTCCAAAGATCACCCCGTAGATAAGGTCATAGGAAAGCTAAAAGAATGAACATTAAGGTCTCAAGTTCAAAACCTAAGTAGCTTATTTTGTTTTGTTTCAACTATAGAACCTAAGAACACACAAGAAGCCATAAAAGATGAAAGTTGGGTAATGGCTATGCAAGAAGAATTAAATCAATTTGTTTCTAATGATGTTTGGACACTTGTCCCTCCACCTAGTAATCAAACCATAATAGGAACAAAATGGGTGTATAAAACAAATTAGATGCAAGCGGAGTAGTATCTAGGAACAAGGCTAGACTCGTTGCCCAAGGGTATAACCAACAAGAAGGAATAGACTTTGATGAGACCTATGCCCCGTGGCTAGATTAGAGTCTATAAGAATACTTCTTGCGTATGCTTGTGCTAATGATCTAAAGCTTTATCAAATGGATGTCAAAAGCGCTTTTCTAAATGGTCTTATTAATGAAGAAGTATATGTAGCTCAACCTCCAGGCTTCATCAATTTTGAAAAACCCAAACACGTTTATAAATTAAAGAAAACCCTTTATGGTCTTAAACAAGCTCCAAAAGCTTGGTATGATAGACTCAAGTCCTTTTAATTAAACATAACTATACCATGGGGTTAGTTGACAACACACTTTTACTAAGAAAAAGAGTCACACATAATCATAGTACAAATATCGTAGATGATATTATATTCGGATCCACTTGTCAAGACATGTGTGATGATTTCTCTAAAATCATGCATGACGAGTTCGAGATGAGTATGATGGGAGAACTTAGTTTCTTTCTTGGTCTACAAATTAAACAAGTAGAAGATGGTATCTTCTTCAATCAATCTAAATACATCAAGGAGATGTTAAAGAAATTTGGTCTAGAAGAGTCGAAACCAATTAGGACACCCATGTCATCCGACACCAAACTCACAAAAGATGAATACGGTGAATCCGTAGATAATACTAAATATCGTGGCATGATAGGTAGTCTTCTCTACCTCACGGCAAGTAGGCGGATATCATGTTTAGTGTGCGCTTATGTGCTAGGTTTCAAGAAAACCCCAAAACTTCACACCTAGAAGCCGTATATAGAATTTTTAGATACATTAAGGGTACAACACAATTAGGATTATGGTATCCTAAGGCACGGTGTAGAAACAATTGTATATGCAGATTCGACCATGCAGGATTACGTTGATAGAAAAAGTACAAGTGGGTGTGTACTTTCATGGGATGTTGTTTAACATCATGGTTTTCTAAGAAACAAACGGCTCTAGCAATATCAACAACCGAAGCCGAGTACGTCTCCCCGCAAAGCATGCCAACAAGCACTATGGATGAAACAAGCGTTATTAGACTACGACATTCATCTAAGCGACATAGCCATTCTATGTGACAACAAAGGTGCCATCGACTTAAGCAAGAATCGGTATTGCATTCTCGCACCAAGCATATAGAGATTCGTCATCACTTCTTAAGAGACAATGTTCAAAGGGAACATTTCTATTGAGAAGGTAGCATCCGAAGATAACATAGCCGACGTCCTCACCAAACCGTTGAAGCGGGAACAATTCAACCTACTTCGTCTTGGTCTTGGTTTAATGGAACACACGTCGTAATTTATTTTGACTCTACAAGGTATGTAAACACTAGCTTCTTCTTCCTTACGAGTCTAGGATCTCTATTTCACGCACAACTCACAAACAATACGGAATTTTCAAACCCAAAGATAAGTTTTTCACTTATAGCTTTCCTACTTTTATATACACATTTTCAAAGAAAACCTACTTTCACAATGTTTTCTAAAAGGATGATACCTTCCGTATCAATTTCACAAAAGCAATTTCTCACGTCTAGGACAAATCGCTTTTCATTATTAATACAAAGTAAAACCCGTTTTCATTGCATCTCACGTCTTTTGAATGCTAAAGGGACACATAACTAATATGTGTTTTGGGTACATTCATTTAAGCTACAATGAATTAGGAGCATTGACAACACAAGATTACGTACTTATGTACTAAATATGTGTTTTCGGGTTATCTCAATAGGATACTTTTATACTTCTAGTTTATTTTTATTTCTTTTTAGGGGTCGAGATAACCGCAACTCCAAATAGTTTGCATATAGGCACAATAGGCAAAAATATTTCCAAAAGGAGAATTTTGTCTTGCTGAAACACGGACCCACGGATCCCAGCCTTCATCTGGACGGATCCCTCAAGGAAGGATCCGTGGGATCCGTGTATCTGTGTCGTTTTCAACTTCTATTTTTGTCACTTTGGATGTAAAATCCACATTTGCTTCATTTTTGGGAGTATGCTATTTAATGCTTGTGTTCTCATGATCACATGCCTTGAATTCATATCTAATCATTAGATTTTAATCCACATTTTGGGTCAAGCATTCATTACAATGTGTTGGTTTTCTATATATATAACTCCCAAAATGCTTGCATACTCCATCTCCTTCTCACAAACACACTTCATCATGTCATCCAAAAACCCTTTAGGAGAAACATCTAGTACAAACAATCATGATATCCAAACCTTTGTACTTCCATCATCCAAAATACCACAATCAAATGCTAGGATATCCATGCGGATTAGTATCCGATCTTGTTGTTTAGCAAAACCAACCTCAAATGATTCATCCTCAAATAACTCACCACAAGATGCTTCCATTATAGCACCACCCTCATCACCAACAAGTACACCAATTTCATCACCACCTAAAATAACTCTTTTGGAACTCCTTAGGACTCCAACAAGATCTACCCAACCTAAAGAAAAGAAATAGTCTTTTCACACCCCACATCACCAAATACTATTTTTCAAGATCTTGAAACATCACCACCTCTAGCTCCCATCACATTACAAGAACATCTAGGTTTTTTCCACCACCATTTACAAACATTCCGGATTTTGATCCATATTTTCCTATTTTTCCACCACAACTTCCGCATAACTCAAATCAAAACAACCGGAAAACTTCCGCACTCATTACCCACATCATTTACATTGTGAACATTGCCAATCCACTAGGGAAATTGCAATAGAAGTTAGGGAAGAAATGCGTTTCATACTCAACCTCATCCTTGATCGCATCAATACCATCACTCATCAAAACCTCCATCCATAACCTTATGCAAGCATGGAAGGAATCTCTACTACTATTTTTCACTTTTAGTATTAAATTTTTTTTTGTCATTTTCAAGAACAAGTGTTGTTCTTATTTTTACATGCTTGTAAGTGGCTTAACTACCACTACAATTTGTCGTTTTATTACAAGGCCTTTTTTACATACCTTGGCTCCCTATCTTGTTTCTTGACAACCATAAGATCATTTAAGCATGTTACTAACTTTCTTTTGTAGATTTTTTTTCTCTTGGCGCCCAAACTAGGGGAGCTACCGTCGAGGGGAGTAAGAAATCGTAGACTACTTTTTCCTCCAGGGTTAACTTTTGTTTCGACAAAAGGGAGAAGAAGTAAAACTTAGGAGTTTTCAAAACTTACATCTATTCTTAAGTTTTACTCATCATAACATTATATTTTGTCATCAACAAAAGGGAGATTGTTAATACAAATAAACCGTAAAAACGTTTATTAATATTTTGCGATCTCTTTGTGTTTTGTTGATAACATATATAATGTTGTCTTAAGTATAATTATAAGGATACATGTTATTTTGTAAAGCATTTACATATAATCTTTTAAATACAAAATGTAGTAACTAAAGCATTTGTTGTAATAGTTAATTAGGATGGGTAAAATCACAACCCATGGATCTTAACCCATACCCAAAGAGACTTGATACAATGTATACTTAGATACATTGAATCTAAAGAAAACCCATGGACCAACCCATGACCCATAACCAAAAACCCATGGGCAAGAGGGCGTTCCACGGATCCCTAGCTTTGTGCTAGCCGGATCCCAGTGGAAGGATCCGTGGGATCCGTGAGAACAAGTGAGAAATTTGCCTATAAATAGAGAGCCATTTCTTCATTCTAACTCACCCCTCTTCTTACTAAATCTCTCATACACTCTCATTCTCTTCTAACATATAGATCACTAGATCTAGAGAGTTGTTCTTCTTTTCTTTCTATTTGTGATCCTCATATAGGTCCTTTTCTAAGGCGAGATCACGAGCATTCTACAAGTCATCCAAGCAAGGGGTTGATTGATTTGTCACTCCACAAGATTTCTGTAGCGAAGATCTTGTATTTGATATTTCACATATTTGTTGTGTAATAGTTGTGTTGGTTTGGTCCACCGTGCTACGGACTCGGTATCTAGCTTTGTACTGGAAAAAGTGTAAGCAATGTTGTGAAGGCTTCTCCGCCAAGTGAAGGAGTTTGTTGACATAGTGCTTGAACTCTCGAGTAGGTGACTCGGGGAGTGGAGTAGGGCAAGGAAGGTGTCCTTGTAGCCGAACCACTATAAATCGGTTGTGTCATTTCTATCCCTTATCTTTATTTATTTGCTTGCATTATCATTAGATCTATACGTTCTCAACATCCATACGATTTCACATAATATCGAATCTAAAGTTTTTGAAATCAACTTAAAATCGGCAAAACTATTCAACCCCCCTTCTAGTTTTCCACACATACTTTTACGACAAATAACACAAGAAGCATCAGACTGAATATCAAAAGTACTTAAAGGTTTAGCATTCGTTACAACACTTTTTCCATTACATTTGTCAGACGCAATATCTAAAGTGGGTGCAACGTGAGTCTTATTCAAAGTCCTAGGGTGTTCTTCTACTTCAACATTATTTATTGATCTTTTCTTATTCCTATTCTTCCTTGTATTGCTCCTAGGTTGTGAAGTGCGGGCGTTTGGAAAAGAGGCAACTATTCTGTTTCGAGGGGAAGCACATTAGTATCTAGTGTATTGTCGGTAGGAAATGCGGGTTCACGTTTGCTAAGTGTTACGGGTGCAATTTTCTTAATGATCCTAGGCTGAACTTGTTCATACTTTGCTAACATTTCCCTTAGCTTAATGATAGTGTGCACCAAATCTTGATTTTCAGAACGAAGATTTCTAGAAAAATTCATGACTTGTTTAGTGTGTGCAAGATAATGATCAAGTTCGTTTGATGCTTCATTTCGAGTCTGTTTGAGTAAATCAAATATGACACCATATTCATGTTTAACTTTTGCAAGTTCTTGTTCATATGTTGAGATTTGACATTTCAAAGACACGTTAAGATCATCCAGTTGCTCAATTTTAGGATTAAACGTTTTTTATTTCAACTGGTGAATTTTGTTTTGCAAAGCAAGTTCACGATTTTGACAATCTTTTTGACACCATTGAAGACGACGTTTTGAATTTGAAAGTTCATTTATCAATCGTTCATTTTCAACTTTTAAAGATTCGATCTGATGCACATTATCAGTATTCTCAAGAGTATCAATGAGTCAGCAGAATCGCAGAGATATGATCGGATGCATATGCAGCAGTTGTAATAAAACAATATTATTGATATCGGCATAGATAATATCTTCCAAGATTCGATCAACATCTTTTCTCAACAATTTTTTTTCGTTTAGTATTTGAAATCGATGTTTTGCTTTTCTCGGCTGTTTTCATGAGACCGAGTTCCTTGTGAAAATCCTTTCCCAATATAGTGCACAAGTTTTAAATTTTTGACATGGGGTAAAGTCATTTCGGCGAATATCTCTTTGTTCTCGCGCCATCGGCGATTGAAAATGTTCAACTTTTATTTCGAATGAAATTCAATCTCACGTTCTAAAATTTTGAGGTCGATAAGAAAGTGTCAAAGTATTTTATAACGCGACAACTTTCGGCTTTTGTTTTAACTTCACTAAGTGAAGGTAAAGGACCATTAATTTGTGCACCATTGTGTTTGGGACTAACTTGAAGCGGTGTGATAACAAAAGGTTTGTTAGAAGTATCTTGTTGTTTGACAAAAGTAACGGCTTTTGAATAGTTAAATGGTTTGTTATAAGCGACATTTTCCATTTTGACCGACTCTCGTCATCGCATCTAATTCCTCCATACGATTATATTCAAAAACAGTCATAATTGAATCATCAATTCTATGTTCTGCTTTGTAAACTTGTGGATTTGGTTTGAATGCTCTGTTTGAAAACTTAGGTTTGTAATTAGCAAGAATTGGTCCATATCCATTTGGATTTGGTTTAAAAGTAAACTTTTGAATAGTTGTGATTGACTCACCATGTTTATAAACAACATTTGAAACTCTTTGATTTTGTGTTGTAAGTCGACAATTTCTTCAAGATAGTTATCTATTCGTTTCATAGAATGTTGTTTATAATCGAGAACTGTTTTGACAAGTTAACAACTCACCTTGGCTTTTGAGTTTCAAAGTAAGGCGTTAAGTTGTTGTTTATGTTCATGTTTGATTGTTCTATTTGAGACAACAAAGCATTCTTGGAAGCGGCTAGATCACGATCCGTCGTTCTAATGATTTTTCGTTTTGATGAGATTTAGCAAAGCGACTTCAAAACCTTCTTCACGCTTTTTCTTGAGTTTTGAAAAAATTGATTTGTCGAATTAAGCATTCATTATCCCTAATTAACAATGCATTTTCTCTTTTAATTTCGTGCAAATTTCAAGCGAGAGTGTTGGTCTTTAATTAAGGTCAAGCTCAATTCTCTATTAGACGAAGCTCATTTTGTTCAACGGGAGTCTCAACATGATCATTATTTAGATCCTCAAATATAATCACGAGTCAACTTGATTATCAATATTAACGAAAGGTTATCTTGATCGTCAAATATAACTACGGGATCTATTTGATAATCATCGAATGAGATGTGGATGGCTCATGTTGAACACTCGATCCTTTTCGGATGGAGAAATTGGCGGAGATATCGATCGTGATGAGTATATTTTGTTCTAAGACACGAGACAAGCCATCGATGTCATACACTTGGCATGTGTCACTCATGTGTAGAGCTTGCATTTGTGCCATCAACATCAACTGCTTTGCATTAGCTCGCAAGTCCTCCATATCATCATCAAATGTGCATCCGCCATAAAGCTCTATTCCTTGTTGGTAAGAGTTCCACCGACTTCATCCTTAAGAGCCAAGAGCAACGCCTCTTTGTGATAAGCACCGCCTCTTGTACTCGGCTTAGGACATGCATTAGCCGGTGACCCTTCTCATTGCGGTTATAACAACAAAGACCATTAACCCCATTTCGAGCATTCCCTGTTCAACCACTTGACCCCTTTGTTGTTGCGGAGCACCATGTTGTTCCTTCCAATAGAATTAAACCCTTGACCACCTCCCATCGACGACCATAACCACGGTTACGAACTTCAACGCGTCCATTGTTCACAACACTTGATTCCTTGTATTGGATGAGGAGCGAATGCGATTGTTAGATTTGTTTGTATACCGGCCGAAGGCTTTAGCAATCATAACAAATCCTTGTTGCAATTCATCGAAAGCGGCAGAGTCCTCATCGCCTTCACCGTAAAGTGCTTGAGCATTGTTGTTGTTGTATGGAACCAATTGAGTTTGTTGAGGTTGTTCTTGTGTTGATCATATGGTGTAATGGTTGCGATTGGTTGAGGAGCGGGTTGAAGAGTCGTTTGAGGAGGAAGATTAGTTTGAGCCCACAAAGCAAGTTGTTGATTATCGTGAATTGTTGTGAAGTCGGAGTCCACCGATAGTCCTTTCTTTGTTAACTTCTTTTGGTGAGGCTTCAAATAGTCGTACAATAATACGTATGTAGCATGATGAAGGTTCTTAGCTTGACGGAGAAAATGACATACTTCTCCCATTCGGACCAAGACTACTTAGGAACTTAGTGTTTGACAATTCGAGGCATGATGATGTTGTGTTTGTCCAAATCATTAATGATGTCGAAAAGCGATGATGATATAACTCTAATGTCTCTCTGGTTCAATCATGAAGTGTTCATAAGCCAAGTAGATTTTGGATTTCATGTCTTCCGATTGAGTGTTGTGCCTTCCATTAGAAGATGAATATGTTCCCACATTGCTTTAGCCGTCTTTTGAGCATCAACACTTGAAGGATCGGATTGGGTAGTCCCAAAAGGATGTATTGCATTGCTAGTTCATCGGCTTCAAAGTGTAGAAGTTCATCACCGGTGAGGTCGGAGATAGTTGCAATGTTGGTGTGACATCTCTTGGTGGATTGGCATACGGATCTGCGGGTGTGATAACGATGGGCATCTTAAATGGACCTTCCATAATGACCTTCTTTAAAAACTTTCCATGTGGCTTCTTTAGATCACAAAACCTAAAGAACCTTATCACCCATTGATCATAATTTCCAGGAGTGAGCATTAGAGGTCTATCAAGTGAGCCAGCTTCATGAATTGATTGTTGGCTACTTAAGGCTTCACTCATCTTGCCAAACCATGTCGGTTCCTTCATAGTATTCCTGGATGGATGTTGATTGTAGAAGTTTGTGTAAGGTTGTACTTGAAGACTAGGTGGTGGTTGAACCATTTGTGGTGGTGGAATTGCTCCAAGTTGTGGAGTATGTTGTTGATTAAATTGTTGTTGATAAATTTGTTGTTGATGATTAAATTGTTGATGTTGTGGACTTAGTTGTTGTTGTTGTTGATGATAAGTGTAAGGAAAATAGTTAGAGTATGGTGGTTGTGACATGTTGAAAACTTGTGTTGTTAAATGGATCTTTGTAGTCGAATGAAACGTTGTTGATGAAGTATCCTTAGGCATAGAAACCACGTAACGGCAAAGTAACACTTATGCGTAAAAACACCAAAGATACACGTAACAACAATAGTTACGCGTAGGATTAGCTTACGCGTAAGGAAGGAGAAAACACTAAATTTAAGCGTAAACTGAAGGTTAAGCGTAGAAAACTTAGGCGTAGGATTACCTTATGCGTAAGACAGAGCTTAGGCGTAAGAGGAATCTTATGCGTAATGAGTTCTACGCGTAAGCTTAGGCTTATGCGTAAATTTAGGGATTTACCCAAAAGATCTTTTACACTATCACAGTGCAAAAGATATCTAAAGTCGAAGTGTTTTCAGGCTTATCCAAGCAAGAAAAACACCGAGTAATCCACTAAACCGAAAATCAAACCAAGGATGAGTTACGCGTAAGAATAGGGTTTTCTTACGCGTAGAAATTAGCCAAAACTGATTTCTGCCAAATGATGTTTCCAAACCAGATTTTTGTGATGAAATAGCTTTAATATCACCAAAATAACACAAAAATGTGAAACTTGATGATCCAGAGCTTATAAACACGTTACGCGTAGAAAGTATCCCACGTATAAAATCAAGCTTAAAAAAATGATCTACGCGTAAAGTTTGAAACTTTTTGCCAAAAACAGATATTTAAACACCTTAAAACGTACAAGAATCTTGGATTGAAAAGTGTAAAAAATAAGTTTTTAAGCGAACCAAATTTTGTACAGTGTTGTTACGCGTAAGACCGAAACTCACTTTAACAACAAAAACGATTCACCCAACTATATGGCGAATGATACCTTTGTTAGGTCACCATATAAGTAACACAAGCATCAATATGAAGAAGTAGAGAGAAGAAGGCGGATGAACACACACACTTCACGCGTGGGACTATGTGAAAGATTATGCTTAAGAGTAAATGTAAATGTGAACAACCAACCTTCAATAGAAGGTTTACAAGACTATTTATAGGAGGGAACTAGGGCAACACTCCAAGTTCCCATCCTTTTCCTTATTGGGCTTGGCCTAGGCTTATGGGCCTTCTACATAAGCCTAAGCTTAATAACAAACATAAAGGCCATATTAAGCTAACTATTACATATGAATCACTAACACTTGAATAAGGTTTAGGAGTGATTCCAACAGTTTTGGATTTCTTGAAAGGGGTTGTTTGCACTAGGTGATTCATCTATGTTGGAAGATCTTTTGGGTGACATGATGATGTTTGTTTGTGAGGTTGAGAGTGATGAATATGCAAGCATTTTGGGAATCCTATTTATAGAAAAAGAAATGATGCATAGTAATGAATGCTTGACCCAAATGTTGATTAAAATCTAATGATTAGATATGAATTTAAGGCATGTGATCATGAGAACACAAGCATTAAATAGCATACTCAAAAAAAATTTAAAGAAATGATGAAAATATTGAAGTTTTCATTCAAAGTGAGAAAAATAGAAGATAAAATTAGCTTCTGTCTCACGGATCTCACGGATCCTTCCCTTAAGGGATCCGTCCAGCATTAAGGCTGGGATCCGTGGTACTGGTGATTCAGGCAGCTCAAAATTTTCCTTATGGAAACATTTGTGCCTAGTGTGTGCCTATATGCAAACCATTTGGAGTTGCGGTTATCTCGACTCCTAAAAAAGAAAAGAAAAATAAACTAGAAGTAAAAAAGCACATTATTATGTGAGATAACCCGAGTGCTCCTAATTCATTGTTGCTTAAATGAATGTACCCGAAAACACATATTAGTTATGTGTCATCTTTAGAATTCAAGAGACATGAGATGTGTAACGTATTGGATTTCACAAACATATCAAACCATGATACAAAGTGGCGTACACAATAGGTTTTAGAGAGAGAAAGTTAAGAGGTTTGGAAACTTAGTGAGAGAAAGTAAAATCTTATTATGAGCTCCAACCTCTACCTTGGGAGGTAGAGGGTATTTATAGTACTTACATAAACGCCACCTACGGTGTGGATCGGGCATAACAGTGGGTAAAGACCCGTCCGTCCTCCACGGTGTTACTACACTAAATACTAACTAACATTAAATAACTACGACTACGAGCTTTCTAACGATTACATATACTTGAGGTGACCGACACTTTAATACCTGGATTTTCTAAATCCTAAGAATCTCCCCCTAAGGGAGGTCACCTCAAATTACATAGAATACAAACAGATATTACATTAAGATTGTTCTTGGATTCTTGTTTAAGTTTATTGCTCTATAGCCCGTAGTCTTTGATTCTTCATGTTTTGCATGTATTGTTAATCCAAGTGGAGGTCTTAAATGATCCACATGATGATGAGTTTTGAGCGTGCTTTGAGATCATCAGCTTCCATAAATCTCTTACTCTTCCTTTGTAGTGTTGTCATTATGTGATGTTGTGACTTTTGGACCGACATGCTCACATTGTGGATCATGATTTCTTTTTATCAGAGTAGCAGAAGCTTTAGTTGATTCATGATATTTGCGCAGCGTAGCAGAAGCATGGAGTGTAAATATCGAGTTGTTGATGCATATATCATGATTTGAAGTGAATGTGTTGTGTGAGCATGTGGCTATGGATTGACCTCTCCATTCGATCGACTACAAATGTTGGGTGTACCGCATACAACGATTAGCAATAAAGCGCACGAAAGTGTCTTTGATCACTTTCGTCGAATTGAGGTACACGCCCATGGTTCCCGTTGATCAAGACAAGTCTTGCTGTGATCATGTATAATTCGAAGAATCTCCTTGATGGGGTTTCGCATTTGCTCTAAATGTTCTCAAACCGAGCGTCTCAAAGAAGACAAAAGCGGGTGAGTGAACCGGTAATTTGAGATTCACCGATTGATGAAAGAGATTTGAAAAACAATCGTGTCGCTCAATAAAATGTTTTTGCAATACAACGAAGGTTTTAAGGAAAATCAATTATCAATCATAAACACCTTTTATTTTAAAATATTAATACACGATCGATGTGCTAGAGAAAAGAATTTTTAAGCACAACGACCGGTTTTCAAAGGTATCCGTCAATCTATAACCTGAACCGAGATTGATTCATAATTTTGAATCGCCCCATTGTTTACATTCGGTTGTCACATGGTTGATCTATTGGATAGATATCACATGCCACCTACCAAGAGCTTGTTTGATGTTGGCTCTAGAAGGCTTTCCATCTTCATTATGAATATGTTTGCATATCACTCGGATGTTACGCAATACCACAAGGATAATCGTGGGACTCTTAATATATTCTTACTTTCCACATTGTGTGAAACAAAGAAGACTTCATTAACTTTGTGTCCTCTCGAGATTTTGTGGATGATCTCTTGGCTCTAGACTCAATTGTGCATATTTGGTTCCTATGCCGGATACTAGGGAGAGGGTCTCCTTCTTCAATATCAACAATCTCTAAGAGAAAGTCAATAGATTATGTAGGTTCCATGTGAGTATGAAATAAGCCCTTTAAGAGGAACTTGAGTAGCTTGGGAAGTTGTAGTGCGGTCGTCCTTTGGGTCCATGACGTCTTGTCTTCAATACCGGTGTTACCTTAGTAACCACCAAGAGCATATGAATTGAACCCGGTTTACGCCCTAAGGTTGAATTATTGGAGGGCTATTTCTTTTCACCCTTTTTCACATTCATTTCTTTTCATTCTTCAACCCATTCGATTGCTTACCGAGACTTCATAACTAGAACCTTGTTGGGTTTATTCCGGTTCTAGCTCTATCTCGATCCGCACTCTTCCCATATCTCACTTTTCTCCTTTTTCATCATACCTATGGACTCTACACTATCTAGTGGATTGTCCTTGGGTAGATCCCTCCGGCTCTGGCGGGATCGTGGGAACGAATACCTAACCTAACCATCCTTATATCACCATACATAAAGTAAATTTGGTCGGTCTTTTTGGTATTGTTCATCTGCCATTGGAACCAATTGAAAACCATTTGAAAACCAATCCAGATACTTGTGATATATTATCAAAGTATTTTGTACCTGAATTGTTTTTGATATTTTAGAAAAAGGCTCCCCCTCAACATGTGCATCGTATATTTGAAATCGTTTTGGCACATGGAGGCAAGAGGAAGAATTCAATTCATTGATTAATCATTTTCTAAAAATATCGACATCACCTTCCCGATCAAGATTAGTATTTTTCATACTTGGTTAAAGATATTTTTGGGAAAGGATGTTGTTTTCAAAAAAGTTGCTCCTCCTCAATATGTGCATCGAGATTCGAAAGTGTTTTGCACATATTAGGGAAAACCTGCACATTGAAACAAATCGATCACGTTTCAATCCTTTTTGGTTTGATATAGATGCTCCCCCTTAACATGTGCATGGGAAATTTGAAATCGTTTGGCACATGTAGCGAGGAGAGCTTGCTAATCACTTATAAAACCATTTATCGAATTATCAGTTTAAATCCAATTTAAATCACAAATTCTCCCCCGATCATATATTTCAAGTCATTTAAAATTTGTGATCTCTATAGATTTAAATTGATTTTGAAAGCTTTTGAGGAGAATTGTGACTTGCTTATGGAAACATTTAACCGATAAGGATCAAATCTGAGACTTTAAACTCCAATGATTAAACATGCTTGAGTATCTTTTGAAAATATGACTTTAGCCTTGGTCTGAACGAATTGTATGACAAATAACCTTTTGAATTAATTGAAATCATTCTCCCCCTCAATCAATGACAAAAGTTGTTGATTGAGAGATAGAGATTTTCACAAATGTCAAGTCCAGATGATTTACAAAAATTGAGTCCGAGTTATTTTTCAAAGCTATTAGTTTTCATTAGATAACAAATATCTTTCAGAAGAATTTATAGAAGGAAAAATATTTGTGAAGGAAACATTTCTCTTTTTGGAGACAAACATTTGTTTTTAGAATCAGAGCATGAGATTTGAAAACAAGATAAAGCATGGCTCTGTTCTTTCTTTTAAAAACTGGGGTATAGTCTGAAATGACTATAAACCTTTTGTTTTTCCTTTCTCTCAATTTTTTTTTTTTTTGTACATTCGAACTTCATCTAAAGACCCGTGTCACTCTTTGAATGACAACACAAAGACCGTAGATGAAATCGAATAAAAGAAAAGATGAGAAAAATATTTTTAGCTTTTTCGAAGATTTTATGATTTTTATGGATTTTTGATATTTTATATTTTTCTGTTTTCTTTTGAGGGTTTTATAATATTGTATTTTGCTTTTTGAATAAGATATTTACAAGAGATGGATGAAGAAAAACTTTTACTCCTCGTCTTCCTCTTGAAGACGTTTGAGTGTTTCCGGTTGTAGACTCTTTAGACCAAGTCGTGGGAGGATAAACTCAAAACGTTCTCTAGGAAGAGCTTTGGTGAAGATGTCTGCTAATTGGTATTCAGTCCTCACAAAATAAAGTTCTACCACACCGTTCTCCACTTGATCCCTGATGAAATGATGTCGAATGTCGATATGCTTTGCTCTTGAATGTTGAACGTTGTTGCATGAGAGAGCAATGGCACTTTTGTTATCACAATACGGAGGGACTTTGTTGAATTCAAAGCCATAGTCAGATAATTGGGATCTCATCCATAGGATTTGAGCACAACAAGATGACATGGCTATGTATTCAGCCTCTGTAGAGGATATAGAAGTACTCATTTGTTTATTTGAAGACCAGCTCACAAGCTTATCACCCAAAACCGAGCACCTCCCGACGTGCTTCGACGTGTATCTTGACATCCCGCATGGTCAAGATCTCGCATAGGTCGTTAGTGACATACCGGTGTCCTTGGTACCAAAGTCCCATATTAGTGGTTCCTTGGAGATACCGAAGACCCGCTTAACCGCTTCAAGGTGCTTTTGGTAGGCTTAGCACGGTATCTAGCACACATGCATACATCGAGCAGAATGTCGGTCTCATGGCGAAGGTACATCGAGGACCCAATCATACTACGATATTTAGTCCGGTCTACCATGATCCCGAGAGGTCCTCATCCGGTTTGAGTACGCCCACCATGGGAGTGTCAGCAGGTCACAAGAATCAAATCCAAATTTCTTTAAAATCTCATTAGCATATTTAGATTGATTGATAAAAATGCCTCCGGACTTTGTGAAATTTGTAATCCCAAGAAAAATGACATTTGTCCCATCATTGACATTTGAAATTTGGAACCCATCTCCTTAGAAAACGGTCACATTCATTGGGGTCATCGAGGCAAAAATAATATCATCAACATAGATTTGAAAGGGATTAAGTGTTTGCGACGACTTTACGGTGAACAATGTCGGATCAATGCTCCTTTCTTTGAATCCGGTAGATAGAAGAAATTTTGATAGCGTATCGTACCATGCCCTTGGAGCTTGCTTCAAACCGTAAAAGCATTCTTCAAGCGATAGACATGAGTAGGATGTTCGGATTCACAAAACCTTGAGTTGGGCGACGATACGACTTCTTTAAGATCTCCGTTAAGAAAAGCCGTCTTTACATCCATCTGATAGACTACTATATTCTTACTTGCAGCGTCAGCCAGGAAGATTCTGATTGTCTCGATACGTGCAACTGGAGCAAATGATTCTTCAAAGTCAATACCCTCTTCTCATCACCATGCTCATCAAGTTTTACTTTTGCAACTAATCGAGCCTTGTTCTTTAACACATCACCATGCTCATCAAGTTTTACTTTGAAGATCCATTTTAAAGCAATGATCATAGCACAGTCAGGAGCAGGTACTAATTCCCATACATCTAGTCGATCGAACTCATGAATTTCTTCTTGCATGGCATTGAACCAGCTGTCTTCATTCATGGCGCTTTAACGTCTTTTGGTTCGACTTTGGATAGTACGGAATTGAAGAAGCACCATAAGGCATCGGTTGCAAGTTGTTTACGAGTGGATACTGGACGAGAAGGGTTTCCACTGATGTTGTCCAATGGATGGTCATGTGTCCATTTTCTAAGGTGTTCGTGTGGTTGTTGTTGAGGAACTGAAGTAGCAGAGTTTGGATCTCCTGAAGAAGATGGTTCTGAAGTTGGTTCAGGAGCAAATATGTTCTCAAATGGAGCATTTTCGGGAGTAGCAAAGGGGTTATCTCCATCATAGGTGCTAGAAACAATTCCATGATGTACATTTGATGATTGAGGATTTGATGATGAAGATGAGTGATCAGCAGAAGGTGCATTTTGACTCAATGACATAGAAACTGAAGGGATATCTATGTTGACTGGGTTAGGGGCAGCCTTTGTTGATGGGTTTGGCTGATCATTAGCAATAGGCTCATAGTGTTCATCAAACATTGGATCAAACAATTTCTTCAAATCATCTTACGAAGGGGTACATATGGAGTTCTTTGGTGAGGATTTTGTACAAGAGAAGAACTAATGGGACTACATGATGAAGGTTGTGATGCGGGTCCAGAACTTGATTGTCCTGGAGCCATTTGCCCAGTCAGCTCATCGAACATGACGTGAATTGTTTCCATGATATTTCGGGTTCTTTTGTTGTAGATACGGTATCCTTTTCTGTTTGGTGCATATCCTACAAACACTCCAATGTCCGCTTTAGCTTTCAGTTTACCTAAATCTTGACCCTCATTAGTTGGATAACACAAAGCACCAAAAACACGAAGGAAGGATAGATCGGGTTTTCGATTGTGGACAAGTTCATATGGAGTTTTTCCATGAGTTGTGTGAATTAGGGATCGATTTTTGGTGTAGCATGCAGTGGCAATGGCTTCAGCCCAAAGAAACATTGGAACCTTTGAGTAAATCAGCATTGTTCTTGCGGCTACAACAAGAGTTCGATTTCGTCTTTCAACTACACCATTCTGTTGAGGGGTTCGTGGAACACTTCTTTGATGACTGATTCCAACATTTTCATAAAACTCACTAAGTTCTTTATTAACAAACTCAGTTCCTTAGTTCAGATGATTCTGATAGTCTTGTTAAGTCAAACCTGCAGCTGTTTGATAAGTTTAATGATGACATCTGGAGTTTCATCCTTTGTCCTCAAGAACTTGACCCAATTGAATCGAGAGTACTCATCAACCACGAGTAATACATATTTCTTCCCGTTAATTGTTTGCACTCTCATAGGTCCGCACAAATCCATTTGAAGAGTATGAAGAACTTTCATAACTGAGTTTGCAGGTTTGGGTTTGTGGGCATATTATCGCTTTTTCCCAATTGGCATCTTCGAACAAAGATGATCTTTTCATACTTTAATATGGGTAAGCCTCTTACAAGGTCCTTTTGGAAAGACCATTAATGGTGCCAAGTTCAAGTGATTGAGACGACGATGCCATAACTATGACTTTGTTTTCGAAGCCTTTGACAACAAGCAGATTGGAGAAGACTTCATCATGTCTTCGATAGAGATGGTGTATAGGTTTGAACCACGTGTTCCTCTTAACAGTTCCACACCATCAAGTTCTCTAATGAAACAAGTATGTTTTCTAAAAGCCACCTCTAGATCGGAATCACATAATTGACCAACAAAGAACAAGTTATGACCAAGACCTTCAACGTAATATACCCTGGAGATTACACAATCACCAACAACATAATCTCCATAACCCATAATTGCACCAAAATGATCGTTCCCGAATCTAACAGTCCTAATAAATTTACTCACGAAGTTCATGAGCCATGAGCGGTCTCCGGTCATATGCTTGGAACGACTGAGTCCATGTACCACAGAACGATTTGAACGATCTGTAGTTGAACACAGACAAAAATGGATAACTGGATAATTGGGATCCCCATGCAAGAATGGGTTCCACTTGGTTAGACAAAGAGATTGGAACATCCACATCAGAAACGGAGTCAATAAAATCATTAGTGGTAGATGTCGGGCTAGTAGAAACCTTAGATCTATTCAAAGTATGTTCACTTCTTAAAGGTATAGTTCTACCAGAGGGCATCCATTTCCTAATGGGCATTGACTTAGAAAATTTAGGGCACAACTCATTAAGGTTAAATTTGCGGCCAGTAGGTATCCACTGATAACCTATATTACTAAATTTTCTTCCTGTGGGTTTCCAATATTTTCTAACCTTCTTTCGCCTTTGCTTTCTAGCCTTCTTATCTTGATTTTTGGCATTTACAATTTTAACTGGGTATTTAACAGAATTAATCAAATCATTCACGCCACATACATGATTAGTAATGTAAACCAAGCAATCATCATTACATGTTTTGCCAAAAGTAGCGTAATCGTGCATTAGTTACAAAGCACGCTTAGAGCTAACACTAGAATTAACACTTTTATTCAACATAGTTTCATTCTTCCTAAGGTGATCTTCTACTTTCTTCCATTGAACATTCCTAGCTTGCAAGGTCCTATCATTCTTTGTGTTTCCTTGAGGCTTTGACCTGCTTGCTTTGGTGTCACTTTTTACTCCTGTAGAGGGAATGGGGACATTAGTTGGTTTTGCTACTTTTTGCATTACAGGTTTAGAGGTGCTGGGATCTGAGCTATTTGAAGGCATATTAAAGTTCACTTTCTTAATATTGGGCATCGGATGGGTTGCATACTTAGAACTAGGCATAGAACAAGGCATCACAACTTTATCTTTCTCACATAAGGATTTAGGACAGGTTGCTCTTAAACATTCTAACAACTCCTGAGATCGTTTGGCCTGAATGCAAGCAAACCTAATTTCACTATCAAGTGGCTTATTTATGTAATCCTCTTCTACAATCTCACGGAGACATTCTAGACAATCCTTAAGGTGAAAGAAATAGTTATGAAACACAAGTTCGTTATTTCTAAGATGAGGAGGAATGTATTTAACAGTCATGGTATATTTAGAATCTGCAGATGACTTTGATGCAACATTCTCATTAAAGACAAGTGGCATTTTCCCTTTTACCTGACTCTTCAGATTTTCAATTTCCTTTTGTAACGAAGTTATTTTTTCATTGTTTTTGTCACGAGTGACTTTCATTGAATCGTATAACTCTTTGAAGTGTCGTTTGACCTTTTCATTTTCTTCTAGAAAACTCTCATTTTCTTGTTGTAATACGTTAATGATTTTTTGAAGATGAAAGTTTTGAGAAAATTGAGAATCTAAAGAAGGAGGCATTCGGGAGCCAGTCACATTGTTCTTTTCACCATTTAATTGTGAAATTTTGGCTTTCAACTTTCTGATCGTGTTACAGTGAGCTCAAATCTGTTCATCACGTTTGTTTATTTCAAAGACTGCATCAAACTCTGGAACATCCGAGGATATCTTGATGTTTGAGGTTTTAACATTTTCTTTGAGATGTTGATATTTTAGTTGCAAATCAAAATGTTCAAGTTCCAGCTTAGAAAAATGTTTTACCAAATTATCGTGATCATCCTGGTCAATTTTCTCATTTAGTTTTGAGTTTTTGTTTTCAAGCTCAATGACACGATCATGGGAAACTTTCAAAGCAACGATTATTTCATGAAATTGAGAAGCAGTAATAGAATACCTAATGTGAGATAAAACACATCTTGAGCAACACAATTCAAATCAAGTTCTCATTTAAGATATGCTGATTCTTTATCTCAATTTCATTATTCTTAAGCTCACGCTCATAATCATTGACTTCAACTATCATTGCATCAAATTCCTTTTCCATTTCTTTAATCTCGTGCCTATTCCCTTTTAAGACTCTCAAATTGACATTTTAATTGTTTAAAGAAAGGCATGACCTCGGTTAAATAACATTCTTTAGTTTGCTCAAACCCCTTTCCCTTGATTATCCCCGTAGGTGTGATTCTCTTCTTGCAAGTCTTCTCAAAATCAACGAATAGTTGATAAACAACATACAGGCTGATTAAGGTCTTGCTCTTAGTGGGAAGAGTTCTAGGAACTAAATGCATTGGTGTATTTGGAGGATACACAGTGGCTGGAAGCACTTTCCTAAGGGGAGTGTTTGTTTCAACAAGATTATTTGCTTTTTGCTTATCCATATCCATTTTCCAGAACACTTGTTCAGGTGTTAATAGGGTTTGAGGCTTAAACTTGTTTAGGGAAATCCAATTTTCTTTAGTGTAATCATGGGGTTTGACCATTATATTCTGCTTTTTACATTCAGGGTCTTCTAGCTTCTTATCAATTTTCTCCCTAGAGGCATCTTCTAATTGAATATCTTCCACAGTGCACTCAGCACAACTAGGTTTCTGTCTAGGTTTAAGAATCTCATTGCCATCATAGATTACTTTTTGAGCAGCTTTAGCTTTCTTACCAACCTTAGGATTTGGTTCATTTACAAGAGGAATGCTATGCTTATCGCTTAAGACTTTGTGCTTAGTGATCAGGTGAGCAGTCTGAATGGTGTTCCCTTGTACGTACAACTTATTTTCAAGCTTGTTTTTCAAAGTTTTTAGGTTGGAAAAATCAGTTAAAAGTTTTGATTCCTTAGCATTAAATTCCTGTCTAAGCACTTTAACATTTTCTTGAAGTTCTTGCTTTTGCTTAACAGTTTTGTTTAGTTTGTCTCTTAAGGAATCTAGCTCTTGTTTTAATATTTCATCCCTAAAATTACTTTTTCTAATAATTGTACGCATTTGGTCATCCATTTCCTGCTCACGGGTAGTTAACTCAAACTTAGCATGTTGTTCATAAATAGCAACTTGTTCTTTGTAGACATTCGATTCGGAGATAATGTAATTATCGAGGCACATGCGATATTCATCAAAACATAGTCATTATTGATTGCAGAAGATGCATCACTAGGTACCATCTCACTTTCACTTTGTATCACATATTGATCATATGGGACAATATTACTATTACCCACATTATCTATATCTGATTCATTAGTTTCAAGTGATTGTACTTTGTTATGCATCTCTTGCTCATCAATTTCATCGTATAGCTTTAATACCTCTGAGATGATTGAATCTTTGGATGGACCAGCCTGTTGTGGTGATGAGACCTTTGAAGAGACCATTGGTGAAATGCTAGCCATGAAGATTGTGCAGGCAAGAGGTTCATCATCGACATCGAGTCAAATGCATCACGATCAAGAACTTGAAAGGCATTTTGATGATTGTGACCTATTTCTGAATTGGTCGCTCATCCACATCAAGATCATATGTTTTGGCATTTCCTCAAGAAGAAACAAAGAACTCTTCTTTATTCAAAACTGCTCCATTGTCCTGAGCTTGTACCAACAACATCTTGTCCTTGAAGTACTCTGCATTTTGAGGGCGTTTTGGAGATGTGCAGTTCCTTGCGATATGTCCTTCACCACCACAGTTGAAGCACTTGATTGGCTTTCCTTGTCCTTGATTTGCATTCCTTCCACGATTCTGATTAGCCATATACCCTCCACCTACTCCACCTTTTCCTTGTTCATACTGTATTCCTTGCACTGGTTGCACCATGATCTTACCATCTCTGACAATGGCATGATTGTGAAGATTGGATGCAGTTCTGATATCATTGTTAGTGTGTGGAGTGAGGTTTAGATTTTGCTTAACCATAAGAGCCAGTTGATTGATGAAATATTCCATGGTTGCTTCAGCATCAGGTTGCTTAAACATTGGATCAGGAATGAGTTTGTGGTTACCATTTCTAGTAGGTATGACTTGCGAAGCTTTGGTAGAAATCCCTACATTGGTGTAGAATGCAGTTGAGTCATTTGAAGAGCTTGCATCTCCATGATTAGATTTGAACTTTTCAAGAATCATTCGTTCAAACATAGCATGCTTCTCATTCTGAAGTAGGAAGGCATACAATTGCTCATAGTTGGTGTGCCTTAATCCTTTGGTTAGTTTGATTGAGGTGACAAATTTGTGCCATTCGGGATTCATGTTGTTCACAAACTTTGAATTGAGCTGAATATTTCGCATAGTCATTTTGATATTCCTCATATCATTCACAAGTTTGTGGAACCTCACATAGTATTCAGTGACACTTTCTCCAGGGTTCATCTTGAAGTTCTCAAAATCATCATACAATTGAGATTCCCTATTTTCTTTGGTCAATTCGAACCGAGAGAAGCATCTTAACATTGTCCTAGGCGCCTTGGCTTCGGTGTTATGATTGATTAACTTGTAGATGTCTTTGGAAGACCACAAGTATAATGTTTGAAGCCCCGATATCAAGATCGTATCTCTTTTTCTCCTTATCATTGAGCTCATCATACGTCTTTGGTCTGTCCAAACCTAAGATCACTGTACCATCCGCAGCAGTTTCAAGTGTGTCTCTTGTAGTCTCAATCTGATAAGGTCCTTCATCAATTGATTTGAGAATGTTAACCCCATTCTCCTTTCCCAAACAGTACAACCTAATTCGTTGAGCCCATGAGTCATAATCAGTTCTGTCAAGCATAGGTGGACGAGTATCGGATCCAGCAGCTTGAACGTCTTCAGCAACAGAAGAGATGATAGTGGGTACGTTGGTAGACATGATTACAAATTCTACGGGATTTTAAAACTCTTTAATTAAACCGGGAAATAGATTCTTTCACGGGATTTTACTAAATCAAGAGAAAACCGTAAAACGTAATACAAAGAAAACACTAAATCGCTCAAAGAGACAAATCGCTCAAAGTGACAAATCGCTTTGATAAGACAAATCGCTTAACCACAACAAACCTCTTAAGATGACAAGTCGCTTAAAATGAACAAGTCGCTTGAAGTGACAAATCGCACAAATACAACAAATCGCTTAAACTAACAACTCGCTTAAATAAGCAACTCGCTGAAAGATGACAAATCGCTTCCCCGCACAAATCGCACAAGTACAGTCACTACCCGAACAAATCGCTTAAATAAGTGATTTGAAGTAGACACAAATCGGTTCCAAACAAAGACAAATCGCTCGTCAGAAATAGTATCCGAGGCACAAATCGCAACCTTTAAAACAAACAAAACACCACTTTTAAATCAAAAAACAATCCAACCGCAGTGATTCAAGCCTTCCAAATCAAAACCTAAGCACTTATGATGATTCTAAACACAAAAGTACAATCAAAATCCAAACTTAAACACAAGAAACGGTCCAAATGATGCAAATACCACTAAACTTTTTCAAACCTAAAAACCATATAAAACCACTAGAAATCCAAGAATATGTAAGAGAGATGATCAAACCATGGCTCTTGATACCATTTGTAACATATTGGATTTCACAAACACATCAAACCATGATACAAAGTGGCGTACACAATAGGTTTTAGAGAGAGAAAGTTAAGAGGTTTGGGAACTTAGTGAGAGAAAGTAAAATCTTATTATGAGCTCCAACCCTCTACCTTGGGAGGTAGAGGGTATTTATAATACCTTACATAAAACGCCACCTACGGGCTGTGGATCAGGTATACAGTGGGTAAAGATCCGTCCGTCCTCCACGGTGTTACTACACTAAATACTAACTAACATTAAATAACTACGAGTATGAGCTTTCTAACGATTACATATACTTGAGGTGACCGACAGTTTAATACCTGGATTTTCTAAATCCTAACAAGATGCAATGAAAACGGGTTTTTACTTTGTTTTAATAATGAAAAAGCGATTTGTCCTAGACGTGAGAAATGGCTTTTATGAAAGTGATACGGGAAGAGGTATCCTTTTAGAAAACGCTTTGAAAAGAGATTTCTTTGTGTGAATAAAACTTTTATTAAAAAAAATGTGTATGCAATTACGTGTTTGCAAGAAGTACTTGTTTTGAAAAATACAAGAAGACTATGAAAGTACGAGTTATAAGTAAAAACTTATCTTAAGTTTTGAAAATTCCCGTATTGCTTGTGAGTTGTACATGAAATAGAGATCATAGACTCAGAAAGAAGAAGGCTAGTGTTTACATACCTTGTAGAGTTTAAAAGCTAATTACGACGATTGTTCCATGAGACCAAGACGAATTAGGATAAATTGTTCCCGCTTCAAAGGTTTGGTGAGGACGTCGGCTATGTTGTCTTCGGATGCTACCTTCTCAATAGAGATGTTTCCCTTTTGAACATTGTCTCTTAAGAAGTGATGACGAATCTCTATATGATTGGTGCGAGAATGCAATACCGGATTCTTGCTTAAGTCGATGGCACCTTTGTTGTCACATAGAATGGCTATGTCACTAAGATGAATGTCGTAGTCAACTAACGCTTGTTTCATCCATAGTGCTTGTTGGCATGCTTTGCCAGCGGACACATATTCGGCTTCGGTTGTTGATATGGCCAATGTTGTTTGCTTCTTTGAGAACCAAGATGTTAAACAACATCCCATAAAAGTACATACCCCACTTGTACTTTTTCGGTCAACATAATCACTTGCATGGTCAGAATCTGCATATATAATTGTGTCTACCCCCGTACCCTTAGGATACCACAATCCTAATTGAGTCGTACCCTTAATGTATCTAAATATCCTTTTAACGGCTTCTAGGTGTGATGTTTTAGGATCTTCTTGAAACCTAGCACATAGAGAAACACTAAACATGATATCCGGCCGACTAGCCGTGAGGTAGAGAAGACTACCAATCATGCCACGATATTTTGTGTTATCAACGGATTCACCCGTCTTCATCTTTTGTGAGTTTAGTGTCAGATGACATTGGTGTCCTAATGGGTTTTGACTCTTCTAACCCGAATTTCTTTAACATCTTCTTTATGTATTTAGATTGATTAAAGAAGATACCATCTTCTACTTGTTTGATTTGTATACCAAGAAAGAAACTAAGTTCTCCCATCATACTCATCTCGAACTCGTCATGCATGATTTTAGAGAAATCATCACACATGTCTTGACAAGTAGATCCTAATATAATATCATCTACATATATTTGAACAATGATTATATGTGACTCCCTTTTCTTAGTAAAAAGTGTGTTATCAACTAACCCCATGGTGTAGTTGTGTTTGATTAAAAATGACTTGAGTCTATCATACCAAGCTTTTGGAGCTTGTTTAAGACCGTAAAGGGCTTTCTTTAACTTATACACATGTTTAGGTTTTTCAAAATCGATGAAGCCCAGAGGTTGAGCTACATATACTTCTTCATTAATAAAACCATTTAGAAAAGCACTTTTGACATCCATTTGATAAAGCTTAAGATCATTAGCACAAGCATACGCAAGAAGTATTCTTATAGACTCTAATCTAGCCACGGGGGCATAGGTCTCATCAAAGTCTATTCCTTCTTGTTGATTATACCCTTGGGCAACAAGTCTAGCTTTGTTTCTAGACACTATACCATTTGCATCTAACTTGTTTTTATATACCCATTTGGTTCCTATTATGGTTTGATTTCTAGGTGGAGGGACGAGTGTCCAAACATCGGTAGAAACAAATTGATTTAACTCTTCTTGCATAGCCATTACCCAACTTTCATCTTTTATGGCTTCTTATGTATTCTTAGGTTCTATGGTTGAGACAAAACAAAATAAGCTACTTTGGTTTTGAACTTGAGACCTTAAGGTTCTTTCGTTTAGCTTTCCTATGACCTTATCTACGGGGTGATGTTTGGACTCTTTAATATTTATGATTTCATCATTTAAAGGTTCTTCTTCTTCGTTTATCTTTTTCATTATTACAATAGCTTCATTTTCAACAATCTCGTCATCGACAAGAGGTGGAGTAGGTTTGGGTGGACTTTCATCAAATTTTACGTTTAATGACTCTTTAACCTTCATTGTTTCTTTATTTAATATGACGTAAGCTTTGCTATTAGGAGAGTAACCTAAAAAGATACCTTCTGTTGATTTAGGATCAAATTTTGTAAGGTAATCTTTAGTGTTAAGAAGAAAACATTTGCTACCAAAGACTCTAAAGTGATCTAACATAGGCTTTTTGCCTCAAAGTAACTCGTATGGAGTTTTACCTAGAAATGGTCTAATTAAGATTCTATTAAGTATGT
This sequence comes from Chrysanthemum lavandulifolium, assembly GCA_022545495.1. Classification (NCBI taxonomy): domain Eukaryota; kingdom Viridiplantae; phylum Streptophyta; class Magnoliopsida; order Asterales; family Asteraceae; genus Chrysanthemum; species Chrysanthemum lavandulifolium. The sequence continues at coordinate 132,377,317 of CM040244.1, read as the reverse complement.
ACATTGAGGTATCAATGGCATTGCACCAAAACTTTTGAGGTATGGATTGCTCATTTAGCATGGTGCGACTCATTTCTTGTAGGGTTCTATTCTTTCTTTCAACTACCCCATTCGATTGTGGAGTGCGAGGAGCCGAGAAGTTGTGAGTAATACCATTAGCGTCACAAAAGGCTCCAAATTGCACTTCATTATCGAATTCCCTACCATGATCCGTTCTAATAGACACTATAGGACTTCCTAGTTGTTTTGGATTTTCTTACTTAATATTTCAAAGTAATTGAACGTTTCAGTTTTGTTCTTTAAAAATTTAGTGCATGTGTACCTAGAGTAATCATCCACTATAACCAAAGTGTAGTAGTTGCCTCCATAACTTTGGATAGCGGATGGACCAAATAAATCCATGTGTAGTAACTCTAGACACTTAGTTGTAGACACCATGTTTTTAGCTTTGTGACTAGAATGGACTTATTTTCCTATGTTACAAGCATCACAAAAGTGACGTTCATATTTTAATTTAGGTAGATCTCTTACTAGATCTTTGGATGATAGCGATTGAAGAAGTCGCATATTGGCATGACCCAATCTTCGATGCCGTAAGGTCGAAGTATCATCCATAGAAGTAAGACAAAGTTTATCTTTAGGTTCATTACCAATTTTAATGACATAGACTCCATGTTTCCTAATTCCTCTACCTATGGTGATACCGTTTTTTAATATCTTACTACCGGTTTCGTTAAAAAGTACGTTGCACCTTTTATCACATATTTTTCTTATACTTAAGAGGTTAAAGTTTAGGTTTTCTACGTGACACACATCGTTAATGGTTAGAGATTTGTTAGAAATCGTACCTTTACCGATGATTTTGCTTTTGCTATTTCCAAATACCACATTTCCTCCATTGAAGGATTCATATGTGGAGAATAAATCTTTATTGCCGGTCATGTGCCTCGTGCACCCGCTATCCTTGATCCACTCATCCGGATCTAGGTCGACCTTTAAGCACACCTCGTCATTTGCCATGAGACAAATTTCTTCATCCTCCTCCTCGCTCATTCCCCACGAACCGCTTACAAAAGCCTTTTGATCATCGCGTTTGGGACACTTACTAATAAAGTGGTTTGGGTCCCCACATTTAAAGCAAGCGCGATCATCCCTTGGCTTCTCGTCCTCTTTGCTTTTCCGGAATCCTTTCTTGTCGTCATATGGTTGTTTAACGTATCTTCCCTTCATTCTAAAGAACTTTTTGAAGTCCCTTACCGCCATGGCATACTCCTCGTCATCACTATCCAAAGAGGAGTCCTCTTCATCGCTTGAGACCTTCTTGGATTTAAGGGCAAGAGATTTGTGCTTCTCTTTCACTTTTAAGGCTTCGGAATCTTTAGAAAGGACAAGCTCATAGACCTTTAAGTTGCCTATGAGTTCATCAAGGGTGAGGATTGTCAAATCTTTTGATTCTTCAATTGCCATCACCTTAGATCTCTTGGATGGAAGTGCCCTTAGATATTTGCTAACATGGTTACGGCTAGAGAAAGATTCATCAAGTGCTTGTAAAGATGTAATTATAGTACTAAAGTTAGTAAAAGAATGATCTATAGTTTCCTCATCCGATATTAAAAATTGTTCATATTGTTGAACAAATAAATCTATTTTATTGTTTTTCACTTGTTGATTACCTTGATGAGTTACAACTAAAGAATTCCAAATTTCTTTAGAGGTTTTAAGCATGGAGATTCTTTCGAATTCCTTATTGGGTAAAGCATTATATAAAACCATTTTAGCTTCACTATGTTTTTGGAAAGCTTTTTCTTAATTTCATCGGTGAATTTATCATGAGGTATGTTAACTAAAATTCAATTTTCAACTTTTGCAGTGGCTTCAAAATCGCCTTCAACAATGATGTACCAAAGATCAATATCTTTAGACTTCACATATGTTTCGAATCTATTTTTCCAATATATAAAACCATTAGTTTCAAGTAGTGGAGGTCGTTGCATGGATTTCCCTTCCTTGTAATTTTCAGAACCCATAGTGATCGAAAAGTTTTTAAAATACGGTTTACTTTAAAACTTTTATAAACTTAGTTCTTGATGCTAATTGTGGAAAACTAGAAGGGGGAGTTGAATAGTTTTGCCGATTTTAAGTTAGTTTCTAAAAGCTTTAGATTCGATGTTATGTGAAATCATATGGATGAAGATAACGTATAGATCTAAGAGTAATGCAAGTAAATAAAGTAAAGTAAGGGAAAGAAATGACACAACCGATTTATAGTGGTTCGGCTACAAGGACACCTTCCTTGCCTACTCCACTCCCGAGTCACCTACTCGAGAGTTCAAGCACTATGTCAACAAACTCCTTCAACTTGGCGGAGAAGCCTTCACAACGTTGCTTACACCTTTTCGGTACAAAGCTAAATACCGAGTCCGTAACACGGAGGACCAAACCAACACGACTATTACACAACAAATATGTGAAATATCAAGTACAAGATCTTTGCTACAGAAATCTTGTGGATGAACAAATCAATCAAGGACACCTTGCTTGGATGACTTGTAGAAAGCTCGTGATCTCGCCTTAGAGAAGGACCTATATGAGAATCATAATAGAAGAAAGAAGAACAACTCTCTAGATCAAGTGATCTTTTGTTAGAAGAGTGTAAGAATATATGAGAGAGTTAGTAAGAAGAGGGGTGAAGAGAAATGAAGAAATGACTTTCTATTTATAGGCAAAAACATGCCACTGTTGCACGGATCCCTTGCTCAAGGGATCCGTCTAGTGTAACTTCAGGGATCCGTAGGACGCTCCTCTTTGCCCATGGGTTTTTTGGTTATGGGTCATGGGTTATGGGTTGGTCCATGGGTATTTCATTAGATACAATGTATCTAATAGATGCAATGCATCTAGTCAAATGGATATGGGTCAATACCATGGGTTATGGATATGCTCCATGGGTTGTGGTTTTTACCCATCCTAATAAACTATTACAACAAATGATTTATTACAACAATTTGTATTAAATGACTATATGTAAATGTTTTACAAAAATAACATGTATCCTTATAATTTTACTTATGATAACATTATATATGTTATCAACAAAACAAAGAGATCGCTAAATATTAATAAACATTTCTACGGTTTATTTGTATTAACAATTTGTTTAAAATAAAAATTTGATTAAAGGGGAAAAAGTGTATTTTTGGATTTTTGTCAAAAAAGGGTAAAATTATCATTTGGGTTCGGGTGAAAGGGTAAAATGGTAATTTAATGTTTAGGTTAGGTTTTTGAGTCTGATTCCCAAGCTCACTCCCAAAAATGTATCCCGGGATCCGAAAATATAGAAAATCATCTTCTCGGCTCTCTCCGCAAAGCACTTTTCCATTCCAAGCTCAATTCTGTTCGTTTTTTCCCTGTTTTCGATCCTTTGTACCTGAAATACATAAAAACACATTCCAAGGATATCTGAAGTATAATTGGTTATATTTCCATGTTTTTAGACGTTTTTGTGGGGTTTTCGGGCTTAAAATGATGAGTAAAAGGCCACTCATCATCCCCCCACACTATCAATTGCTAGTCCCTAGCAATCCGATCATATGAAGTAATGAAAGGATCAACAATACCAAGAATACCACGTTTCGACTTTTTATTTACTACGAGAAATTTAAACTTGAACATAAATAAATAATATGCTTGATTTTCAAAACATGGCATCATGGAACGGGATTCACACAAAATGGGTTTCTCCGAGGAATTGTAATCATCATCCTCTTTTTGATACTCTCAAACTAATCTTAGACTTATGGTGCAAACATTTTTGTAAAATGCTAACACTACTTATATCTATAATCTATGTAAGTCGAGACTTAACTTTTTACTCCCGCAATTTATAAAATTTTAAGTGAGTGTGCTTATTTTCAAAAGTTTGACCATTGAAATCGACATTTGTTATGGTTGTTGTCCACTTAACTAAAATGCTAACTCACCGGAAACGACAAAAGTCTAAGGATCGAAAGGGCCTTTTCCATGTAGCGGATTTCTTCTCGGCACATCCTAAAACATCAGTTTTAAGTGACCGGGCTTTTGACACCTCAAAGAGAATAGAACCGGAATCAGCGGGAATTCGATTCCAAAGATTTACGAGGCTACTGTTAAGTTAAAACTAAACCTAAATGGATCACAACCGAAGATGATTTAGAAATTCAAGATTCAAAGGTGAGATCACTCCATGTAGCGATTTTCTTCTCGGCTTGCCCTTTTAAGGAGGATAGGTTTTCACCCTCGAAAATAGTATCAGAGCTTTCGGGATCTTTGAAATAAAGAATTTCCAAATTACCGTCAAACTTTTAGACAACTTTGACGAATACGAGTTCAACTTCTGATTTAAATTTGAGAAAAATCAAGTTTCGCACATTTATTCATAAGCAACATAGTACTTTTATTCACGCAACTCATATATTTTTTTCATTTTTCATTTTTCAACTTTTTTCACCTTTTTTTTTTCACTTTTGACTTTAAACTTTAAACTTGCAACTTTTTGCATCATTCAAGCAACTTTCGATACTTTCATTTTGCAACATTATTCAGATTTTAAGAAAGTATGCTTTCTCGGAAATTTAAATAAAAGGTTGAACTCGGACTCTAAATCAATTTAGCTTAAAAACTTTTTATTGTAACAAGACAATTTGAATGTTCAAAAGTTTGACAACGAGCACGTATTTTAGTCCGTTTAATGATCTTCTGGGAGAAAAAGCCATAGATTACTTATATAAGCTCTAAAGAGAACTAACTACTCTACAATTAGCATTTTCATTTGCACAATGCGTAAAACCTTAGCCTAATGTTAAGAGAGCAGCTATATCAACACTCTAGCAGAGTCGGGATTCCCCTTGTTCTAGCCTAATCAAGACTAAACTACCATTAACACCGAAGCATTAATGCATTATTTTTGTGCAAAGCACTTCTTTAAATGTAAATACTTGACTTAAAACGATAAAAAAATTTAAAATTGTTGGTCAAAACGGGGGTGCTAGGGTACTAGAAGGTACAATGTGATCAAAATTCGCTTAGAATTCCCCCCCACACTTAGAATTGAATATTGACCTCAATATTCAAAGTACCGTCTGTAGCCGAAACTATAGAACGGAAAAAGGTAATACTACTAGCCAAGTGTGGGAACAAAATCTTTTTTCACAAAAGAGGATTAATCATTAGTAAAAAGATCGGATATTGGGCGGCTGGATTGAAAACAGACGCATCAATCATCACGATTGTTGGGAAATTCACAAAATGGAGTTAATACTTATAGCTTTGGAAGTTAGTACTGATAGTGATATTAAAAAGTTTTAACTAGTTAGAACTGATAGTGCAAAAGTTAGTACTGATATTGTTGAGTTTGTACTATTCTACATTAAGAATGTCGTGTATGGTCTATAACAGCATATCTTCTATACCAATAGAAGATATGATATATTTAATACATAGTTATCTCTGTAAGGGGTCTCCTTAGTGTATAAAAAGAGATCCTAGCTAGGTCAGAAGATATACACATACTCTAGCCGTCTTAAGAAAAGCTTCAAGGTTGTAAACCCTAGTACTAGGAGAGTACTCGTATTATTAATCAATAATATTGAAGGTGTTGGTGTTACATTTGTGTTTACATTAATCTTCTAAGTGCATTCAAGTAGATTCCGCATACTTGTGTGTATCTATAACGAAGTTTCTCATTGTTGTTTTGGAACCATCCAAGGCAACTACACGTTTACAAGCTAAGTGTTCTAGATCCAAGGTTTGGGACTTCACAACGATCTACGGGAATCCTGAAAATAGAGAGCAAACACACAACAAGCAAACAACAGCAGGGGAATTCCCCCTACACTTAGTGTTAGAAAAAAGAAAAAGGATAGAATGATAGGCATGGGTTTCCAACCACGAAGCGCTACTGTTTTTGTTCACCGAGTCGCTAGCTTGACTCGACCCCGAATTCATTGGTTCATGGGGAAGGTTTGGAGATCCGGACAACAAATTGAGGTATGTACCCTCCAAAATAGTGTTTCAATCTATGGCTGTTCACTTTGAAGTTTGGTCCGTCGTTTTGAGATAACTCGACGGCACCATAAGGAAAAAACTTTGGCAACAATGAACGGCCCAGTCCAACGGGTTTTAAGTTTCCCCGAGAAGATCTTTAATCCATAATTGAAAAGAAGGACTCGGTCACCAACGTTGCAAACGCAGTTCTTGATTTTGGAGTCATGGATCTTCTTTGTCTTCTCTTTGTAGATCAAAGAGTTCTCGTAGGCTTGATCACGAAGTTCATTTAATTCATTGATTTGAACTTTTCGGTGATCACCCGCGGACTTGAGATCAAAATTAGCATGCTTCAAGGCCCAATAAGCTTTGTTCTCGAGCTCGATCGGTAGATGACACGCCTTTCCATACACAAGCTTGTAAGGAGTACAACCGATGGGTGTTTTGTAAGCGGTACGAAAGGCCCATAGTGCATCATCTAGCTTATCCGACCAAGAGGCACGGTTTTCGCCTACGGTCCTTTCAAGCATTCTTTTTAAACCACGATTTAAGACTTCCACTTGACCACTAGTTTGTGGGTAATACAGGGTAGCAAGACGGTGAGTGACACCGTACTTAAGCATGACTTTTGCAAATTGATCATTGCAAAAGTGCGTACCACGATCACTAATGATGGCACGGGGAGTTCCAAAATGAGCAAAAAGAGATTTCAAAAATTTCACAACTGCTCGGGCGTCGTTGGTGGGGAGTGCTTTCGCTTCCACCCATTTAAACGAGTAATCGATTGCCACGAGTATGTACTTGTTCCCTCGAGAAGACGGGAACGGCCCCATGAAGTCGATGCTCCACACGTCAAAGATATCGCACACTTGGATTGAATTTTGAGGCATTTCATCCTTTTGCGAGATTTTGCCGTGACGTTGACAAGCGTCACATGATTTAACTAAGTCATGGGCATCGCGATAGATTGTGGGCCAATAGAAATCGGAGTCAAACACCTTTTTGGCGGTGTAGTTCGGGCCATGATGTCCCCCCCGTGGGTCCATTGTGACAAGCGTTGAGAATATCAACGGCTTCTTGGCTGTGAACACACCGTCGGATGACTTGATCCGCACAGAATTTGAATAAGTAGGGGTCGTCCCAAAAGTAATGCTTAACATTTTTGAAGAATTTACTCTTTTGTTAGGTTGACATCCCTTTAACAATGAAATTCCCGCATGGGAGTTTGCAAAGTCGGCAAACCATGGGGTACTCGAATCTCCACCTAGAGATACCACATTAAGTGTCTCGAGAGGAAATGTTTCATTTATTTTCTTCTTCTCGAGCACACTTTGGTGAGGATTTTCAAGATGGGATAAGTGATCAACCGCGAGGTTCTCGGCTCCCTTTTTATCACGAACGATGATATCAAATTCTTGTAGGAGGAGAACCCACTGGAGCAATCTCGGCTTTGCATCTTGTTTAGCAAAAAGATATTTGAGGGTCGAGTGATCCGTATACGCTATGCTTTTAGACAAGATCAAGTAGGGCCAGAATTTCTCGAAAGCATACACCATGGCTAGTATTTCTTTTTCCATTGTAGTGTAATGTGCTTGAGCTTCGGTCATAGTTTTGCTAGCATAGTGTATAGGCTGAAAATGTTTTACTTTTCGTTGCCCCAAGACCGCACCTAGAGCAAATTCGCTAGCGTCGCACATAATCTCGAAAGGTAGGTCCCAATCGAGGGCAACTAATATCGGTGCTTCCGTAAGTTTTTTCTTTAAAGTTTGGAAAGCTTCAATGCACTCTTTGGAGAAGATGAACGGAGCATCTTTTTCAAGAAGACGGGTCATCGGCCGGGCTATTTTCGAGAAATCTTTAATAAATCGATGATAGAAGTCGGCGTGACCTAGAAAACTCCAAACACCCTTGACAGTGGTGGGATGAGGTAATTTGATATGACATCAACTTTAGCCTTATCAACCTCAATCCCGCTTTTAGAAATCTTATGGCCGAGGACTATGCCCTCTTTGACCATGAAATGACTTTTCTCCCAATTTAGACAAAGATTTGTATCTTCACAACATTTTAACATCTTGTCCAAATGGGAGAGACATGTTTTGAACGAATCCCTAAAGACCGAAAAATCATCCATGAAGACCTCCATAGTTTCCTCGATCATGTCGTGGAAGATGGCCATCATGCACCTTTGGAATGTACCGGGAGCGTTGCATAAGCCGAAAGGCATGCGCCAGTAAGCAAACGTTCCATAAGGGCACGTGAATGTGGTCTTTTCTTGGTCTTGAGGATCTATGGGTATTTGAAAGTAACCCGAGAAACCATCGAGAAAACAATAGTATTCGTTTCCTGCTAATCTCTCAAGCATTTGGTCCATGAAGGGTAAAGGAAAGTGGTCTTTACGGGTGGCTTCATTTAACTTTCGGTAGTCAATGCAAACACGCCATCCTGGCATCCCGTAACCAATCGAGTAGGAATCAACTCGTTTTCTTCGTTTTCAACAACGGTTATGCCACCCTTTTTGGGCACACAATGAACGGGGCTCACCCAAGGACTATCCGAGATAGGGTAAATCAATCCGGCATCAAGAAATTTTAGAACCTCTTATTTGATAACCTCGTGGATTTTAGGATTCACTCTTCTTTGATGTTGAACTGCCGGTTTGAAGTCATCCTCCATTAGAATCTTGTGTGTACAAAATTCCGGGTTAATACCCCTAATGTCAGAAAGTTTCCAAGCAATGGCTCGCTTGTGTGACTTCAAAACCTTTATAAGAGCGGCTTTTTCCTCCTCACATCTTTAGCATTTATGACGGGTAATTTATCATCACCCTCCAAAAATGCGTATTCGACATGAGGCGGTAAGTCCTCAAGTTCGACCTCCGGAGGATCATTAGAATTTTCAATATTCTTGATTTCCTCAATATGAAGTTCTTGAGGAGGGAGTGATGATGGATCATCATTGAACAACTTGTCAATGAGAAGAATTTCTCCCTTGATGTCAATATCGGCGTAATCAATTTCCGGTGAAATCGATTCACTTGATAAGTAAGCTTCAATCTCTTCCAAGATAAAGTCACTTCCCTCAAACGGAGTGAGGGAATGGGAAGAGAGAGCAATGATGGGATCAACTGAAGTGGGATTTACACTCGAGAATCCAAGGATTTCTTGAGCATACTCCTCCGATACAATGTCAATGACATCAATTTTGTGGACGGAAGTATCGTCATAAACGGGGGAGTATCTCGTCATCTGATCAAGATTGAAAGTAACGGCTTCCTTGTTTACCCTAAAAGTGATTTCCCCTTCATCAACATCGATCAATGCACGCCCCATTTTTAAGAAGCACCTCCCAAGGATGAGGGGTACTCGGGGATCGGCATCAAAGTCGACTACAACAAAGTCGGCGGGGAAAAGAAATTTTCCTACTTTTACACAAACATCCTCGGCTATACCCAACGGACGAGAACTTGTACGATCGGAAAGCTCGAGGATCATACATGTAGGTGTAAGTGGGGGTAACGAAAGCTTTTTCCACATGGAGTGTGGCATCAAGTTAATGCTCGCGCCAAGATCGGCTAAAGCGGAGCATTGAACTAATCCTTGAAAATTACAAGGGATTAGGAACTTGCCGGGGTCTCCTAACTTTTCGGGAAGTTTTTTAAGGATAACCGCCGAACAATTCTTGTTCAAGGAAGTTTTAGCCAACTCGGAAATTTTCTCGTTGTTGCTCAACAAGCTTTTGATCGTCGGATCAAACTTGGGCATTAGAAGGAGAGCATCCGCGAAACTAATCTTGAAGTGAAAATCTTGAAAGATTTGGATAAGCTTCTCCATTTGGTGATTATTTTTGTCACGGAGCTTTTGGTCATTAAGCCTTGAAGGATATGGAATTGAAGGCTTAGGATTTCTCTTCGGAACATCGGGTTTCGGAATGGAAATGTGGACTACCAGAGGTTGGATGGGTGCGGTACTTTGTGGGCTTGTAGAATGCACTTTGTCCTTTGTCACCTCGGTTTCTCGTGCTACTTCCCTCACCGGAGAGGGAGTAGGAATCGAGGGTCCATCATAAGATTTACCACTTCGGGTGGCAATAGCATTCAACTCTCCCTTCGGATTTGGAATTGTATTAGCCGGAAGGGAGTTCGAAGTTGAAGCTTGGCTCATTTTACACATGAGGCTATTGAACATGTTCTCAATGTTGTTTTGAGATTGATCAATTTTGTTGTTCATTTTGTTAAGCTCATTTTTAAGTTCATTACTTTGTTCGACATTGAAGTTTGGATATCATTTTTCAAAGTAGTGATTTGGTTTTGCAAACCCCTAATTGTAACCTTATTTGACTTAATGTAGTTAGCAAGATCATGAGAGGGACCAACCGGGGGTTGGTAATTAGGAGCTTGATACCCTTGATTGAAATTGACCCCTTGGGTCGGATATTGGTTCATCGGGGCTTGATATGGAACATTTTGCCCTCTTACTTGATTTTGGTTGAACCTATTTTGATTATTAGTTTGAGAAAAACCGGGTGGTCCTTGATTGTTAGCACGATAGCTCGGGTCAACTTGAGGATGGTATTGATTACCTCCTTGGTTGTAAGGCCCGGCTATGAAATTTGCTTCAAAAGGATTGCCATCGGTGGCGGTACAATTGTAATAAGCATGAGGACCACCAGAAGTGGCACAATTAGTTTCCACTGCTTTGACTTGAGCGGGTGGATTTGTGGGTGGGATAGAAAGTTTCTTTTGAGAAAGCACAAATGCTTGGATAACATTCGTGAGCCTGTCAATCTTAGCATCCATGCTAGAGACATTCTCCGAAGAAGGTGAAGCACTCACTCGGGAAGCAACCGGTTTGCTTCGTGAGGTGCGGACCTTAGACTTGTTCTCAATGATGGACAACGCATCTTTCGTAGAGCAAGTCAAAAGATTACCACCGGCGGCGGCATTGAGAGAGTCTTGATCATTTTCGTTTAAACCACTATAGAAGGTATCAAGTTGATGTAGCTCGGAAAAACCATGATGAGGACATTAACGAAGTAAGTCCTTGAAACGGTCCCAAGCTTCACCAAATGATTCATCAAATTGTTGGGTAAACTTTGTAATTTCATTTTTTAAGTATGTTGTTTTAGACGGTGGGAAGAATTCGTTAGTGAATTTTGATACTAAATCCTCCCATGTGGTGATCGATTGAGGGGGTTGTTTTTCGAGCCAAATCCCGGCGGCCCCCTTGAGTGAAAACGGGAAAAGAAGTAGTTTGATGGCTTCTTTCGGCACGTTTCGGTATTTGATCATAGACGTAAGCTTGTTAAACCGTCGGATATGAGAGTGAGGATCGTCCCTCTCAAATACGTAAATTTGGCTTGACGATACCAAGTTAATCAATCCGTGTTTCAACTCGAAATTGTCGGCAACGATTGTCTGAACGATGATAGCTTCTCCGTAACCCTCAGTGGGTGCTTGGAGTTGTTCCAACATAGAATGGTTATCTTCCGCCATTCCGGGAATGGGGTCGGGATTAGTACGAATCTCGGGTTCGACTATTGGCGGGGAACGTCTATTAAGTCTTCGCGTAATTGTGGCGAGTTCAAGAAGGGGATTAGAAGAATTAGAAGAACGAGTGCCCATGCACTTTCAAAAAACCAATGCAATTAAAACGAAACGGTATTCAAAAAACAACAGTGAACTTAAACCAATAATCCCAAGTGAATTGATCACTTCTATAAGATAAACGCACAAAGGAACGGAGAGACCGTAGGTCAGCGCGAAGCTTATTAAAAACCCGTCTCTTTTCAGACGCAATTTAATGTCAGGCCGTCCTTCTACCCCTCTTATAGTTTGTTAATCCGATAGAAATAAATCGAACTCACCAGCGACACAAAGGCAATTTTTTATCTTTAGTTCAGGAACTTACTAATAATAACACCTCAAGTTGAGAAGTGTTATATAACTGATGTATTCTATTTTAGCTCAAAAACAAAAGAGAAAATCTTTTTGTATTTTTAATCTTATATATATATATATACAAAGAAAAAGAAAAATATTTTTTACTTTTTTTAATTTTATGAAAACAATAACTTCACGAAGGAAGGATCTCGAGTCACTAATCGTCAAACCCTCAACGATATTGTCGCGACACAACCTCCCCGGCAACGGCGCCAAAATTTGATTCGTGTAGGTTTAGGGTGGTGTGTATGGATAAATAGTATAGTAATATCAATATCAAAATAAGCACGAGAATCGAATCGGAAACCTCTTAGGAAAAAGGTTAGTCAATAAAATCCCGTGAGTGAGATAATTGATACCGGATAAGGATATCCGGGTCGTTTCCCAACGAGGTGTGAATGGGCAACGTCGCTTTTAGGTTTATTATTAAAATGCTCGATTTTTCGGTTTTTTTTTTGTGTTTTTGATTACGTTCTAAATTTAAATTAAACAACGGAAAGTAACGTAAAGCAAGTAATTAACAATTAAATCAAACTAAAGCAAATAAACTAAGAAATTACCTAAATTAACTCTAAACGCAATTTATTCTAAAAACGTAACTACGGGAATTTAAGAAAACGCAATTTAAAACTAAATTTTGCAAAATTGACTCTAAGAATGTAAATTTATTTTTCCTACATGAAAACGATAAAATAAAATTTTGGGAAAAAGCGGATTTTTTTTTTTTTTTTTTTTTGCAACTTAAAAAGGGGTACTTCAAGTGAGTTTTTTTCTTCTGAAAACCTTTTTTATGAAAAGCTTTCAATAAGCAGTTTTGACTGCTTATTACTTCACTGCTTGGACAGAAAAGCAAAAACAAACACCCTTTTCAGATTTTAAGCACAAAAAAAAAAAAGCAATCACAGAATGTTGGATAAGCAGTTTTAAGCTAGCATGCATGGAACAAAAATAAGCTAGAATATGAAAATCAAACAAGTGAGGGGCAGATAAGCAGTTTTAAGCATTGGGGAGATCTTAAGCTAACAAGGAGAATAAGCACTTAAGGGGGATACTAAGCTATTCTAAAATGACTCTAACAAGCACTAGTGAGCAAAATTTTAAGCTACCTAACCTATGGGACCTAATAAGCCCTAATGTATCCTAAATAAGCTAATGGGATTCTAAAATAAGCTAAAACTAAGGATATGCAATAGGCTGCTGTAGCAGCAGTCCAATCGGTGGCAAAGTGGGGTTGTTTTTGCTTAAAATTAAGCACTTAAGAGGACTATGAATACCTAAATTAGTTAACCTATATATAATTCATATAACTAAGATCTAAAAAAAACAATTGTATCTTAACAAGAGGCCTTTAACAAGCTGAAAAGGAAGCTGCAATAGTGGCTTGTGGAGCTTTTAGGACTGCTGTAACTGACAGGAAAGATGGGCAAAGGGGGCACTTTAAGCTAATTTTAAAGTTAGTATAACTAGAAGATAATATGAAAAAGCTAATTAAAACTCAAGATAGGCAACCAAATTACTCAGAAAAATACTTTTTGAACATTTTGAAAAACATTTAAGCATCTAAATCCTATCTGATATGAGGGCTGTTTGGACACTTTGTGGTTTTTTTCAAATTGTTTTGATCTTAGAAAAATACCCTATGGTTTTGGACACTTTGACATGTACTTAAAAACCTTTAAAACAGACTTTCTAGACTAATTTAAGACCAAAATAACAACTAAAACTCCTTAAGCTAATGTACTCAAAACAAGTGTTATGACCCTTTTTAGACCATGCGCTTTGAATATCGGTAAAAGGCTATGAAACTTTTTAAAACTACGTTAAATTACTTCTAGACTCCTGATATGACTTAAATAAAGCTAATTGAAATTGACTTTTAAGTTAAAAACTACCCAAACATATAACAATGGTGTTATGCCAAACACCCCTTAATAGGGTGTTAAACTTGTAAAACTGATTTTTAACAACAAACTAGGATTTTTACTTATAAAACTTACTTTAACAGCTTAAAATAGAACTTTTAAAACTGAGAATAAAGGGCAATTAGCTAATAAGCACTAAAGTGTTTATTAGTTAAATAAGCAGTAGGACAGAATAAAAAACTTTTTTCATTAATTAAAAAAAACAAAATACAATAATAAAAACAGGAAACTAAACTTTAAAAGAAACTAAAACCTAATGCCTTTCATGGCTACAAAATGATTCTATTTATACTAAATGCTTGGTCTTCAAGTGTTTCTGATGTGTGCTTGTTTGCTGAGACAGTAGAGCCTTTGATGCAATATGTGCTTGTTTTAGCTTCATCTCAGCCATTGATTTGGCGTGGGCACAAAGGATTTAATCTCAGTCGTCCCTTTTTGTGATGTCCTTATGTGAGTTGGAGATTTCCAAGGTGGCACTGAGGCCATGTGGGTGTGGGGGAGGGTAGTGAGTGTGGGAATCAGTGGGTGAGAGTGACGTGGGGAAGAAGAAGACAAGGTGTTTGAGGTTTAGGGATTTTTGGCGGGTAACAGGTTTCTGGGTTTGGTTTTTTATCTGTTTTGGGAAAAGAAGAAGAGGGTCATAATATGGGAAGGGTCACGAGTGTAGAGAGGTCATTTGGGATTAAAATGGGGTTCATGGTAGGTATGAAAGGGTCTATTAGTGAAAGGATTAAATGGGATAAAAATGTTTTATTTGTAAAAACAGTTTTAAGTCTTTTTTTATTTTTATTTATTTATTTATTTTTTTTTGGAAAGATAAAAGTTTAATTAAAATTTGTTTAAAATTAAAATTGGATTAAAGGGGAAAAAGTGTATTTTTGGATTTTTGTCAAAAAAGGGTAAAATTGTCATTTGGGTTCGGGTGGAACAGTAAAATGGTAATTTTAGGTTTAGGTTAGGTTTTTTAGTCTGATTCCCAAGCTTACTCCCAAAAATGTATCCCGGGCTCTGAAAATGTAGAAAATCATCTTCTCGGCTCTCTCCGCAAATCACTTTTCCATTTCAAGCTCAATTCTGTCCGTTTTTGCCCTGTTTTCGATCCTTTGTACCTGAAATATATAAAAACACATTCCAAGGATATATGCAGTATAATTGGTTATATTTCCGTGTTTTTAGACGTTTTTGTGGGTTTTTCGGGCTTAAAATGATGAGTAAAAGGTCACTCATCAATGACCCATGACCCGGTTTGCAACCCAAAATCCGGACTGGTACAACCCAGTTTGCCGGATCCTTGAGATTGCACTGGACGGATCCCCCAAGTGAGGCATCCGCCGGAACCAGGCTACAGTAGAGATTTTTGCCTTCAAATAGTGAGTCATTTCTTCATTGTAACTCACCCCTCTTCTTACAAACTCTCTCATATATTATCTCTCTCTTCTAATCTCAGATCTCTTGATCTATCTAGTAGTTCTTATTTCTTTTGTTGTGATTCTCATATAGGTCATTCTCAAAGGCGAGATCACGAGATACTACAAGTCATCGAAGCAAGGGGTCCTTGATTGATTTGTTCCTCCACAAGATTTCTGTAGCAAGATCTTGTATTTCATATTTCACATAGTTGTTGTGTTGGTTTGGTCCGCCGTGTTAAGGACTCGGTATTTAGCTTTGTACCAGATAAAGTGTAAGCGACGTTGTGAGGCTTCTCCGCCGTGTTGAATTAGCTTGTGGACATAGTGCTTGAACTCTCGAGTGGGAAACTCGGGGAGTGGAGTAGGGCAAGGAAGGTGTCCTTGTAGCCGAACCACTATAAATCACTTGTGTCACTACTCTGTATCATTTACTTTACTTGCTTTCATTATTTACTTTACTTATTGCTTTACACTCTCTATCCATCCATACGAATTCACATAAGATCGAATCTAAAGTTTGAAACTAAATTTAAAATTGGCAAAACTATTCAACCCCCCCTTCTAGTTTTCCACAATTGGTATCAGTGCAAGGTTTACAAAGATTTTAAAGTAAATTGTATTTTAAAAACTTTTCGATCACAATGAGTTTTGAAAATTATAAGAAAGGGCAATCTATGCAACGACCTCCATTACTTGAAACAAATGATTTTATTTATTAGAAAAATAGATTTGAAACTTATGTGAAGTCAAAAGATATTGATCTTTGGTACATCATTGTTGAAGGTGACTTTCTAGCCACTACAAAAGATGATAAAACCGGCAACGAAATAAACATCCCTCATGATCGCCTCACCGACGATCAAAAGAAAAAGCTTTTCAAAAATAGTGAAGCAAAAATGGTTTTATATAATTCTTTACCCAAAAAGGAATTTGAAAGAATTTCTATGCTTAAAACCTCTAAAGAAATTTGGAATTCTTTAGTTGTAACTCACCAAGGAAATCAACAAGTTAAAAATAACAAAATAGATTTATTTGTTCAACAATATGAACAATTTTCAATATCGGATGAGGATAGTATAGATAATTCTTTTGCTAACTTTAATACCATCATTACTTCATTACGAAATGTAAGGTTTTCTTCTTCTTCTTCTTTTTTTCCTTTTTTTTAATCAAAGAGAAAGGTAAAGTGAGCTTTTCACTTCATATGGGTTGTGTTTGGGAGAGGGCTTATAAAGGCTTATGGGGGCTTAAACTTATAAAATAAGTCGGCTTAAAAATAAGCATTGTTTGTCGCACGGGCATATGGAGGCTTTCGTAAGCAATAAACCAAAGCCCATTGAAAGAGGTTTATATGGCTTATAGTTAGTAAATTACTTAAATAACCTTCAAATATAAACGATTATCACGTAAAAGCTGAAAATATATCAAAGTCAATTTGATGTATTTTTATGCGATTTACATTAGTAAGCTTCAGCTTCTACTAATTCGCCAAACAACTTAATAAAAGTACAAGCTTCAACTTTCGACTTATAATATAAGCCCCAGCTCCAGCCCCAGCCCCAACCCGTTTCGCCAAACATACCCATGATGTTGTGCCCAAGTGGGCCCCTTAATGTTTTTATTATTAAATATTTAGTTTGTGAGTGTGTTGGCGGTATTTAGTGGGGTATGTTTGTATAAAAATGGGTATTTTAATGAAAGGTTAGGGAGTGATGATTATTGGGGGTGAAAAGTAAAAGGGGGTGAGGGAAGAGAGAAAGTGACAAGGAGTGAGGGAAGAGAGAAAGTTGATGTGACATTGAGGTGGAAGATGAAGTGGTGTGATTGCTGAAAGTGGTATTAGAGTCTTAGATATAGTATCGCACTCACTTATGAGCGTGCATACTCGAACCCAATTACCCAAAAAATGTTCCATGAATTCACAAAAGAAATTCAAAAAAATGAGTAGCCACAAATATTTTCTATTTTGATTAGAACTTAGATTTATTAGAGATATATTTAGCAATTGTTAAGGTATATAAGGTTGTTATTTTTTGCTTTATGAGTGACTACCTCTCCTCAAAGACGAACATTTGAGTTTAGGAATGCAATATGGAGAATAAAAGCCATCGTTGTTTAGAAAAATATCTATATAAACTACTTTTGTAGTGTGTAGATAGTCACCCTATGGTTGTGTTTGTTTTCTTGTTAAAATCGCCAAATACGTTTTAATAGTTTATAAATCTGAACCCGTTTAAAAGATTTTGACAATTTATGAGGGTTAGTTTTATTTGCCTCGTTTAAATGCGTTAATAGGCTTAAACCTCTTGACCAACAAGACTTGGATGAGGATCTTAGTATCTCTTAATGATATATGAACTATTTGTGTTCTAATCTATTAGATGTTTGAAAAAGTAAACAACATTATTTGATTCATAGGGAGTTATATTATTAGACTGTCTCTATAAAGAAGTATATCATATTCATGGGGAGTTATATTATTAGAAAAGTCTTTATAATGCAGCACGTTCACGCATGGTGCTTCATTAAGGCTCCCTCATTCTTGACCGAATATGGTTTGGTCAGCAGATGAAAATTTGTTGATTGTACGTATATGAATATGTTGTGGGATATGTTTGTATTCAAGGGTGATCACTATAAAAAATTTAGTGGTAAGCGTAGTGATAAACGTGAATTATTATATGAAAATGTTCGGTCTAAAAATTGACCCAATTGTATCTGAAAAGTATTTAAACATAAAAATAGCCTAATACACCATCTAAAGGTCAGTGAGCATAAAAGTCTCTGATAAAGATCAGAGAGGGTGTCACTTCATAATTATCAATATGAACCTGATAGTTATGAAAAGTGAGATACTCCTTGATAGTTATTAAAGAACATGTTTTCCTGATTATTATTCAGAAGGTGTTACTCATTGATAAAATCAGTGAGTGTTATATAAAGCTCAACCAACTGTCTAGCTTCAGGGACGTCAAAGAACAGCTGAATAAACGCTTCACAAACTGATGCGGTGTCAGTGAGTGATGTACAAGGAGCTACAAGCAACACCAGGGTCACTGAGATCTAGAAAATGTTTCTCTGACTCTGAATACTTTATTCAGTTTTAACAACCTCAACCTCTGAATGTTCGGGCGGGAAACATCTTGAAGAAGATAAGTTCGAGTACTTATCGATATACGAGAAAGCAAGCATTGGAACTATAAGTTGTCAAATCGGGTAAACCTAAAGTACGTTCAAAGCTAGCCTACTAGGCACATGCCTATCTATAGCAAGTCGGCAAATTACTATGTACCCATTTGCATCCACTGTTTCCCCCTCTATTTAAACCAAAGGTTGTAACCGAGCTAAGTAAAGATTCAAACTTAGAAAATAATACAAAGTATTATAGTTAGGATCATCATCTCCTAGGAACAATAAAGCAAAGCTAACTGCCTCTTGTTGTCTGATTTTGGAGAGTAATCTGTCATTAACTGAGATAGTCTTTCGTAAGCTATCTCTTGTAAACCTTTGATTCATTTCTAATAATATTTATAAAGTTCAAAAGTACAAATGGTGTTATTAGTGTATATGAGTCGTTCTCAAGCAAACCCAACCTCATTTTAATGGTTAGCAGTTTTCGTCATTTGCTAAAACTGTTGTTCATATCATTCATGGTTTGCATGAGCGTGCGAGGAGGGACCCAACAAGTGGTATCAGAGCTGGTGGTATGTGCTAAAACACATACCATTTCTTTACCAAAATAGACCTAAAATAACCAGAAAAGAGCCGTATATGCCTAATAGTTGTTGGTTTCTTGAGTTTATGCATGTGCAGGTACGGATATGGCAAAACACACAAAAGAAAGACAAATCAGACAAAAACCGAGCACGAGAAGGAAGAGAGTGCAAAAGCTGAAGCCGGGAAATCAGAATTGAGTGAATTTGAAGTTTTGGATGCTCAGCGGATGATTTTTGAAAGATTGGATCAACTTTGAAGAAATGATGAATTTAGCCCCTCACGTTTTGCAAAGTGTCAGAATTTAGCCTTGAAGTTTCAGAATTGACAAGAATGGTCCCCCATCTTTTTCTCATTGGCAGAATATACCCTTGTGCTAAATTTCCCAAAAATCCCTTTACACTTTCCCTAAATTACAAATTAAACCCTTGAAATTATAAAACCTTATCATTTTAATCCTAAAATAAACCATGAGTCCAAAAGTCAAATTAACCCTTTCATAATTCTATGACCAGTCAACACCTAAACCTTTTTGAACCTACACCTCATTTGGACCCCCAGTCAAAATCCCACGAACCCTTTTACTTACCCACGGTCAAATACAGTCAAACCTAATAAAATATTACCCAACTATTTACCCGCCTATTTTATCCCCAAATAAACCCAACTAAGAACCCTAATCTTCCCTTCACCCAACTAGCCAAAATCATTACAATTAAAGGGCAAATTCGTACAATTGTCTGACACATGCTGACACAAGAATGCCACCTTGGCAATCCGTGTGCCAAGGTGTGCTCTCATTGGTTGATGGGACATGGCTAATCAAATAGAAGGCTGTGATTGAAAGGTGACTGATGGGATTGAGATCAATGGATGAGATGCACTGAAAAGAAGCACAAATTCACCCTCTGGAAGCTTCTGAAAGCCTTGAGCTCAGCTATTTAAACCCCCGAATTTCACACAAGATGGCATGTAGAATTTGAGTAGTAGAATATAGTGTTTAATTATGTTGTTAATTAGTTTTCAACTTTTAAATTGTATTTCTGTCTTTCTAATCAGTTCTTATTAATGAAAATTACTTTTTAAGTGTAAAATCTCAATAGCTCTGTTAGGAATTAGAAATTCCCGGTATTAAAGAGTCGGTCACCTCAAGTATATGTAATCGTTAGAAAGCTCGTAGTCGTAGTAATTCTTAAGTTAAGTAGTATTTAGTTAAGTATCACCGTGGAGGACGGACGGTCTTTACCCACCTGTATGCCCGATCCATGACCCGATGTGTGGCGATTTATGTAAGACTATATATACTCTACCTCCCAAGGTAGAGAGTTGGAGCTCATAATAATATCTTTCACTTTCTCTCACTAAGTTCCCTAAACCTCTAACTTTCTCTCTAGAATTCCATCTATATGCTACTTTGTGTTATGGTTTGATGTGTATGTGAAAAGTTATATCTTACAATTGGTATCAAGAGCCATGGTTGGATCATATCTTGCACATCTTTGGATTTCTAGTGGTTTTTAGGTGGTTTTTGAGTTTGAAAAAGTTTAGTGGTTTTTGCATCATTTGGTTGATTTCTTGTGTTAAACTTTGAATTTTGTTAGTACTTTCATGTTTAGAATCATCACAAGTGTTTAGGTTTTCATTTGGTTAGCTTGAATCATCTTGGTTGGGTTGTTTTTTGGATTGAAAAGTGATGTTTATATGGTTTTTCTTGCTAGCGACTTAGCTCACGGTTTATTTTCTTCATAGCGACTTGCTTTACAAAATTGTAGCGAGTTACAGTTTTAAACCTAGCGAGTTAGATCTAGCGAGTTAAAGTACAAGTAGTGGACTCTCCACCACGAGTAGCGACAGTGGTAGCGACTTGGTGCAGAGCGAGTTGCTCTTTAGCGACTTGCATCTCTAGCGACTTGAGTAGCTTAATTGTCGCCAAAATTTTGCTAGCGACTTGAGTCTTAGCGAGTTACTACTTAGCGACTTACATCCGGCTAGCGACTTGGTACTCTAGCGACTTAGTGGTGTAGCTAATTAGTTGTTAGCGACTTGGTTCAAGAATTCGTAGCGACTTGGTTGATTTTTCCGTCAAAACTTCAAACGGCCATAACTTTTGAACCAGAACTCGTTTCGTTTCTACCCATCAAAACGACCGTGAGAACGAGGAGAATGGCACGCCGAATAAACTAAAGTTGATTCGGGTCAATCTTCGAGGTCTAAATCCGCTCGAGCAGAAGTTATTGAGGTTTTAAGTTGTTAGACCTAAATTTCTCGGGAAAAGCAGGCATAAACCAATCCGAATCACAACCAAACAACATCTCTCGCTTATCCCACAAACAATCATAAGACCTAACACACAATTGTCTATCATTGTGTCGATCCATTAGTCGTCTTAACACATTCCATTGGTCATTGCTTAACGGTTTAGTCTTGATTTTAGTAAAATCCCGCGAAAGAGTCTATTTTCGGTTTAAATCATAGACTTGTAAAATCCGTGCATTCTACCACATCATGTCTTACTCTCTTGACCCAAAGTGATTTCGAAGTGCTTAAATTGTATGATGTTGTGGATAATAATGATAATGGATGCTACATCGAACGATTAAAGATGTTTGAATTAAACAACGAGGATGTGAGATCTTCATGTTCGAGTACAATGAGAATGAATTGCACCACTACTGAATGCCATGCAAATGGAATGCGAGATTGAGCCCTATCAACTACTTCATCCGCACCTCATACGGTTGTTATCCATAGTCGGGGATCGAACATGTAGTGCTCTTTTCCGCCAGACTTACCTACATTGACAAGAAGCTTGTTGTTGAACTTAGAGCATTTAAAGTCGCAACTTACCAATGAAGAAGTTCAAAAGATGGTTCGGTCTGACTCTTCAAGTAATCTACAAACAATTTCACCATTCATCGGTGGGGAATATTCATAGATTCGATCAACACTTGACCGGAATTTCCTTCAAAAACATCTTGGAATGGAAATTGTGAATTCATTGAGACATTTATCCAACTCATGGATAATGTGAAAAGTACATTGAAGATTCTACACAAAAGAATGAAGACTTGAATGAGTGTCGGGTGCGAGTTGAAAGATTGTTGTGATAAGTTGGGTAATGTATCCATTGAGGAATCGGGTGTTCTTTGAATGCGTAATGTCGGTGACAACAAAAATGATGAGTCGAAAAATGCAAAATGGAATCTTCGTGCTCAAATTCACAAGAGAGAGGTGCACCAGACACAACATGTGCAATTTAATGCAAAGGAACGCTCCATGGAAGCTTCACACTGTGCATGTCAATGCCGAGGTAAGTTGCATGGAAGTTTCACTGCACCTAGTTGTGCATCTTCTACTCAAAATGATGATTATGTCTTGCATGAGTCTGTTGCATTTGTGCTGATGATACCCTTACCACCGAGCTTAACATATATAAGGATCAAGTTGCTATTTATGAACAAGTGCTAAGTTTGAGTTGACAACCCGTGAGCGGTGAAATGGATGTCCAAATACGCACAATCATTAGAAAAAGTAATTTTAGAGAAGAAGTATTAAAACAAGAGTTAAACTCCTTACAAGCTTTCTAAAAGCGCTAAGCAAAACACGAACTTCAAGAAAATGTTAAAATGCTTAAGCAAGAATTCAAGGCTAAGGAATCAAAACTTTTGAATGATTTTTCCAATCTAAAACTTTGAAAAACAAGCTTGAAAATAAGTTGTACGTACAAGGAATACCATTCAGATCGCTTCACATGATCACTAAGCACGTAGTCTTAAGCGATAAGCACAGTGTTCCCATTATAGATAAACCCAATCCCGAGTATGGTAAGAAAGCAAAAGCGACTCAAAATGTAATCTATGATGGAAATGAGATTCTTAAACCTGAGCAGACACCTAGTTGCATTGAGTGCACCGAGGAAGATAGAAAACTAGATATTGCATCTAGGAGAAAATGGATAAGAAGCTAAATGATCCCGAGTGTAAAAAGAATAACATAACGATCAAACCCCATAATTACACTAAAGAAAATTGGATCTCCTTGAACAAGTTTAAGCCTCGACTCTATTAACCCCCGAACAAGTGTTCGGAAAAGGATATGGAAATGCAAAAGTCGAAAATCTTGTTGAAAAGAATCCCCTTGTAGGAAGCGCCTAAATCAACTGTGTATCCTCCTAATACACCAATGCACTTAGTTCCTAGATCTATTGCCACTAAAAGCAAGACCTTAATCAATGAATATGTTATCTTTCAACTATTTGTTGATTTTGAGAAAACTTGTAAGAAAAGGATCACACCCATTGGTATAATCAAGGGAAAGGGTTTTGAGCAAACTAAAGAATGCTATTTAAGCGAGGTCATGCCTTTCTTTAAACAACTAAAAGATCAATTTGAGAGTCTTAAAAGGGACGATTCGATATTAAAGAAATGGAAAAGGTATTTGATGCAATGATTGTTGAGGTTAGTGACTATGAGAGAATTAAAATATAGTGAGATTGAAAGGAAGAACTTGCATACACCGAATGAGAATCGATTTCGAATGTATTGCTCAAGATGTGTTTTCATCGCTACAAATTGTTCCATTAATGCTTCTCAATTTCATGAATTATCTGTTGCTCGAAAGTCTCCCATGATCGTGTCATTGAGCTTGAAACAACAAATTCAAAATTGCATGAGAAAATAGAACAGGATGATCATGATAACTTGGTCAAACATTATTCTAAATTAGAAGTTGAACATCTTGCTTTGCAATTAAAACATCAACATCTCAAAGAAAATGTTAAAACCTCAAATATCAAGACATCCTCGATGCTCCCGAGTTTGATGCGCTTTTGAAATTAGCAAACGTGATGAACAAATTCGAGCTCATTATAACACGATCAAAAGATTGAAAGCCCAAATTTCACAACCGAAAGGTGAAAAGAAGGATGTGATCGCTTCCCATATGCCTCCACCTTTAGATTCTCGAATTTCCAACTTCAAAACATAATTGATAACTTGCAAAAGGAAAATGATTGTTTTAAAGTCGAAATTTCAAAGGTTAATGATCAAAACAAAGAGTTATGTGATTCATTTAAAGTTAATCATGATAAACAAATTGAAAAGATAACTTCTTTACTTAACGATATTGAGAATCAAGCGTGAGGTTAAAGGAAAGTTGCCAATCCCCAATTGCAAATACTACATTCCTAAGGTTTCGATTGTGATAAATATGCTATCGATATGTTATATATTCCTCCGCCCATTAAGAATAATGAACTTGCACATAAAGCATATCTCTCATACCTTAAGGAAAGTTTGAAGGGTCTCCGTGAGATTGTTGAAGATGAAAGATTAGAAAACCTTTTGATAGTACTATAGCCTATGCTCGCATGGATGCCAAACGATCTCGTGAACTCTTAGAGTATGTAATTGTCACAAGTCCGAAATCTAACAATAGGCGAGATAGAATAGTTGTGCCTTGTTCTATGCCTAAAGCCAAGCATGTGACCCTTGATATGTCTTGTTCCATGTCGAAATTCAAGCAAGCAACCTTTGATGTGCCTCCTAGAATTTCGGATCCCAAGACTTCTAGACCGGTGAATGCGAAAGTAGTGAAGCCATGTAATGTTCCCATCGTTACTTCTACGGATGTTAAGATTGACACTAAAGTTAGCGGGTCAAAACCTAGAAGCAATGCAAAGAAGGATAGGATTACGCAAACTAAAAGTGATCATGATAAGGAAGTAAAAGAACACCATAGGGACAAGAAGTTTGATTTGAACAAAAGAATCGTGTTAGTTCTAGTATTAGCTCTAAGCTTATCGAAATTAATTCGAGGCCTTATGTTGTCTCGCAAAACATGTAAAAATGTTTATTTTCCGTAATCATGATAAATGTGATGTGTTATTTACGAGATCTAAGAATCATACCCCGCTTAAGAAAGTTTGGAAAGCAAAACAGTTAAGCAATCACGAAACCTACAGGAAGGTTTTACCAATGTAGGATTTCGATGGAAGCCAACAGTCAAATGTTCACGAATGGCAAACCTTGCTCTTTAACTAGATCCACTATGCCGAGAATAGTGCTCATAAGGTTTGGAAGCCAACCGGTAGAATAATCCCATTAAGCACAAAATGTCATTTGACTAAGTCGATGCCTCTACTAGTTCGACTCCTAGGGTTAATGCCATTGCATCTAGGGTTCTCACGATTCAAAGACTGTTTGTGCTAACCAAAAGGAACCCATCAAGACGCTGGGATCCAATGTTTCCAATTCTCTGTCTTCGTCATTGTCCAAAGCGGTCGTATAAATCGTCCTTGGTACTTGGATTTGGGCGGCTCTAAACATACGATTGGGCTCTTAACAATGACGTCTGCTCAAATCGATTCAGCCTCGTGCTTCATCATTATGGCGTCGCATATAACACTTGAGCCCTGTTCCTCATAGAAAAGAAAAGTGTACGCTCTTCGTGCGCTTTATCTTGACTAATGAGAAATTCTCTCGTGAATGGCCATACTCATCTACATTATTCATCAACAAGCTTCATGTTTTTCCACGCTCATTCAGTCATCAAATGGATCTAAGTTCATTGGTGTATACTCTTATTCACTTGTTAAATCAAAAATGGCAACTTCAGAAGCAATTTTTGAGGGGGAGAAGAGTGAATATACTACATGATGATGGATGTTTGAATAATTGGTGTATATTCTTTTTGATGAAGAGTGAATATACTAAGGATAATTGGGAATCAATGTTTGGGATTCATGTTTTTCAAAGATATGTTTGATGAGTACTTTTAACCTCCGACGAATGTTGATCATCCGACACCAAGCTCATGCTCTGGTTTGTATTGACTCAACTGGTTCACCATCTAAGAAGTACTTCTTGGAAGTCTCAAGAAACCTTATCTCCAGTTACTTCACAAGGCGTTGTTAATGACTATCATTGCGGTTGCACTCATGAATAGTGATCCGCTCTTTGGTACTCCTTTGCCAAATCTTCACGGATCATTGTTTCATTGTTTTCTCCAAATGTGCACTCGTAAATCAACCACATGAACATTAAGGAAAATGACTTCCTCATCGCGTCAAGACATTTGTGGTGAATCTTCCGATCGGTCTCTACATGTATACCTTTAGGAAGAATGCATTAATGTCGAAATCATTTGTTCCGGTTCATTCGGTGGATCGACATACATCCGGTTGTACATTTATTCACGTGTTGGGCATTTGACACAAGTCGATTACTTGAGTTAATCAATTATCACTTATTTGAGATTGAAGTTAAAATTCACAAAGGCGAGCTTAAGATGCAAATGCATGGAATTCTTCTTCGTTTCAAGTTTGGTATATCGGGTTTTCTTTATCGGTGGTCACTTCAAATTGTCTACATATGGGTTGATAAAGATAGTCGAGAGAGTTTCTATCGCGGTGGTCCTATGGCTCTGGACACTCCAGTTCGGGACCCGCACTTCAAGACAGTCCCATTAGTTCATCCCTTATACCAAATTCTTCTCCGAAACTCCATATGTACCTCCATCCGAAGATGATTGAAAGAAATTGTTTGATCTCATGTTTGATGAACATTATGAGCCAAGTGCTAATGAACCGACAATTCCTACTTGAGGTCGCTCATATTCACGTGAATGACGTCAATCCTTCAATCTCAATATCATTAAGTCAAGCGCTGCGCCGATCACTCTGTCTCATCAACAAATCATCAAACTTCGAGGGTACATCATGGAACTATGTGCGGTATCAATGATGAAGTTAATCCCTTTGCTACTCCTCAAGATGCCCCTTTGAAAACATATTTGCTCTCGAATCATTATCGAACCATCTTCTTCGTGAGACATCGACTCGCTACCTCGGTCCCTCAACCACCGCCACATGAACACCTCGGAAAATGGACTCACGATCATCCATTGGACAACATCATTGGAAATCCTCTCGTCCCGTATCCACACGCACAACTTGCAACCGATGCCTTGTGGTGCTTCTTCAACTCCGTACTCTCTAAGATCGAACCAAAAGATGTTAACCGCCATGAATGAAGACAAGCGGTTCAATGCCATGCAAGAAGAAATTCATGAGTTTGATCGACTTGATGTATGGGAGTTAGTACTGCTCCAGATTGTGCAATGATTATTGCTCTAAAATGGATTTTCAAAGTAAAACTTGATGAGCATGGTGATGTGTTGAAGAACAAGGCTCGATTAGTTGCTAAAGGATACCATCAAGAGGAGGGTATAGACTTTGAAGAATCTTTTGCTCTGTTGCTCGAATCGAGGCAATCCGAATCTTTTGGCTAATCGCTAGTAAGAACATGGTAGTCATCGATGGACGTGAAGACGGCATTCTGAACGGAGATCTTAAAGAAGTCGTCTATGTCACCAACCCGAAGGCTTTGTAAATCCGAGCATCCTACCCACGTTTATCGTCGAAGAAGGCTCATGACGGTTTAAAGCAAGCTCCAAGGGCATGGTATGATACGCTATCAAAGTTTCTTATATCTACCGGATTTAGCAAAGGAGCGATTGATCCAACATTGTTCACCGAAGTCGTGCAAACATATAATTCATGTTCAAATTTATGCCGATGATTTCATCTTTGCCTCGACCGACCCAATGGAATGTGATCGTTTTCTAATGAAATGGGTTCAAAATTTCAAATGTCAATGATGGGACAAATGTCATTTTCTTGGGATTACAAATTTCACAAAGTCCCGAGGCATTTTCATAAATCAATCTAAATATGCAAATGAGATTTTAAAGAAATTTGGATTTGATTCTAGTGACCTGTTGGCACTCCCATGATTGAACGAACCAAGCCGGATGAGGACCACTCGGGGATCATGGTAGATCAAACGAAATACCGTAGTATGATTGGATCACGATGTACCTCACGGTGAGTAGACCGGACATCTTGTTATTTGTGTGCATGTGTGCTAGATATCGCCTAAGCCTACTAAAAAGCACCTTGAAGCGATTAAACGGGTCTTCGGTATCTCCAAGGAACCATCAATATGGGACTATGGTACCGAAGGACACGGTATGTCACTAACGGCCTATGTAGATGCCGATCATGCAGTTGTCAAGATACTCGTCAAGCACGTCGGAGGTGCTCGGTTTTGGGTGATAAGCTTGTGAGTGGTCGTCAAAAAAGCAAATGAGTACTTCTATTTCTCTACAGAGGTGAATACATAGCCATGTCATCTTGTTGTGCTCAAATCCTATGGATGAGATCTCGATTAATCGACTATGGCTTTGTATTCAACAAATCCTCCATCATTGTGATAATAAAAGTGCTATTGCTCTCATGCAACAACGTACAACACTCAAGAGCAAAGCACATCGACATTCGACATCATTTCATCGGGGAGCAAGTGGAAAACGGTGTGGTGGAACTCTATTTTGTGAGGATCGAATACCGTTAGCGACATCTTCACCAAAGCTCTTCCAAGAGAACGTTTGAGTTTATTCTTCCACGTCTTGGCTTGAAATGCCTTCAACCGAAACACTCAAACGCCTTCGAGGAGGAAGACGAGGAGTAAAGGTCTTTCTTCTTCTATCTCTTGTAAATATTTATTTGAAAAACAAAATAGAAAAATATAAAACTCTCAAAATCCATAAAATTTGAAAAATTCAAAAAAAAAAAAAAAAAAAAATCTTCAAAAATATTGTCTTTTGTCATGTTTTTCCGGTTCGATAATATCTACGGTCTTTGTCTTGTCATTCAAAGAATGACACGGGAATTTAGATGTTGTTCGAATCCTAAAAAAAAAAAAAAAAAAAAAAAAAAAAAAAAAAAAATTGTTTTGGGAGAAAGAGAAATGGTTTATTGTCATTTTCGAGCAATAACCCGGTTTAAAAGAAAGAACAGAGCCATGTTTTAACATGTTTTCAAATTCCATGCTCGATTCTATAAACATTTATCTCTTGAAAACCAAATGCTTTGAAAAATAACTCGGTGTCTATTTTTGATAATCATCGGGACTTATTTGTCAAAATCTCTATCTCTCAATCAACAACCTATGTCATTGATTGAGGGAGAATGATTTCAATTAAATTAAAAAGTTATTTGGCATTAAATTGTTTTCAAAAGATATACATGCATGTTTTATCAATGGAGTTTAAAGTCTTAAAATCCGATCCTTATCGTTCAAACGCTTTCACAATCAAGTCATAATTCTCCTTAAAGTTTTCAAAATCAATTTAAATCTATACGAGATCACAAATCTCAAATGTTTTGATAATTGTGATCGGGGAGAATGTGATTTAAATTGGATTCAAAGCGATAATTAGGTAAATGGTTTCATAAGAGTGTACATCTTTGTACTTCCCACATGTGACAAACGATTTCAAATTTTACATGCACATGTTGAGGGGAGCATCTATATTAAACCTTTGATTTGAAACGTGATCATTCATCCCATGTGCAGTTCCTCTAGTATGTGCAAAACTCTTTTCAAACCTCGAGGCACATATTGAGGGGAGCAAATTTATGGAAACCTCATCCTTCCGAAATGCTATATCTACTTGATTTGATGTAGGAAGCGATGTTGATATCTTTTAGAAAATGGCAATCAAAGAAGTTAATTCTTTCTCTTGCCTCCGTGTGCAAAACATTTTCAAATACTTGATGCACATGTTGAGGGGAGTTCTCGTTCTAAAAATATCAAAACAATTCGGTACAAAAGCTTTGATAATATATCACAAGTATCCGAATTGATTTTAAAATGGTTTTCAATTGGATCCAATGGCGGTGAACAATTCCTAATTGACCGACCAACTTTACTTCATGTACGGTGATATAAGGATGATAAGGTTAGGTATGTGTTCCCATGATCCGCCGAGCCGGAGGGATCTACCAGGGACAATCCACTAGTTAGTGTAGAAGTCCTTAGGTATGATGATAAAAGGAGGAAAATGAGAAATGGGAAGAGTGCGGACTAAGACCGAGCTAGTCTTGGAATGAACCCAACAAGGTTCTAGCTATGAAGTCTCGGTAAGTAATGAAGGGTTGAAGAATTAAAAGAATTGAATGAGAAAAGGGTGAAAACAAATAGCCTCCATTTATTCAACCTTAGGCGTAAACCGGGTTCAATTCATATGCTACCGATGGTAACATCGGTATTGAAGACAAGACGTCATGGACCCAAGGACGCACCGCACTTCAACTTTCCAAACCACTCAAGTTCCTCTTAAAAGGACTTGTTTCATTCTCACGGGAACCGACATTATCTATCGACCTTCTCTTAGAGATGGTTGATATTGAAGAAGGAGACCTCTCCCTAGTCTCCCAAGACAGGATCCAAATATGCACAAATTGAGTCTAGAGCCACGAGATCATCAAGAAATCTCATTAGGACACTTTCAATGAAGACTCTCTGTTTCACACAATGTGGAAAGAGAGATTATATCTTGAGTCCTTCGCATGATCCTTGTGGTATTGCGTAACATCCGAGTGATGTGTTTACATATTCACAATGAAGATGGAAAGCCTCGAGCCAACATCAAACAAGCTCCCGGTAGGTGGCGTGTGAGATCTATTATATAGATCAACCATGTGACAACCGAGCGAAACAATGGGGCGATTCAATCTCTTGAATCAAACCGGTTCGAGTTATGGATTGACGGATACCTTTGAAAACCGGTCTTTGTGCTTAAAAACTCTTTTCTTTAGCACATCGATCGTGTACTCATTTTCAAACCAAAAGGTATTTTATGATTGATAATTGATTTTCAATAAAACCTTCGTTGTATTGCAAAAACAATTTCTATTGAGCAATACACGATTGTTTTCAAATCTCTTTTCATCAATCGGTGGACTTAAAATTCGTTGGTTCACTCACTCCGTGTTGTCTTCTTTGAGACGTTCGGTTTGAGAACGACTAGAACATTGCGAAACCACATCAAGGAGATTCTTAGGAATCCTACCGATCACAGCGATGATTTATCTTGATCAACGGAAACCGTGGGCGTGTACCTTAATTCAACGAAGTGATCAAAGACACTTTCGATGCGATTTATCGCTAAGCTTGTATGCGGTACACCCGACGCTTGCGGTGATCGTAATGGAGCGGTCAATCCATAGCCGCATGCTCACTTAACACATTCAACTCAAAGAAATCATGATTAGTGCATCAATGACTCGATATTTTCACACCAAGCTTCGCTACCGCCGCCAATATCATGATTCAACAAAAGCTTCCGCTACTCGATGTGAAGATTTCATGATCCGAATGTGAGCATGTCGGTCCTAAAGTCACAACATCACATAATACCAACACCACAAAGGATGTGTCGAGATTGTTGATGGTGATGATCTCAAAAGATGGCTCAAAATGATTATCACGTGGATCAAGTAAAGACCTCCACTTGAAGTAACCAAACATGCAATGTGAAGAATCAATGACTACGAGCTTAGAGCAAAGGACTACATCAAGAATGCAAGATCAATTGTTAATGTATTATCGATTGTATTCAATGTGTGTTTGGTACATGATTGAGGTGACCTCCTTGGGAGATTGTTAGGAATTAGAAATTCCGGTATTAAAGAGTCGGTCACCTCAAGTATATGTAATCGTTAGAAAGCTCGTAGTCGTAGTAATTCTTAAGTTAAGTAGTATTTAGTTAAGTATCACCGTGGAGGACGGACGGGTCTTTACCCACCGTATGCACGATCTGACCCGATGTGTGGCGATTTATGTAAGACTATATATACTCTCTACCTCCCAAGGTAGAGTTGGAGCTCATAATAATATCTTTCACTTTCTCTCACTAAGTTCCCTAAACCTCTAACTTTCTCTCTCTAGAATTCCATCTATATGCTACTTTGTGTTATGGTTTGATGTGTATGTGAAAAGTTATATCTTACAAGCTCTCAAC
Organism: Chrysanthemum lavandulifolium; assembly: GCA_022545495.1. Classification (NCBI taxonomy): domain Eukaryota; kingdom Viridiplantae; phylum Streptophyta; class Magnoliopsida; order Asterales; family Asteraceae; genus Chrysanthemum; species Chrysanthemum lavandulifolium. Next base: position 132,345,443 of record CM040244.1, on the reverse strand, counting down.
TTGTTGTTTTAATCATTTTAGTAGCTTATTAAACTCTGTTTTAATATCCTTAGCTTTTTCATCATCAGTTTCAGCTTGTTTTATTCCTAAATCAAAAATCACAAAAAAATTCAGAAAATACTTGAAAAAAAAATGTTTAAATCTATTTCAAAACCTCATTAAGCTTAGTTTACTGTTTGATTAAGCTTATATAAGCTTCACATAGCTTATTGTAAGTTTATAAGTACTTTATACTCAGTTCTACATTCAAATAAATCAAATCAGTTCTAAATATACCTAAGCATTCATTGTGGAAAGCTTAGGAAGTGGCTGTAAGGGATTAGCCAGAAGGACTTTACCAGCTTATTCTCTGAATAAGCTGGAGCTTGTAGCTGCCCTTAAATGGGAACCTCTGTTCAGCTGAGGTTGCAGATGAGTTCATATTTTTTATTTTTGCTTAATTCTGTAATTCATAGATTCAGTAGTTAGATCTGTTAGCTTTAGCTTGTAACTGTTTAAGTAGCTTATTTGAGTTTAATTCTAGCTTATCTCATTAGATTTAATCATGTTCTAGCTTAATTTGTAGTTCTGTGCATTTAACTGCTTTCATCTGATCATACTGCATAAATTGGATGTTAGTGGATTTAGTTTGAATTTGCTGTCTTAATCTCATACAATAAGTCTAGTTTGATCATTGGAATCTGAGGATTGATTGTTGGTGGTTTAGATTTGGGATTTGTAAAGTTAAATATCAAAACAGCTTAGTAAAGGTGTGTTTGGATAAGAGATTAAAATTGTGTTAGAGGAAGGTATAGTGGTTGTTTACTGTTGCATTAGACTTATCTAGGTTCATTTAGTTAGGTTAGATCATAAAATTACATCTGTGTTCAATCAAAAGTCAAAATCAGCTTGGATCTCTTTTAAATATCACATCAGTTAGTTTAATATTTGCATAAGCTCTCATATGGTTGTAGGGTTAGTATAAGCAGCATAATTAGGTCATATTATAGCTTATAACATTAGCTAGAGTAATTTAGTAGCTTGCAAAGTTCATTAAAGTCAACATTCAATTTCTGTTTTAAAAGTCAAAATGTTCATAGAAGTTTTCTGAGAGCTGTCCCTTTTACATTTTTAAAATCTTCACATTAAGACCATTTTACCTGAAACTTGGGATTAAAGATCTTTGGTTGGTTGTGTTATTGAAGGTAATTTTAGTTTATTTTTATAATTTTTCTATAACAGTTAAAATTTGGCTTGAACTTGATCTGTTTTCACCAAAGTGTCCTGTGCACCAGCATAAGCTGCTGACACAGCTTCTTTCAGAGCTTCTAGCAAGCTCATAAAAGCTCCTATTAAGCTAAAATTTGGTCTAGAAGCTTTTTGCTAGGTGAACTTTAGGTTCCATCTTCTGGTTTTCTGTTTTAGCTTATTTTGAAGCTTATTCATAAGCTGAAAGTAAGGGAGTTGGGACTATTTGGTTGATAGCCTTTAGAAATTGAAATTGAGTTTTCAGCTTAAAGCTTGTGCTTATTTGGTAGTTTTTAGTTGCATTAGGTTGAATTCAGTTGGTTTTAGCTTCTTCTAGTTTGTTATAGCTTCTGGTAGTCTACTTTAGCTTTTAGCTTATTTCCTATAACTTAACTAATATTAGTTAGTATACAAGTAGCTTAATCTGCATTCACAACTTGCATTTGATAATTTTCATAGCATCTCTGTATTATTTAGGACTTTTCTGGAATTTTTCATAATTTTCCTAGCTTATTTACTATTTTTCTGCATTTAAAAACAGTTTTTAGTACTTTTTAATAGCTTTTAATTGAAATAATTCAGAAAAGGTTCACAAAAATATAATCTTAATTTTCTTAGATTTAGATAAATCAAAAAGACATAAAAAAATATTTTTCCAGATTTTTCCTAGTTCAAATAGTATTTTCTAGCCATTTAATTAGTTTTAAATTCGTAAAAAATAGAGAAAAAGTCAGAAAAATATAAATCCAGTTTTAAAAATTATTTTTAGTTAGTTAAGATTTTTGAAAAATATTTTTGTAATTTTCTTTCAAGTTTTCATAATTTTTAGCATTTTAAAAGTCCAAAATTAGTTTTAATTCAAATTAAATCAAGAAAAAAAAATCATAAAATTTAGTTTTAAATTTTAGATAATTTTTAAAACATATTCTTAGCTTTAGAAAAATATTAGTTCACTTTTAGAGGTTAAAATAGATTAGCTTGCTTTTAATATACGTTTTAATAATTACGTTAATTGCATTTTAGTTTAAATTTACATAATTAGTCGTAATTACTTGTTTGCATCATAGATTTAGTACTTTTAATTGCTTCCCTTTATTTTTCATTGCCCCGTAGTTTATAAATCAATCATAAATCCTTTTTCCTCATTCAAATCCCGAATTACGCGACGTGAGTTGAAAATTCCATTCATCTCTCGCTAGTAACGATCCCGGGACTCAAATCTAATACATTTGAGTTACCCAATACTACAAGATACTATAATTGGTCTCTTTCCTAAGAATCAGCAGGTAGGTTTTTCTTAATCCAGATCCGTTCTTGATTGACCGCTAATAATATATAGTCGTTCTTCAATGACGGCTAATAACACAAAATAAAAACCATCCTCTTCAAACCCCACGAAAATACACCCTTCCCGACAATAGTCCTGCTTCATTTCTACAAGATCGAGTGCCATCAAGTCGATCTTATACAAATGAAAGCTCCATCAGCCTCCTCTCCTGCCCTTTTAACCACCCTCTCCTCAGTACTACATTTTTGCAAGTACCTATGATCAGAAATATATGAATAAATGATTTTATAATGAAATTATGATCATAGGTCAGTGTAAAAAATGTGAGTATAAACTCTCACAAACTGAGAAGAGTAGTTCTGCTTGATATGGTAAAATGGTTACTCTTAGAAGCAGCAAATCTTAGGTTAAAGGAGCATCAAGGGATATTAATGGAGCTTCCGAGGATGTTGTTGATGAAGAAGCACCTGGGAGAAAGATGGTATGTCTTCAGAAGCACTGAAAAGTTGCATCAGGAAGTATTCGTTGAAGTCGCGCAGTCCCTGATCCACATGAACGACGCTGAAGACAACTACAACAAGGGGGACAATCTTCATTGATTTTTCCTTCTCTTTACTTTGTTGTACATCAGTTGTAAGAATAAGCCATTATGCTCACTTACAACAGATTTATGCTTAACTTTTGGCTATCTCTGTAATTTCACAAGGGGAGACTGTAGGGCAGAGTAACTGGCCTTGCAGTCTCTAAAACATTTCTAGATAGCCAAAGCTATCCTCAAGACCCTGAAACTGTAGTGACTCATAGCCCTAGATTTTGATATGTTTACGAGTCTAACCCTTATTCAGCAACAATAAGAGCTGAAACAGTGATGACTTGGATTTATGACAACTGATAGATCAAGATCCAAGTCTATATCATCTTGAGCTACAATAAGGATTTAGACTTTGCTTATTAAATTTCCTTATTGTAACTCACTAAGTAAGAAGAAATCGTTATGCTCACTTACTACTGATTTAGATTAGGCTATTTGTATATTCAAATAGGGGGAGATTGTTGGGTTTGAAATTCGATCCAATTGTCTCTAACAAGTATTTAAATATAAAATAGCCTAATACACCCTCCAAAGGTCAGTGAGCATAAATCTTTGATAAAGATCACAAAAGATGTCACTTTATAACTATCAATATGAACCTAATAGTTATCAGAAGCGAGATACTCTCTGATAGTCATCAGAGAACATGTATCCCTGATTATTATTCAGAAGGTGTTACTCACTGATAAAATCAGTGAGTGTTGTATAAAGCTAAACCAATTGTCTAGCTCAAAGACCAGCTAAAGAAAATGCTTTACAAACTGATGTTGTGTCAGTGAGTGATGTACAAGGAGCTACAAGCAACACCAGGGTCACTGAGATCTGGCAAATGTTTTTTCTGACTCTGAAGACTTAATTCAGTTTTAACAACCTCAACCTCTGAATGTATGGGCGAAAAACTTCTTGAAGAAGATAAGTTCGAGTACTTATCGATATGCGATAAAGCAAGCATTGGACTATAAGTTGTCAAATCGGGTAAACCTAAAGTACTCTCAAAGCTAGCCTACTAGGCACATGCCTATCTATAGCAAGTCGGTAAGTTGCTATGTACTCATGTGCATCCACTGTTTTTCCCTCTATTTAAACCAAAGGTTGTAACTGAGCTAAGTATAGATTCAAACTTAGAAAATAATACAAAGTATTATAGTTAGGATCCTCCTCTTCTAGGAACAAAAAAGCAAAGCTAGCTGACTCTTGTTGTTTGATTTTGGAGAGTAATCTGTCATAAACCTGGATAGTTCTCCGTAAGCTATCCCTTGTAAGTATTTGATTCATTTATAATAAGATTTATAAAGTTGAAAAGTACAAATGATGTTATTAGCGTGTATAAGTCGTTCTCAAGCAAACCCAACCTCATTGTTAATGCTCATCAGTTTTCGTCATTTGCTCAAATTGTTGTTCATATCATTCATGGTTTGCATGAGCGTGCGAGGAGGGACCCAACAGAAACTGATGTAACGACAACGATTTTCGTCACGATAACAACTTTAACCCGATATTTTTAATACTCCCTCCATACCATATTAAATGCCCACTTTCACTTTTTGAAGTCATTCTTATACAACTTTGACCTTAGATATTTTTGTTTGTGTTATACAATACTTGATACAAAATATATGGATGTATTGGGTTATAAAGGTATTTTCATTTGGTATAATTTTCATCAAATACTATATAACACAAACAAAAATATTTAAGGTCAAAGTTGAAAATGAAAGACTTCAAAAGTCAAAATTGGACATTTAATATGGGACAGAGGTAGTACCTTACTATTGGGGTATAAATGAGTCAAGCTTTTGTCGAGTAACTCGAGCTCGTTCGAGCCGAGCTTTATCGAGCCTGGAGCTCAAGCCCATAAAATGAGCTCGAACTTTTCAATGTGCCGAGCTTGAATCAAATTCAAATGTTATCTTATATTATAATTTTAGTTGATTTCAAGTCTCGAGCCTGTTTCAAACTTTCTCCGGCTGAACTCGAGTTCCTTTCAAAAAAATTCGTCAAACTATCAAACCTAGCTCAAAACAAACAAACTATTGTCAAAATCAAGCTCTGCCAAAGATGACAAAATGGTTGCCTTTCATCCATTGGCTGCATCGAGGATCATAATTTTTCAACCCTAAAAATTCAAAATCAATTAATCCAATGGCTTATAGTGAAGCTACCGACAATATTTAAACTAGTTTAAGACCCGTGTAACACACGGGCATCCTAAATATATCTTGTTTTAACTGATTAATTCTATAGACAATGAATATAAAACTCTAATAATGTATGATATCTATATTAACCAAAATAAAGGGTATATACAATGTTTCAAGTCATGTCCTGAAGCTAGAAGATAACAGACAGCGTATCAAGAAGAGAATGCTTAAAAGATAATAATTGAAGTCCTCAATCCTTAGATAAAAATATATAAGGAATCATGTCAAAACTGTTGTCATCACAAACAAAACACTTTGCAACATTGTAAAGATGCTTCCTCATTCTTTACCAGCAACACTCATAGTAACGTATATGTATGTCGAGAGTTTTATTAACCTGATATTAAAGATAACTACAATACAGAAATATGCAACTTTGAAAAAAATGGCAAATTAGAAGTTCAATTAGTACAAAATATTGAGTTTTAAGAAAATATGTCATTGAGGATTTTCATCCTTAACAAAACTGATAATGCTCAAAATGAGCATGTTTTTAGTAGCATTATTGTTAGTTTTGTGTATGATAATCGGTTATATTTACACATAATTGTTGCAAAAGTGCAAAAGAAGCGTATTTGTATGTGAATGTAGCCAGGTATCGTAAAAGGCGAAGAAATGACGATTTCATGCACATTTGGATAATTCCTGAGAAAGAAAAGATAGGTGAGAAGGCTCAAGGACTTGATGATTGGAAGCACAAGGATTTCTAAGTATCTACATCAAATAAATATCAAGTTTTATCCTGGAAATCAGCATCAAAAGCAAGGAAAAAGGCATGCGTCGAGAAAAGTCAAGAAAAGTCAAAATATGTTGTACGGAAGGCATCCAACCGATCGGTCGGAGCCCGCAACCGAATCGGCTGGGAAATGGTCAAAATGCAACCGAATCGGCTGCTTCGCAACCGATCCGGCTAGGGAAGCTGCAGTTACATTTTCTCTCATTTATGGATGCCATAACTTCTATTAATCATTGGAGTCCGATCATTTCTAGTTAATAACTCATTGTGGACGTTTTTGGCTTGTTGGTGAAGAGTTCCTAGCTTTATAATGCACCTAGACTTAGTAGTTTAGTGTGACACACCCAAAAGAGTAATAGGCTTACACCAAGACTATTACAAAACACTTTTATTCATCCTAAAAGTCCTATTTCATCTGTAAAACGTCCAGGAGTGTGGTGAGAACAATTCTCAACCATTTGGTAGTCATTTGGAGTTGTACGGGTAGTATAAGGCGATTGGAGACGTGTGGTTGCTATAGTTCCACAATTTTCTAGTTCTTGTAATCCGAAGTTTAGTTATTCTAATGAACTTTGTCATGAATCTCTATTCTTATGAATTATATGAATTACATGGTTACTATTGTGTTATGTTATGGTTTTAATAGAGTAATTCTTGAGTATACTTGTGTGTAAGGATGTAGGCAATTGTAGGAGTGTTCTTATATATGTGATGCATGTAAATGAACTTGTTTAATGAGTTTGTTGGAATAACTACTAGTCTTTGTAGAAAACTAGAAGGGGGGGTTGAATAGTTTTACCAATTAAAACTTCCTTTTAAACTATTTAGATCGACTTATGTCAATCTATTTGGTTGTGTGTGTTGGATGTTGATAAACAAGCATATAAAGATATGTAATGAAAAGATAAGAGTAAGAAGCACAAAACCACAACGCGAGTATTTATAGTGGTTCGCTACAAGGACACCTTCCTTGCCCTACTCCACTCCCGAGTCACCTACTCGAGAGTTTGTAAACACTACACCAATCTCCTTATGGCGGAGAAGCCTTCACAACGCCGCCTACCCTTTTTCGGTGCTAGGCTAACCACGGGTTCTTTCACTCAAGGTGAACCAAACCTACACAACGTCGCCTACCCTTTATAAGGTACTAGGCTAAGTACCTAGTTCTTTCACTCCAAGGTGAACTACACCTTCACAACATCGCCTACCCTTTATTAGGTACTAGGCTAAGCACCTAGTTCCATTGCAATGGAGGAACTACTACCACACTACACCAACGACTAATCCCAAAGGAGATCTACTCCTTTACAACATCATCAAGGACATCAATATCCTTGGATCTAATGCTAGTCTATCTAGTACATCGAAACACACCATATCGAATGTACATCTAAGGCACCTTTCACTAATGCCTTTGACTAGATCTACAAGACACCTTTCACTAATGTCTTGTGTCTTCACTTCTAAGAACCTTTCACTAATGCTTCAAGTCTTGACTTTAAGCACCTTTCACTAATGCTTCTTGTCTTGACTTCTAAGCACCTACCACAAGTGCTTATGCTATAGAGCGATAGATACCCTTCACTAATATCTTCGTCTTGACACTTGAGACATCTTTCACTAATGTCTTCAACACTACATTTCTTTGAAGAAAGAAAGGAATCATCAACAAGAAGACCTCAGTAGCCTTGATGATGAGGAAGCTTGGCAACTCATGGACTTGAGCTTGCTCAACTTCAAAGGTGGTGATCTTGCCTTTAAGAGGAACCTAAAAGATCATACAAAAACAAAACTACAAACATAGATCTCTTGGATCTGAGGTTAGTGAGATTTAACTCAGGGGAGAAAGTGTGTTGGAAAGGGGTGAGAAATAATGAAGAAATGGCTCACTATTTATAGAGGAAAAATCCTATTGTTCCCCGGATCCCTACCACAAGGGATCCGGCTAGCACAAAGTTAGGGATCCGTGGAACGCTCCTCTTTGCCCATGGGTATTTTGGTTATGGGTCATGGGTCATGGGTCATGGGTTGAACCATGGATCTTTGGCTAGATACAATGTATCTTTAAGTGCAATGCACTTAGTCACTTGGGTATGGGTTGATCCATGGGTTATGGATATTATCCATGTATGATATAAGCATGATGTCATGCAATGGGTTATGGGTCAAGATCCATGGGTTATGGGCTTTGGGTTGTACCCAACTACATTCAATGTATTTGCCCAATGGGTTGTGATACTTAAGTTTCTACCCATTTATATTACCCAATATACTACATACTAGTTATGTGTATATTTTATCCAAATATGTAAACACTAGTTGTTGTACATATGTATTACTTAAATCATAAAATCACTTATACTTGTTTTAGTGTTTTATGTGAAAATGTGAATATATTAGAAACTATTAGTTCAAACCATTTACGTATTTTATTTGTTTCGTTAATATGATTTTATGTTTGTTATCGACAAAACATTAGAAGATCGTAAATTATAAATAAACATTTTTACGGCTTATTTGTATTAACAATCTCCCCCTTTTTGTTGATGACAAAACATAAAATTATTTTAAGGAAAAGCTAAAATTGTAAAAGTTTGAATTTGTAGTTTTACTTTCTTCCCCTTTTGTCGAAACAAAAAGTGTTTGAAGGAAAGCAACACATCGTTTTTAAGAAAAACATGTGAAAGAAGTAAAAGTAAAAGGAAATAGAGAGCAAGTAACGGGAAAGGATCTCGTCGCTACTCCCCCTTGACGAGTCCATCCCTAAGTAAGGGCGTCAAGAAACTAATTCTAATCTAGTTCATTTGCAACTAACTTTTTCAAAAGATTACGTCTATGTGACTGGTG